>BTPG01000011.1:0-166322 GCA_036245525.1 Semisulcospira habei | reverse complement strand
CTTGTACAGTTTGTGTAGTGCTTGGTATTGATGGTGTCTGTCTTGTGCAGAGTCTGTGTAGTGCTTGGTATTGATGGTGTCTGTCTTGTACAGCGTCTGTGTAGTGCTTGGTATGGATGGTGTCTTCTGTCTTGTACAGCGTCTGTGTAGTGCTTGGTATTGATGGTTTCTGTCTTGTACAGCGTCTGTGTAGTGCTTTGTATTGATCTTGTCTTCAGTCTTGTACAGCGTCTGCATAGTGCTTGGTATGGATGGTGTCTTCTGTCTTGTACAGCGTCTGTGTAGTGCTTGGTATTGATGGTGTCTTCTGTCTTTTACAGAGTCTGTGTAGTGCTTGATATTGATGGTGTCTCTCTTGTACAGCGTCTGAGTAGTGCTTGGTATTGATATTGTCTGTCTTACACAGAATCTGTGTAGTGCTTGGTACTGATAGTGTCTGTCTTGTACAGAGTCTGTGTAGTGCTTGGTATTGATGGTGTCTTCTGTCTTGTACAGAGTCTGTATAGTGATTGGTATTGATGGTGTCTTGTCTTGTACAGAGTCTGTGTAGCTCCTTCAGTTTCGAAAATAACAGTGCACACGACTTCAATTTGAGAGTGACTGCTTCTTGTGATTATAGGAGAAACCCCCCCCCCCCAACCCCACGCCTCGCCTCCCCCCCCCCCCCTTCCGCGTCTTCCCCCCCCTCCGTTCCCCTCCCCCCTCCCACCCCCCCCCCCCCGGCTATTTGGGCACCCTGACCTTGCTTTTTACCTTTCTGTTGGCCTCAAAATCAAACACCCAACAGTATTTGCATGTTACTATCTCATTTACGCGTCTGGGGTCAGAGTGCTTGTACGTGTACGGGCGAGTGTTGGCTAAACGCTGCCCCTCTAATTGCTCAGTATCACAAAATGCTCATCCCAGTACGTGCAGACCTTCCTGTATCGAAGTCCTTTGGCCAAGGCTCTGTAGACAGATGAACCCAGTACGTGCAGACCTTCCTGTATCGAAGTCTTTTGGCCAAGGCTCTGTAGACAAATGAACAATGTACGGCAATATGTTCAGCAATCTCTGTAAGGCCAAATATTAGGTCTGCGTCGCCGACTGTCTGGACACGAGGAGTTAACTTTGTATCAGACATTTCGTGTTTTCATACTTTCTCTTTGATCGCTTAGAAACAGAATTTCCTGAAGAAAAATGTTTTATCTGACTATCAACTGTTGTTTTAAGGCCCCGCCACACATGCCCGATTTTGAGGCCGATTCTCGAGCAGTTTCGAATCGGAGTGTGATCGGGCCCGACTATAAAAACGTGTGCACTGCCACACATTTCCCGACTTTTTTAGCCGACCGGTTTAAACCGAAGATCAAAGTCGTACCTGTTCTGCAAAACGGCTGCTAGTTTTGACAGTGATGATGATGTGCTTGCATTATCAGCAGTTTTGCATCATATTCGCGAGGCGGGCGAAACATCGGCAACGAAGGTGGTACTGATCTTCCGCCATTTTCAAACTGAAACGACGTGCTCTGCGAGACGCGCTCTGATTGGTTGAAGCTTACAATCGGGGCCGATTCGGATCGGAAAAATAGAGCAGGTTCTTAACACCTGATTCCCAGCCGATTGGGATCGGATCGGATATATGACGTCATCCGATCGCAATCGGATCGGAATCGGTTTCAAAATCGCGGCACAATTGGCATGTGTGTCGGGGCCTTTAGATAGAGCAGAGGTAGGTTTAGCAGCATGCCAACTGTTGTTTTAGATGGAGCAGAAGTAGGTTTAGCAGCGTGCCAACTGTTCTCTTAGATGCAGCAGAGGTAGGTTTAGCAGCATGCCAACTGTTGTTTTAGATGGAGCAGGGGTAGGTTTAACAGCGTACCAACTGTTGTTTTAGATGGAGCAGGGGTAGGTTTAGCAGCATGCCAACTGTTGTTTTAGATGGAGCAGGGGTAGGTTTAGCAGCATGCCAACTGTTATTTTAGATAGAACAGGGGTAGGTTTAGCAGCATACCAACTGTTGTTTTAGATGGAGCAGGGTTAGGTTTAGCAGCATGCCAACTGTTGTTTTAGATGGAGCAGGGGTAGGTTTAGCAGCATGCTAACTGTTGTTTTAGATGGAGCAGAGTTAGGTTTAGCAGCATGCCAGTCGGCCGATGTTCAGAGTGCTACGCTTTCTATTACAAAGCCTTGAGGCAGTGTCCAAAAGTGACGTTGGAAAATTGTCTTTATATCGAAAACCGCTGAATAAAAATGTTCAATACTTTGCCGTGGCTTACGTGATATGTTCCTGTTTAAGTGACATAAAGTTCAATTTGTTGGATATGCAAGAAAACACTTGGTTTCACATTATCTGAAAAGTCCCTCCTACATGTTACGAGCGAGCCCCTGCAGTTGCAAGGGGTCATGACGGTCAAACGCAAACACCGCTCTCGCTGGCAGCTTGTCAATTTCAGTTTGACGTTTGGGAAAGCGCTTTACGAGCCGCACTGTCTGCGTGTTGTCAGAGTAATGCGATTTGACAGTGAGTACTTGATTAGTGTTCCCTAAAAATATAGTTCAGAATTTAATATTCGGCATTGAAGCGACGATCGTGTGACACTGGCCTTGGTGCGCCGTTTTAGATTTGTGGAAGGCCTGTTTTATTTTTAGTCTCGCGCCTTTCGACGGAAAATATTGTTGAAAATTGGATGCTGTCGTCGTCACAATAACTCTACAGAGCGTAAGAAGTTTCGTTGTCTGGCGTGTGTTATTTTATTTATTTATGTATTTAGTTTTTTTTGTGTGTGTGTGAAACAAATTTGATATTAGAGAGTCGAAATGAGGGCACGACGGGTCACAAAGTAGGTACAAGAAGGTCTGCCATTAGTCGCTACAAGGGTTTTTCTGTAGCGAGTTCACTATACACATTGAAGTGCTCATATCAGGAACAGACACTGCATGCACAAAACTATCAACAGCATACACTCCTAGCTGCAGTCAAACTCACTAATATAGCATAGAAATGCAGTGTTTGTTTACTATCATTTCAGACAGACCGAGCGGCCGACACTTCTGCAACAGTTTGATCCATAGCGGAACGCGCTCGGTGACTATGGATCAAACAGTTGCAGAAGTGTCATCTGCTCGGTCTGTCTAGAAATGACAGTATACGAACACGCTCGGTCTGTCTAGAAATGACAGTATACCAACACGCCACTTCTATGTTTTATAGAGCCTTTCACATCCGCTCGGTCTGTCTAGAAATGACAGTATACCAACACGCCACTTCTATGTTTTGTAGAACCTTTCACAGCCGCTCGGTCTGTCTAGAAATGACAGTATACCATGCTATGCTATTATTAAAGGGACAAGGAATTCCAGCTGGCGCTGATTTCGTCCGGGGGGGGGGGGATGGGCCAAGGGGTTGGGGGGGGGGAGGAAGGGGGTTTAGTTTTGGCTGTCTGTCGCTGGTGCCCGCGCATCGCTAGTTTTACAATCTTGCATCCTGGCTGCCCGCGCCCTATAGGGGGTGAGTTGTAAGGGGGGGGGGGGGGGTTCTCCTTCGTTCTTGTCGTCCGTGACGGGTCGTTTGTTTAGATGTGTTCGATCAGGGGGTGTTTGTTAAGTAGTTGTATTGTCTGGTTTGCGGTGGTGTGCCAAGTGTCTGGGGTGGGGTTTATGAGACCTTCCAGTGTGAGAGGTGAGTTTAGTATGTCTTTTAGTCTAGCTCTGGCGTGGTTTATGGTAGGGCAGTCTAAGAGTATATGTTCTGTTGTGAGTGTGTGGCCGCATGTACATATGACTAGGTTGGGGTGGACCAGGTATCTCTCGCCCCCTAGTCTGATTCTTGTTAGTCGGGTTTGGTCTTTCCTTTTGCCTGAAAGTTGGATGGGTACGTTGTTTAGGACCCTCGTGAGGCCTTTACGTCTACCAACACGCCACGTCTATGTTTTATAGAGCCTTTCACAGCCGCTCGGTCTGTCTAGAAATGACAGTATACCAACACGCCACTTCTATGTTTTGTAGAACCTTTCACAGCCGCTCGGTCTGTCTAGAAATGACAGTATACGAACACGCCACTTCGATGTTTTATAGAGCCTTTCACAGCCGCAGAAAAGCCATGTAGGTGGACCCCATCTTTGAACAGAAGCGACGCATTTATTTTCGTAAATAGTACACAATAACTCCAACTCAACAGATGAATCAACAAATACAATCCGTAACAAATGTGCAAGAATCAAGACTTGAGTTCAGCAGTTGCTCCGTGAAAGAACACACATATAATCCATTAGTATCTCACAGTAGGTATAATTGTCTGTACGAATATAAAGAAAGAATCAAGACGAGTTCAGCCGCTGGTCCGTGAAAGTACACACATATAATCCACTAGTATCTCAGAGCGGTACTGAAGACGGGGAGGGGGGGGGGGGTTCCAGTGCGGGGTCAGAGTTGTCACTGGAGGTGTGACTATAGTCAAAGTTGTCACTGGAGGTGTGACTATAGTCAGAGTTGTCACTGGAGGTGTGACTATAGTCAGAGTTGTCACTGGCGGTGTGACTATAGTCCGTTTCAAAGAACTGCACACTAACAGTGCAAGTTTTCTAACGAAACCTTTTCGGGGCTGTAACCTTAGTATAGCAGATGTCTACACGGCACTGAGCACAGCCGTAACCCTTTCACTCCCACTGTACGTACATTGCACGTCTGGAATCTGGGTCAATTTAACTCCAAAGAGCTCCAGCCGTCCCGTGAACAATGGATACAACATGGTGTCGCCAACAGGCAGAGATCCACATCAGCCCCCGCAATTGCTCTAACATACCGCAGTTGCACTAACCTACCGCAGTTACACTAACATACCGCAGTTGTACTAACATACCGCAGTTACACTAACATACCGCAGTTGTACTAACATACCGCAGTTACACTAACATACCGCAGTTGTACTAACATACCGCAGTTACACTAACATACCGCAGTTGTACTAACATACCGCAGTTACACTAACATACCGCAGTTGTACTAACATACCGCAGTTACACTAACATACCGCAGTTGTACTAACATACCGCAGTTACACTAACATACCGCAGTTGTACTAACATACCGCAGTTACACTAACATACCGCAGTTGTACTAACATACCGCAGTTACACTAACATACCGCAGTTGTACTAACATACCGCAGTTACACTAACATACCGCAGTTGTACTAACATACCGCAGTTACACTAACATACCGCAGTTGTACTAACATACCGCAGTTACACTAACATACCGCAGTTGTACTAACATACCGCAGTTACACTAACATACCGCAGTTGTACTAACATACCGCAGTTACACTAACATACCGCAGTTGTACTAACATACCGCAGTTACACTAACATACCGCAGTTGTACTAACATACCGCAGTTACACTAACATACCGCAGTTGTACTAACATACCGCAGTTACACTAACATACCGCAGTTGTACTAACATACCGCAGTTACACTAACATACCGCAGTTGTACTAACATACCGCAGTTACACTAACATACTGCAGTTGTACTAACATACCGCAGTTACACTAACATACCGCAGTTGTACTAACATACCGCAGTTACACTAACATACCGCAGTTACACTAACATACCGCAGTTACACTAACATACCGCAGTTACACTAACATACCGCAGTTACACTAACATACCGCAGTTGTACTAACATACCGCAGTTACACTAACATACCGCAGTTACACTAACATACCGCAGTTACACTAACATTAACATACCGCAGTTACACTAACATACCGCAGTTGTACTAACATACCGCAGTTACACTAACATACCGCAGTTACACTAACATACCGCAGTTGTACTAACATACCGCAGTTACACTAACATACCGCAGTTACACTAACATACCGCAGTTACACTAACATACCGCAGTTACACTAACATACCGCAGTTACACTAACATACCGCAGTTACACTAACATACTGCAGTTACACTAACATACCGCAGTTACACTAACATACCGCAGTTACACTAACATACCGCAGTTACACTAACATACCGCAGTTACACTAACATACCGCAGTTGTACTAACATACCGCAGTTACACTAACATACCGCAGTTACACTAACATACCGCAGTTACACTAACATACCGCAGTTGTACTAACATACCGCAGTTACACTAACATACTGCAGTTACACTAACATACCGCAGTTACACTAACATACCGCAGTTACACTAACATACCGCAGTTACACTAACATACCGCAGTTGTACTAACATACCGCAGTTACACTAACATACCGCAGTTACACTAACATACCGCAGTTACACTAACATACCGCAGTTGCACTAACATACCGCAGTTACACTAACATACCGCAGTTACACTAACATACCGCAGTTACACTAACATACCGCAGTTGTACTAACATACCGCAGTTACACTAACATACCACAGTTACACTAACATACCGCAGTTACACTAACATACCGCAGTTACACTAACATACCGCAGTTACACTAACATACCGCAGTTACACTAACATACCGCAGTTGTACTAACATACCGCAGTTGTACTAACATACCGCAGTTACACTAACATACCGCAGTTACACTAACATACCGCAGTTACACTAACATACCGCAGTTGTACTAACATACCGCAGTTACACTAACATACCGCAGTTACACTAACATACCGCAGTTACACTAACATACCGCAGTTACACTAACATACCGCAGTTGTACTAACATACCGCAGTTACACTAACATACCGCAGTTACACTAACATACCGCAGTTGTACTAACATACCGCAGTTACACTAACATACCGCAGTTACACTAACATACCGCAGTTACACTAACATACCGCAGTTACACTAACATACCGCAGTTGTACTAACATACCGCAGTTACACTAACATACCGCAGTTACACTAACATACCGCAGTTACACTAACATACCGCAGTTGTACTAACATACCGCAGTTACACTAACATACCGCAGTTACACTAACATACCGCAGTTACACTAACATACCGCAGTTACACTAACATACCGCAGTTACACTAACATACCGCAGTTACACTAACATACCGCAGTTACACTAACATTAACATACCGCAGTTACACTAACATACCGCAGTTGTACTAACATACCGCAGTTACACTAACATACCGCAGTTACACTAACATACCGCAGTTGTACTAACATACCGCAGTTACACTAACATACCTCAGTTACACTAACATACCGCAGTTACACTAACATACCGCAGTTGTACTAACATACCGCAGTTACACTAACATACCGCAGTTACACTAACATACCGCAGTTGTACTAACATACCGCAGTTACACTAACATACCGCAGTTACACTAACATACCGCAGTTACACTAACATACCGCAGTTGTACTAACATACCGCAGTTACACTAACATACCGCAGTTACACTAACATACCGCAGTTACACTAACATACCGCAGTTACACTAACATACCGCAGTTACACTAACATACCGCAGTTGTACTAACATACCGCAGTTACACTAACATACCGCAGTTACACTAACATACCGCAGTTGCACTAACATACCGCAGTTGTACTAACATACCGCAGTTACACTAACATACCGCAGTTACACTAACATACCGCAGTTACACTAACATACCGCAGTTACACTAACATACCGCAGTTGTACTAACATACCGCAGTTACACTAACATACCGCAGTTACACTAACATACCGCAGTTACACTAACATACCGCAGTTACACTAACATACCGCAGTTACACTAACATACCGCAGTTGTACTAACATACCGCAGTTACACTAACATACCGCAGTTACACTAACATACCGCAGTTGTACTAACATACCGCAGTTACACTAACATACCGCAGTTACACTAACATACCGCAGTTACACTAACATACCGCAGTTACACTAACATACCGCAGTTACACTAACATACCACAGTTGTACTAACATACCGCAGTTACACTAACATACCGCAGTTACACTAACATACCGCAGTTACACTAACATACCGCAGTTACACTAACATACCGCAGTTGTACTAACATACCGCAGTTACACTAACATACCGCAGTTGTACTAACATACCGCAGTTACACTAACATACCGCAGTTACACTAACATACCGCAGTTACACTAACATACCGCAGTTACACTAACATACCGCAGTTGTACTAACATACCGCAGTACCGCAGTTGTACTAACATACCGCAGTTACACTAACATACCGCAGTTACACTAACATACCGCAGTTACACTAACATACCGCAGTTACACTAACATACCGCAGTTGTACTAACATACCGCAGTTACACTAACATACCGCAGTTGTACTAACATACCGCAGTTACACTAACATACCGCAGTTGTACTAACATACCGCAGTTACACTAACATACCGCAGTTACACTAACATACCGCAGTTACACTAACATACCGCAGTTACACTAACATACCGCAGTTGTACTAACATACCGCAGTTACACTAACATACCGCAGTTGTACTAACATACCGCAGTTACACTAACATACCGCAGTTGTACTAACATACCGCAGTTACACTAACATACCGCAGTTGTACTAACATACCGCAGTTACACTAACATACCGCAGTTGTACTAACATACCGCAGTTACACTAACATACCGCAGTTGTACTAACATACCGCAGTTACACTAACATACCGCAGTTGTACTAACATACCGCAGTTACACTAACATACCGCAGTTGTACTAACATACCGCAGTTACACTAACATACCGCAGTTGTACTAACATACCGCAGTTACACTAACATACCGCAGTTGTACTAACATACCGCAGTTACACTAACATACCGCAGTTGTACTAACATACCGCAGTTACACTAACATACCGCAGTTGTACTAACATACCGCAGTTACACTAACATACCGCAGTTGCGGGGGATCATGAGGAGCTACACCTCTTGCAGTTGGATCGTGTTACTTTTTCTCGGCAGTGAAGGGGTTACAGGACCAGGTGTACCACGTGACACAAATCATACCAAATACAACTGAGATCTATATATTTGAATTTGTCTCATCGAGATCTGTCAAATGAGATCCTACGTGACCTGTTTATCTTGACAACTGTGGATTTTACATGGCGGTTTGTAAAGCGTGACGTCACATTTACACTACAACGGTAACTTTTCTACATAGTTTCTACTGCTGTAAATAGTTCTCTTTATTTTCAATCTTTACTCCACTAAAATGTTTCAT
Source organism: Semisulcospira habei (assembly GCA_036245525.1). NCBI lineage: Eukaryota > Metazoa > Mollusca > Gastropoda > Semisulcospiridae > Semisulcospira > Semisulcospira habei. The sequence goes on along the minus strand of BTPG01000011.1, from coordinate 157,067 downwards.
GTGGTTTTTGTTGAGAATGAAATGTTCTGGCCCCAAACTAAGATGTTGCTGATAATGTGTGAACCAGTATGAATCCTGTATGAACTGCCGCCCGATCTAAAATGTCTGATTGCGGACTGTGTGTTTCAGAATCGTGGGGCCCGCCACCACCATCGCTGTCCACTGTGTCACTCCGCCACGCGTGGAGGTGCGCACTCTCGGGGAGGCGGTGTCAGAGCTGGGGGAGAGGCTGAGTAGGATGGTTTTAACACCCGCCCAGCTCAGCCTCATCACCCGGGCCCGCAACCTACCCAGGGTGTGTCTGGTGGGGCCGCCCGGCACGGGCAAGTCGTTAGTGCTGGTGCTGGTCGGTCTGCACTGGCTGCGGGCGGGTCACGATGTCCTCGTGCTCAGTACGTCTGCTGGAAGTCTCGCCGTGTCACACATCATCCGCTACCAGCTGGAGATGACCCTCCGTGAGGACCCCACACCATCAGCCGGCACTGTGCGCTTTCTTCACTGTGACTTTTTGTTCGCTAATGAGACAGACGTGAAGGCGACAGTCCAGTCAATGGCGGCCACAGCGACTCTACACATCCTGATGGACGAGGCCTTCTTTGTTAGCCAGTATGTAACACACAGTGTCCGTGTATAGCTTTCTAGGATGAATAAGATGGCGGTCCTCACGTGCACTGTTTACATTCTGAAATGTATGATTAACCCCTTCACTGCCGAAAAAAGGCGAACACCACCCACCTTCAAGAGACACAGCACCTCATGTGCAGATGCAGGGGGTCATGAGGTTCTTGGCCTCTTGCTGGCCTTATTTATATCTGTTTCTCGGATTGAAGGGGGTTATTCGGTGTTCAGTTTGCACAGCTTTCAATGACGTCATGTTGCGTCCACTGTCAGTGAAGGGGTTAAGCTTGTACAATGAATACATTATGTAGCGTTTGTTATTTAGTATGGACATGCGCACTCGCGTGGGTATTTTAGGAAGACAATGGCGGGTTGTTTCACAAAGAAGTTTAAGTTTTATTACTATCCTAATTTTTAATTTCCTGTTTATTTTCCAGTTGTATATCTGTTGCCGGTGCAAACTGTGGCAAGTTGTTTATGTTTGGTAAGCTCCACAACGAGGCCATAGCAAACAGTTGTATATCTGTTGCCGGTGCAAACTGTGGCAAGTTGTTTATGTTTGCTAAGCTCCACAACGAGGCCAAAGCAAACAGTTGTATATCTGTTGCCGGTGCAAACTGTGGCAAGTTGTTGATGTTTGCTAAGCTCCTCAACGAGGCCAAAGCAAACAGTTGTATATCTGTTGCCGGTGCAAACTGTGCCAAGTTGTTTATGTTTGCTAAGCTCCACATGAGGCCAAAGCAAACAGTTGTATGAACTTCTCTAGCAGCAGACAGAACACAGCGCGTATGCAGGTGGAGACAACGCAAGACAGATACGGCGTTTTTAGTTCACTTATTTTGACACTGAAAAACACCAATCAGTATTTCATTAATGGTGTATCTGCTTCACCCATTCAGCCCTGACGCACTACAGCACGAGATGGGTCGACCATGATAATTCCAGGGTAGTGCCTGTCGGCGCCAAGCTAATCTTGCACTGCCCCGGAGTTATCATGGTCGAACTATCTCCTGCAACTGGTGCATAGTCATTAGATGACGCGTCCAAAATTTGAAAAATACGTCCGTCGGGCTGAATGAGTTAACCCCATCCCTGCCGCAACACAACCAGCAACACTGCAGGATATGTGTGTGTGTGTGTGTGTGTGTGTGTGTGTGTGTGTGTGTGTGTGTGTGTGTGTGTGTGTGTCTGTGTGTGTGTGTGTGTGTCTGTGTGTGTATGTGTGTGTGTCTGTCTGTGTGTGTGTGTCTGTGTGTGTGTGTGTGAGTGTGTGTGTGTGTGTCTGTGTGTGTTTGTGTGTGTGAGTCTGTGTGTGTGTGTGTGTGAGTGTGTGTCTGTGTGTGTGTGTGTGTGTGTGTGTGTGTCTGTGTGTGTGTGTGTGTGTCTGTGTGTGTGTGTGTGTGTGTGTGTGTGTGTGTGTGTGTGTGTGTGTGTGTGTGTGTGTGTGTGTGTGTGTGTGTGTGTGAGTGCGTTAGTATATTTTGGTACTAGGACAAGGACAGTCTGATATAAAACCTACGACCCGAGGACCTCGATGCTATCGTCCCAGCTTGCTAGGCCATGGCAGACGAACCAAGGGTTTAAAGGGTGGGGCCAGTACTGCGCACACTGCACTCCACCAAAAAGCTCCACCGCGCAGGCTTTAGGAAACGTCCATGGACCATGACACAGACCATTCCAAGTCCTGTAGCGACGGGCGAGGGGTGAAACGGCATGTGAAAGATGTCACTAGAAGCCGCAGTCTCAAACCTGCATGCAGGCGGTTCAGGATATTGGTCGCCTGATGTTGACCTGGGGATGGCAACGTCACTCGGCACACCCTGAACGACCAAGCAGCCTTCTCTAGGGACAGCACTGCTTGCTCCAAACGGAGAGGGGCCTAGAAAAGGTGGCCTAAACAAAGCTCATCCCCTCACAACCCCAGTTGGCTAGCCGCGGTCAACGGGCATCTTCTCCTGCGGTCAAAAAACAAGTAAAAAAAACGGACCCACTCTAATGACGACCACGACCGGACTCAACGTAGCATGCTGGAACATCCGAACCATGCTCGACACAGCAGACAGCGGACGCCCCGAACGTCGCTCCGCCCTCATTGCCCATGAATTGCGGAGGTTAAACATCGACATCGCCGCGATCAGCGAAGTACGCCTCCCGGACGAAGGCAGTCTCCAAGAACTTGGCGCTGGCTATATCCTCTACTGGTCAGGCAAGTCTGCATTAGAAAGACGGCTCTCAGGCGTGGGATTCATGGTCAACACCTCCATTGCGACTAAGCTGGAAAACCTACCAACGGGTCACTCCGACCGCATCATGTCCATGCGCCTCCCACTGAGACACCAGCAACACGTCACCCTTCTCAGTGTGTACTCGCCAACCCTCCTGGCAGAGCCTGCAGAAAAGGACAAGTTCTACACTGACCTGCGCAGCCTCCTACAGAGCACCCCTGCAGACGACAAAGTCATCATCCTTGGCGACTTCAACGCCAGAGTGGGCCAGGACTCTGAAGCCTGGAAAGGAGTCATCGGCAAGCATGGCGTCGGGAACAGCAATGACAATGGTCGCCTACTGTTGGAGTTCTGTGCAGAGCAGCAGCTTGTCATCACCAACACTACTTTTCAGCAAAAGAACAGTCGAAAGACCACCTGGATGCATCCTTGCTCCAAACACTGGCACCTTATCGACTATGTCCTAGTGCGTCAGAGGGACCGCAGTGACGTACTCCTCACCAGAGTTATGCCCAGTGCAGAGTGCCACACTGACCACCGCCTTGTCCGCTGCAAACTCAGGCTCCACATCAAGCCAAAACCCAAGAAAAGGGCCCCCCCCCCCCCCCAAGAAAAAGCTTGATGTTGCCAGCCTTCAGCGTGACGACGTAAAAGCTGCCTTTCAGACAGATTTACAGGGCAGGCTCACAGACACAGTTGACCCAGCAGACTCCTCCCCTGAAACACTCTGGGAACAACTGAAAACGGCTATCGCAAAATTCTCTGCAGAAGTCTTGGGTTTCGCTAGAAAGAGGAACAAAGACTGGTTTGACGAAAATGACGTAGAGATTCAGGAACTCCTAGCAAAAAAAAAGAGCCGCCCATCAGGCCCATCTAGCCCAGCATTCATGCCCTGTGAAGAAGTCTGCCTTCCGCCTCGTCTGCAGCAGTCTCCAGCGCGAGCTCAGAGATCTCCAGAACGAGTGGTGGACCAGTCTCGCACAGAGGACCCAACTTTGCGCTGACAACGGTGACTACATGGGCTTCTACGAAGCACTGAAAGCAGTGTATGGCCCCAGGCACCTGATACAAAGTCCCCTGCGAAGCGCTGATGGACAGGCACTCCTCACAGAGAATAACTCCATCTTGAACCGCTGGTCGCAATACTTTCAGGACCTCTTCAGTGCTGAGCGCACTGTTCAAGAAGCCGTCATCCTCCAAATCCCACACCTTCCAGTAAAGGTTGAATTGGATGAACCGCCCACTGCTGAAGAGACCCTCACAGCCATCCACCAGCTCAAGAGTGGCAAAGCAGCAGGCATTGACGGTATCCCACCGGAGATCTGGAAACATGGAGGCAAAGCACTGCACAACAAGCTCCACGACCTCTTTCTCTGCTGCTGGGATGAAGGAACACTACCAAAGGATCTCCGCGATGCAGTCATCATCACCCTACACAAGAACAAAGGAGAGAAGTCCGCCTGCTCCAACTATCGTGGAATTACCCTGCTGTCCATTGCTAGGAAAATTCTTGCAAGGCTGTTCCTGAATCGGCTGGTACCTGCCATCGCAGAAGACCACCTCCCAGAGGGCCAGTGTGGCTTCAGAGCCAACAGGAGCACCACCGACATGGTCTTTGTGCTGAGACAGCTTCATGAGAAGTGCCGCGAGCAGAACAAAGGGTTGTATGTAACGTTTGTCGACCTAACAAAAGCGTTCGACACTGTGAGCAGGCAAGGCATGTGGAAGATCCTGGAGCGACATGGCTGTCCCCCAAAGTTCCTCAGCATGATCGTCCAGCTGCACGAGGACCATCAAGGCCAGGTCAGACTCAACAATGACCTCTAAGAAACATGCCCCATTCTCAACGGTGTGAAGCAGGGCTGTGTGCTGGCACCGACCCTCTTCACCATCTTTTTTAGCATGATGTTGAAGCAGGCCACAGTGGACCTCGACGATGATAATGCAGTGTACATCAAGTATCGTCCCGATGGCAGTCTGTTCAACCTCAGACGACTGCAGGCCCACACCAAAACCCTAGACCAACTGATTCGTGAGCTGCTCTTTGCTGACGACGCTGCCCTCGTTGCACACACAGAGAGAGCCCTGCAGCGTATCACATCCTGCTTCGCAGACGCTGCCCAGCTCTTTGGACTCGAGGTCAGTCTGAAAAAGACAGAGGTCCTCCATCAGCCAGCACCCAAGGTAGAGCATCGCCCTCCCCCACATCACCATCGGCGATTTTAAACTGAAGTCAGTACACCAGTTTACTTACCTTGGCTGCATCATCACATTAGACGCCAAGCTGGACAAGGAGCTGGACAGCAGGCTGGCAATAGCGAACAGTGCTTTCGGGCGTCTATATAAGCGGGTGTGGCACAATCAACAGCTGAAAACAGGCACCAAGATCAGCGTGTACAGAGCTGTCGTCCTCACAACCCTGCTGTATGGTTCCGAGTCCTGGGCCATCTACCGCAGCCAACTACGACTCCTCGAACGCTTCCACCAGCGCTGCCTGCGTACAATCCTTGGCATTCACTGGAGTGACTATGTCACAAACGTCGAATTCCTTGAACAGGCAGAAACTGTGAGCATTTAGGCTTTGCTGCTGCGGACACAGCTCCGCTGGGCTGGGCACGTCTCCAGGATGGAGGATCATCGCCTACCCAAGATCACCCTCTTCGGCGAGCTCGCCACTGGACACAGAGACAGAAGGTCACCAAAGAAGAGATACAAAGACGTCAAGAAGTCACTTAGTGCCTGCCAAATCGACCACCGTCAGTGGTCTTCACTCGCTGCGGACCGTGACACCTGGCGCTCCACCATTTACAAGGCAGCTGTCTCCTTTGAGGACTCGCGCAGAGCTAGCCTTAAAGACAAGCGGCTCAGGAGAAAAAAACAGAGATGCCGCAACTCAGAACCCTGGCGAGACCTCCCTCTGCAGCCACTGCGGTCGAACTTGCCTGTCCCGGATTGGCCTCCCCAGTCACGAGCATGCCTGCAGACGTCGTGGGCAACCCCCATAGACTTTTTTCCTGTACTATCTTCGTTCGCGAAGTCTAGCCAAGAAAAAACAAATTGGTTTATTATATCGCGTAGAAGTAAGTTAGAAAATGCGGTCTATGATAATAATACTGTAATAATAATAATAATAATAATTGGTTTATTATATCGCGTAGAAGTAAGTTAGAAAATGCGGTCTATGATAATAATACTGTAATAATAATAATAATAATAACAACAACAACAACAACAACAAACAACAAACAACAACAACAACAATAATGGAATAAATAGTGAAAGAAGCAGAGAGACTCATGAACCCCTGTTGTCGGCACGGCTGCACGTGAGGAACTATGCTTCCAGCTGGTCTCATTGATATCCGTGTGTGTCTGCGATGGTTTCAGAGCCTAGTTTCTGGCCGTCTGGAGTGAAGGGGTTAATGTCTGTTTTCCCCATTGAATTGTTTGTTATGACCGTTAATACCACAGTAGGTGATGTTTGTGTTGATGGTGGCCAGTTTGTAGCTTACATCATCCACCTGATGCTATGTCTTCCCTTTACCTTCTCTGTTACAGGGAGCCCGGTCCTCGCTATCGACAGATGGTAGACGAGCTTTTCCGCCGTGTCCCTGGTATGTCTCTGTGGGCCGCCGCATTACGGTATACTGAGATACCGCCAGACCTGCAGGTGGAGGCGCTGACAGTGCCACTAAGATCGGCTCCCGCGATTATAAGAGAAGTGGAGCAGGGAGTCGACCTGTATTCTGGCAATATCCACGACTACACGGCCAGCGCCATCCCCTGCCATAGTGACGGCCCCGCAATCATCAGGTTACGTCACGAGGGGAGACAACACGCAGGCGGCTGGCCGATACACTGTCGTCAGTGCGGACGGGCGGTGGCCCACGTGTTGAGGCATCAGCTCCGTGTAGGCGTCACTGGTAGGTGTTGACTGGGGACAAGCTTGAGCTACGGGTACACGCGGAAACCAGCCAATGGCGTCGTTTTTAGAACATGTTTATAACCCCTTCACTGCCGGGACAATGTGAACACTACACAACTGCAAGAGACACAGAACCTCATGTGCCCCTGCAGATGCAGATCTCACGAGGTTCTATGCCTCTTGCCTAACCTATTTATCTCTGTGTTCCTTGGGTGGACGGTTATTGGGCGTTGACTTTGTCATTTTTGTGAAAACATAATGTGTGTCCGCTGGTAGGGCAGGGGTTAAGGAAATAAAACATTGTATCTTGTAAGATATTGAATGAATCAGTCAGCAGAGTTCTAGGTAACAATGAAGGTTGACATGCTGTATAAAGTGAGTGCATTGTATCTTGTAAGATATTGAATGAATCAGTCAGCAGAGTTCTAGGTAATAATGAAGGTTGACATGCTGTATAAAGTGAGTGCATTGTATCTTGTAAGATATTGAATGAATCAGTCAGCAGAGTTCTAGGTAACAATGAAGGTTGACATGCTGTATAAAGTGAGTGCATTGTATCTTGTAAGATATTGAATGAATCAGTCAGCAGAGTTCAAGGTAACAATTATTGATTGATTGATTATTGGTGTTTAACGCCGAGCAGGTGACTGAGGCCATCTCATGGCGGAGATAACAATGATGGTTGAAATGCTGTATAAAGTGAGTGGGGCAGTGGGCAGATGTTCACATCTGCACGGGACATAGACGACGACGCCCTCCACGTGTCCCCTGATGCCTTGCAGGTTAAGTTTTGGATAACCAAAGGCTAGGATGTTGACATGGTATCTGATTGGATGTATGATCTTCCTTGATGAAGTCACCACCCAGGGCGAAAGAGTCCCATGAGGGTCTCTTCGGCCACGTGTCCAGGACCAAGGCGAGCCACAAGTTATGTGGAGTTTCGGTTTTGGTTAACAGCCTGGAGAGGGACGGACTCCGCCAGGTTATTTTGCCCAAGACACACCACATGCAATGACAACCTTACCTCAATCCATACCGGATCGGTCGTCGCCCGGAACAAGGACCGCGCCTTCTGTCTTGCGCCAGGGCAGAGGTGTTAAGTGTGCTACTAGTGCACCACCAAAACTCAGTGCCAGAAACATCAGCATTGGCACCTGGAACGTCAGAACAATAAGAACGCCTGATAAGGTAGAGGAACTGACGCACAAAATGAACAGATACCACTGGACCATCCTAGGACTGTGCGAAGTACTATGGAAGAACCTTGGGGAAACATCAACCCAGCAAAACCACAAACTGTATTACAGTGGCAGAGAAGACAAACACGAACAGGATGTCGGATTTCTCGTCCACAAAGACATCGTGAACAGTCATGAGTTGTCGGCCAGTCTCCAGTAAGCTTATCACCATACGCTTGAGAGCAACCCCATTTAATATCACCATTGTACAAGTTTATGCTCCATCAACAGATTATGGCGATGAGGAAATAGAAGACTTCTATGACCAACTGCAAGAAGTCTTGGACCAGACCCCCAAGAAAGACATTCTTGTGGTGCAGGGAGACTGGAATGCCAAAATAGGAGAGGATGCTGTTACGAACTGGAAAGGCACATGTGGACGCTACTGCAATGCAGAGACCAACGACAGAGGCTTAAGGCTCCTGGAATTTGCCAGCTAAAATGATCTAAAGCTGATGAACACGTTTGGCCCACACAAAGCATCCAGAAGGTGGACATGGCACAGCCCGAACGGAGAGCACCATAACCAAATTGACTACATCATGGTGAAGAGACGCTTCCAAACCAGTGTGAACATTGCCAAGACAAGAAGTTTTCCAGGAGCAGACATTGGAAGCGACCATGACTTAGTGATGGTGACCTTCCGACTCCGCCTAAAGAAGGTCAACAAGCAGGGTCCCACCAGAATCAAGTTTGACCTCGAAAAGCTGAAAGACCCAGAGGTAGCGGAAGCCTTCCAGGCAAAGATAGGTGGAAAATTCGCGCCACTGCTACTTCTAGATGCAGAAGACATATTGATCAACACATTTAACACTGCTGTAACCCAAACAGCCAGTGAAATCCTTAGCAAATACTGACAAGCAAAGAAACCGTGGGTTACAGCTGACATCTTTGCTCTACGTAACAAGCGTCGATAATTAAAGAAAAAGAATTCAGAGGTTGAAGGAGATAAACAGTGCAGGTAAATTAACCAGTATATCAAGTAAATCACGAAAAAGGCAAAGAATAAGTGGATTGAAGATCAGTGTAAACACGTAGAAGAAAATCTAAACAAAAATAATAGCAAAAACGCATACCAGCTGGTGAAAGACCTTACCAGTGTAAAACAAGGACGCTCCTCGATCATTCAAGATAGTGAAAGGAACTGTCTTACGGAAGACCAAGACATACTGAAGAGATGGACAGAGTACTGCTCAAATTTGTACAAATACCGAGCTACAGGAGACCCAGGCATACTTGTCAACCCACCCCTGACCAACAATGGCAACTATCCCATCCTCCAAGAAGAAGTAGAGGCTGCAGTGAAGTCACTGAAAAAAAGGGAAGGCAGCAGGATCAGACAACATCCCTGCAGAGCTAGTCCAAGAAGGGGGAGAAGACATGATAAGCACCTTACTAACAATCTGCAAGAAGATCTGGCAGTCAGGGGATTGGCCCACACCATGGACCCAATCACTTATAATAACTCTCCCCCAAAAAGGCAACTTACATCAATGCCAGAATTATCGCACACTCAGTCTTATATGCCACCCAAGCAAAGTCATGTTAAAGATCCTACTGAACAGGCTGAAGCCACAGGCAGAGGAAATCATAGCTGAGGAACAGGCAGGCCTCAGACCAGGGTGCAGCACAACTGAACAGATTTTCAACCTGAGAGTTCTATGGGAGACGTACCTTCAGCACCAGCAAGACCTCTATCATGTCTTTGTGGATTTTAAGAAAGCGATTGACAGGGTGTGGCATGCAGCCCTTTGGTCCACCATGAAGCTATACAACATCAATGCCAACCTGATCAAAGTCATAGCAAACCTTTACAACAAGGCCACTAGCGCAGTGTGCTTCAATGGTAACATAGGAAACTGGTTTATGACTACAGTCGGAGTCAGACAAGGCTGCTTGCTCTCACCTACTCTTTTCAACATCGTCCTGGAAAGAATCATGACAGACGCTCTGAAAGATCATGAAGGAACTGTCAGTATTGGAGGCAGAAAGATCACGAACTTGCGCTTTGCGAAAGACATTGATGGCCTTGCAGGAACAGAGAAGGAGCTAGCTCAGCTGGTGGAAAGGCTGGACAGTACAGCCATTGCGTATGGGATGGAAATCAGTGAAGAAGACCAAACTGATGACAAATTCCACCAGTGGCATTGACACTAACGACATGATTGGAAGCCAAAAACTGGAAACAGTTAATAAATTCAAATACTTAGGAGATATTGTGACAGATGAGGGATTCAAACCAGAAATACTGTCCAGGATTGTGCAGACAACAACAGCAGTGACAAGATTGATGACCATATGGAAGGACAGAAACATCACACTCTGCTCCAAGATCAGACTGATGCGCTCCTTAGTAATTTCAGTGTTCTTGTATGCCTGTGAGTCATGGCCCCTCACAGCAGACCTTGAAAGGAGGATACAAGCCACTGAAATGAGATGTTTTCGAAGGCTGCTTGGCATTTCATACAGAGATCACATCACGAACGAGGAAGTGGGAAGCAGAATCAGGCAAGCCATCGGGCCCTCTGAAGACCTATTAGTCATTATGAAAAGAAAAACACAAACTGGAGTGGTATGGGCATGTCACGCGTTCAGCAGGGCTTGCCAAAACAATCCTGCAAGGCACTGTGCAAGGATGACGAAGGAGAGGAAGACAGAGGAAAGGATGGGGAGACAATATCTCAGAGTGGACGGGACTGAGGCTGGGCGATACGCTAAGAATGGGAGAGAACAGAATGAATGAATGAATGAATGAATCAATCAATCAATCAATCAATGAATGAATCAATGAATGAATCAATGAATCAATGATACTTTACTTCTCAAGGATGGAAACAATAGGCGCACAGGCCTCTTTTCATGTTTGTCCTTGCTAAACTACAACATTAAAAGCAACATTAAAACAATATGTTAACAGCACAAAACAAGCGGCTACACCCACAGGTCACTTGTGTTACATTCCAGTACAAGTTTCAAAGTCGCTGAAGATTACGCACACACACACACAGCAAAATGACAGGGTCTTGGGGGGGGGGGTGGATGCGATGTAAGGTATGTTTATGGAAAGTGACTGCACACTTATGATACAGCTACTCATGTGTAGGAATTTAGTGAGCAAGCAAAACACTGCGATAAAGAGAGATATCATGTAAAAGCTAACAAGTGCAAAACGGAGGAGCACAGGAAATCATTGACATGGCTCTTTTGGACATATTCTCTACGTTTCTTTCAAGTTTGCTCAGAGATGTATTTAAAAGCTTTCGTCCTAAACAATGGAAGATGTCTCGTTTGCTGTATATGTGGAGGAAGTGAGTTCCATAAATAGGCACCGGCGTAAGAAAGGCTGGATTTAAACAAGTCAATTCGGGGCCGTTCAATGACGAGACTGTTCCTCAAAGTGCTGTAAACCCTTTCGCTCTCAGTAAAAAGCTTAGCCAGGAAGAGGGGGGCTTTCCCGTTCATTGCTTTAAGCATAAGTACGCACTTATTTAACATAAGGTGTTGCTGTAAAGGAAGGAGCCCTGTTGCCTGAAGCTTTTCCCCCAAAGTTAGAGAGGGGATTGGGAGGATCAGTTTAACTGCGCGATTGTATAGAGAATTGATCCGCTTAAGGTTAGCCTTACTACAGCCGTCCCAAATAGTAGATGCGTAGTCAATGTGAGGTTTAATGTAGGAGTTGAAAAAATAGCTTTCGTGTCTTAGTATCAATGATAGATTTTAATCTTGACAGTAAAAATAGCTTCTTTGGTAATGTTTTCCCTAGTTGTGTTAGATGGGGCAACCAGCACAGTTGGTCATCAACAATTACCCCGAGGAGGCGATATTCCTTGACTTGTTCAATGAGAACTGAATCAAAAGAGAGGTTAAGTGAATGGGGGCGGAGCTGGAGCTTTTGGCGTGTTGTGATTAGCATGCTTTTCGTTTTGGATGGATTTACAAGCATTTGATTATTTTTGCACCACAGTGAGACCTCCTGAAGACTAAGCTGAAGATTGCTTGATATTTCAGGTACAGTTTTCCCGCCAGCGTGAAGAGTTGAATCATCGGCAAACATGTCACATTCGGTATTTGGACTGGATATATGAAGTGGAAGATCATTTATAAACAAACAGAAAATGGAATTGAGGGAGCTGGTTGACAAGTCATCAGTGGGGCCCCAACGGTCGGCAAGACTACGGGATATAGATAGATAGATAGATAGTGCATTGCATCTTGTAAGATATTGAATGAATCAGTCAGCAGAGTTCTATGTAACAATGGAGGTTGACATGCTGTATAAAGTGTGTGCATTGTATCTTGTAAGATATTGAATGAATCAGTCAGCAGAGTTCTAGGTAACAATGGGGATTGACATGCTGTATAAAGTGAGTGCATTGTATCTTGTAAGATATTGAATGAATCAGTCAGCAGAGTTCTAGGTAACAATGAAGGTTGACATGCTGTATAAAGTGAGTGCATTGTCTCACCCATTAACCCTTTGGCTGTCCTGTAGGAATCACGTCGACAAAAAAGCGCTACCGACAGCCAAAGGGTTAACTAAGCTTCCACCGATAATTTGACCCATAATGCACCGCACAGTGCACACATACACACATCAAGCCGACATCGACCAGTAGCTGATGACGCGCGACCCCATAATGCACCGCACAGTGCACACATACACACATCAAGACATCGGCCAGTAGCTGATGACGCGCGACCCCATATTGCACCGCACAGTGCACACATACACACATCAAGCCGACATCGGCCAGTAGCTGATGACGCGCGACCCCATAATGCACCGCACAGTGCACACATACACACATCAAGCCGACATCGGCCAGTAGCTGATGACGCGCGACCCCATAATGCACCGCACAGTGCACACATACACACATCAAGCCGACATCGGCCAGTAGCTGATGACGCGCGACCCCATAATGCACCGCACAGTGCACACATACACACATCAAGCCGACATCGGCCAGTAGCTGATGACGCGCGACCCCATAATGCACCGCACAGTGCACACATACACACATCAAGCCGACATCGGCCAGTAGCTGATGACGCGCGACCCCATAATGCACCGCACAGTGCACACATACACACATCAAGCTGACACCGGCCAGTATCTGATGATGCGCGACCCCATATTGCACCGCACAGTGCACACATACACACATCAAGCCGACACCGGCCAGTAGCTGATGACGCGCGACCCCATAATGCACCGCACAGTGCACACATACACACATCAAGCCGACATCGGCCAGTAGCTGATGACGCGCGACCCCATAATGCACCGCACAGTGCACACATACACACATCAAGCCGACATCGGCCAGTAGCTGATGACGCGCGACCCCATAATGCACCGCACAGTGCACACATACACACATCAAGCCGACATCGGCCAGTAGCTGATGACGCGCGACCCCATAATGCACCGCACAGTGCACACATACATACATCAAGCCGACATCGGCTAGTAGCTGATGACGCGCGACCCCATAATGCACCGCACAGTGCACACATACACACATCAAGCCGACATCGGCCAGTAGCTGATGACGCGCGACCCCATATTGCACCGCACAGTGCACACATACACACATCAAGCCGACATCGGCTAGTAGCTGATGACGCGCGACCCCATAATGCACCGCACAGTGCACACATACACACATCAAGCCGACATCGCCTAGTAGCTGATGACGCGCGACCCCATAATGCACCGCACAGTGCACACATACACACATCAAGACATCGGCCAGTAGCTGATGACGCGCGACCCCATAATGCACCGCACAGTGCACACATACACACATCAAGCCGACATCGGCCAGTCGCTGATGACGCGCGACACCATAATGCACCGCACAGTGCACACATACACACATCAAGACATCGGCCAGTAGCTGATGACGCGCGACCCCATAATGCACCGTACAATGCACACATACACACCTCAAGCCGACATCGGCCAGTAGCTGATGACGCGCGACCCCATAATGCACCGCACAGTGCACACATACACACATCAAGCCGACATCGGCCAGTAGCTGATGACGCGCGACCCCATAATGCACCGCACAGTGCACACATACACACATCAAGCCGACATCGGCCAGTAGCTGATGACGCGCGATGACGTCATGCCTATGTGTACATTGGATCCACCCTTTTGATTGGCAGTCAACATTTATAAACAGACGGAAATGTCATTTCTCCTATTTCCACCCCAGATAACCAGTTGTGTTTTGTAGAACGCTGTAAAGCTGTTGTCGCTGTTTGTCGGCAGGTCCGGTCACCAACGGAAGCACAACCACCAGCCCCCCGCCTCTCCAATACCGGGACGTACTCGTGCTGACGCGAGGATGGGAGTTTTCTGATGACGTCAAAGATGACGAGGGTAACGTGGTTACACCAGCTAGTGGGTTTGTGACCGGCCTTCGTGATGCGGGCGTACCGGTCGGCGTCATTAGTTTGAGAGATGGAGTCTATAGTGAAGCTGAAGTAACTGACATGGCGGCGGCGCGGACTGACCAAGTGAATGTGACACTCTGGGGTTTTACACACGGACTGGAGAGAAAGGTGGTGGTGTGTCTGCCGGGCAGGGCGCCGGGTAATGATGACAAGCTCAGTGATAAGGTGATTGAAGCGCAAAACAAGTTGTTCGCCGCGTCCCGCTGTAGCAGCCAGCTGGTGATGGTGTACCTGCCCCCTGCTGCTGTTTGAGTCCCACTCACCAAGCTATTCAGGCACTACCTGACGGCCAGATGGCTGGTCAGTCTTCTGCAGATGGCCTTGATTTTAACCTTGTCACCGCCGTAACACGGGACACAACCAGTGTGGCACCACCCTTGAACTCTTCTGTCTTTTAACCCATTTGGTCCCGACGCCCTGCCGCAGGAGATAGACTGACCATTCATTGAAGGGTAGTGCCATATTAGCTTGGCACCTTCAGGCGCCAAGCTAATCTGGCACTAGTCTTGAATTATCATGATCAACCCATCTCCTGAAACTGGTACATAGTGGTTAGCAAACACTCCCAAAATGTATCCAATGAAACTGGTCAATAGTGGTTACTTAACCCCCCCCTAATGTATCCAATGAAACTGGTCCATAGTGGTTAGTTAACCCCCCTAATGTATCCAATGAAACTGGTCCATAGTGGTTAGTTAACCCCCCTAATGTATCCAATGAAACTGGCCCATAGTGGTTAGTTAACCCCCCCTAATGTATCGAATGAAATTGGCCCATAGTGGTTAGTTAACCCCCCTAATGTATCCAATGAAACTGGTCCATAGTGGTTAGTTAACCCCCCTAATGTATCCAATGAAACTGGTCCATAGTGGTTAGTTAATCCCCCCTAATGTATCCAATGAAACTGGTCCATAGTGGTTAGTTAACCCCCTAATGTATCCAATGAAACTGGTCCATAGTGGTTAGTTAACCCCCCTAATGTATCCAATGAAACTGGCCCATAGTGGTTAGTTACCCCCCCCCCTAATGTATCCAATGAAATTGACCCATAGTGGTTAGTTAACCCCCCTAATGTATCCAATGAAACTGGTCCATAGTGGTTAGTTAACCCCCCTAATGTATCCAATGAAACTGGTCCATAGTGGTTAGTTAACCCCCCCTAATGTATCCAATGAAACTGGTCCATAGTGGTTAGTTACCCCCCCCCCCCTAATGTATCCAATGAAACTGGCCCATAGTGGTTAGTTAACCCCCCCCTAATGTATCCAATGAAACTGGTCCATAGTGGTTAGTTAACCCGCCTAATGTATCCAATGAAACTGGTCCATAGTGGTTAGTTAACCCCCCCTAATGTATCCAATGAAACTGGCCCATAGTGGTTAGTTAACCCCCCCTAATGTATCCAATGAAACTGGTCCATAGTGGTTAGTTAACCCCCCTAATGTATCCAATGAAACTGGTCCATAGTGGTTAGTTAACCCCCCCTAATGTATCCAATGAAACTGGTCCATAGTGGTTAGTTAACCCCCCTAATGTATCCAATGAAACTGTTCCATAGTGGTTAGTTAACCCCTAATGTATCCAATGAAATTGGTCCATAGTGGTTAGTTAACCCCCCCTAATGTATCCAATGAAACTGGTCCATAGTGGTTAGTTAAATCCCCTAATGTATCCAATGAAACTGGTCCATATTGGTTAGTTAACCCCCCTAATGTATCCAATGAAACTGGCCCATAGTGGTTAGTTAACCCCCCCCCCCTAATGTATCCAATGAAACTGGCCCATAGTGGTTAGTTAACCCCCCTAATGTATCCAATGAAACTGGTCCATAGTGGTTAGTTAACCCCCCCCCTAATGTATCCAATGAAACTGGTCCATAGTGGTTAGTTAACCACCCTAATGTATCCAATGAAATTGTCCATAGTGGTTAGTTAACCCCCCCTAATGTATCCAATGAAACTGGTCCATAGTGGTTAGTTAACCCCCCCTAATTTATCCAATGAAACTGGTCCATAGTGGTTAGTTAACCCCCCTAATGTATCCAATTAAACTGGTCCATAGTGGTTAGTAAAGCCCCCTAATATATCCAATTAAAATGGTCCATAGTGGTTAGTTAACCCCCCCCCTAATGTATCTAATGAAACTGGTCCATAGTGTTTAGTTAACCCCCCCCTATGTATCCAATGAAACTGGTCCATAGTGGTTAGTTAACCCCCCCTAATGTATCCAATGAAACTGGTCCATAGTGGTTAGTTAACCCCCCTAATGTATCCAATGAAACTGGTCCATAGTGGTTAGTTAACCCCCCTAATGTATCCAATGAAACTGGTCCATAGTGGTTAGTTAACCCCCCCCCCCTAACGTATCAAATGAAACTGGTCCATAGTGGTTAGTTAACCCCCCTAATGTAGGGGACACGCGGCCGTTGATTGTATTCCTGCTTTTATGGTTTGTGTGTGCTCTAATGGTTAGGTGTGGTTTTACAACACTGTTTGATATGCTGAATAATACATGCTTTATCATTGATTTTATATTGGTTTTACTGAACTGTGTGTGTCCTGTTAGGTGGCTATACACTGACACATTCTGTGAACAGAAGGCTGATGTATTATCTGAACTGTGTGTGTCCTGTTAGGCGGCTCTACACAGACACATGCTGTGAACAGAAGGCGGATGAATTTTACGGTTATATTTTATGTTCTGATTTTATGGTGTGTGTGTGTGTGTGCTCTATTGATTAGGTGTGGTTTGAATCCTGCGTGATTTAATACTGCTTGATATGCTGAGTAATACGTGATAGGTGATAGGTGGGGGTAGGGGATCTAACTGATTGGTATGCATACAATTCTGCCAGCGCTAGCCTCACCTAACTCGAGGCGAATTTGTATCGTTACATTGTTGTGTAATGTTCTGTGCATCTACTGTGGGAAATCAGGGTATTTACCCGACCACATATAGTAATGCACCTTCGTTTTTGTGTATGTATATTTCTCCTGCCTATTCCCTAAGTTCCGGAGAAAGACGTGGGTTATAAGCGAGACCTGATGCCACTTTTTTTTGAAGATGCAGATGATCGTCTTGTCTTATACCTGCGTATTTCTCTGTGGGCTGGCGATTGGATGCCTGATAGGTGGGGGCAGGGGATCTGTTTGTCTGTCCAGCGCTGAGTCATTCCCCTTGGTATGCATACAATATGAGTGATACATGCTTTATTATGTATTGTATATTGGTTTTACTGGCTGTTTTGTACCAATTACAAATCTATTAGAAGTCGCCTGGCTAAACTGGCTAAAGCAAGTTAACCCTGTGGCTGTGGGTACCGCTTTGTGTCCTGTAGGGATCACGGCGACACTGGCTAAAGCAAGTTAACCCTGTGGCTGTGGGTACCGCTTTATGTCCTGTAGGGATCACGGCGACACTGGCTAAAGCAAGTTAACCCTGTGGCTGTGGGTACCGCTTTATGTCCTGTAGGGATCACGGCGACACTGGCTAAAGAAAGTTAACCCTGTGGCTGTGGGTACCGCTTTATGTCCTGTAGGGATCACGGCGACACTGGCTAAAGCAAGTTAACCCTGTGGCTGTGGGTACCGCTTTATGTCCTGTAGGGATCACGGCGACACTGGCTAAAGAAAGTTAACCCTGTGGCTGTGGGTACCGCTTTATGTCCTGTAGGGATCACGGCGACACTGGCTAAAGCAAGTTAACCCTGTGGCTGTGGGTACAGCTTTATGTCCTGTAGGGATCACGGCGACACTGGCTAAAGCAAGTTAACCCTGTGGCTGTGGGTACCGCTTTATGTCCTGTAGGGATCACGGCGACACTGGCTAAAGCAAGTTAACCATGTGGCTGTGGGTACCGCTTTATGTCCTGTAGGGATCACGGCGACACTGGCTAAAGCAAGTTAACCCTGTGGCTGTGGGTACCGCTTTATGTCCTGTAGGGATCACGGCGACACTGGCTAAAGCAAGTTAACACTGTGGCTGTGCGTACCGCTTTATGTCCTGTAGGAATCACGGCGACACTGGCTAAAGCAAGTTAACCCTGTGGGTACCGCTTTATGTCCTGTAGGGATCACGGCGACACTGGCTAAAGCAAGTTAATCCTGTGGCTGTGGGTACCGCTTTATGTCCTGTAGAAATCACGGCGACACTGGCTAAAGCAAGTTAACCCTGTGGGTACCGCTTTGTGTCCTGTAGGGATCACGGCGACACTGGCTAAAGCAAGTTAACCCTGTGGCTGTGGGTACCGCTTTATGTCCTGTAGGGATCACGGCGACACTGGCTAAAGCAAGTTAACCCTGTGGCTGTGGGTACCGCTTTATCTCCTGTAGGAATCACGGCGACACTGGCTAAAGCAAGTTAACCCTGTGGGTACCGCTTTATGTCCTGTAGGGATCACGGCGACACTGGCTAAAGCAAGTTAACCCTGTGGCTGTGGGTACCGCTTTATGTCCTGTAGGGATCACGGCAACACTGGCTAAAGCAAGTTAACCCTGTGTCTGTGGGTACCGCTTTATGTCCTGTAGGAATCACGGCGACACTGGCTAAAGCAAGTTAACCCTGTGGCTGTGGGTACCGCTTTATGTCCTGTAGGGATCACGGCGACACAAAGCGTTCCCGACAGCCAAAGGGCCAGTAAAGCCGACGTAGCACTATGGTGTTGGGTGTTTTTAATAATAATAATAAGCGCATTAAATAGGCGCTTTATCCCAATTGAAAATCGGCTCAAAGCGCCGCCGCGAACTGAACCCAACAAGCACGCTCACGTGAATCACGCGCATTCACTTACACACTGTACATAAACACAGAACATTCACGTGGTGCTAAGGGCAAGCTCAAGCGAGCTACTGTAGTTTTTGGAAATTCAAAATCGTTTGTATTTGAAATTTTATAAAGTGGGCTGAAACTGATACCAAAGTGGAGGGGGTGGAAGAGCCGGAGTACCCGGAGAAAGAACCCCCGACGGTCCGCCCGAAATAACGGTGACACTTACTAGAGGAGAAAAATCCGACGCCGGAACCCGTAGTCGAACCACGCACCTAGCGTTGGTGGCAGGCGCCTTAACCACTGCGCCACGGACATCACCTTCACAGTGTATCATACCAGGATGTTTTGACATCACCTTCACAGTGTATCACACGAGGGTGTTTCCAGATATGTTGATGCCTAATACATGTTTGACATCACCTTCACAGTGTATCGTATGTTCTGGAGTTGAAATCTGGCTGTAGGCTCTATCTGTGTACATGTGTAGGGGAGTTGAAATCTGGCTGTAGGCTCTATCTGTGTACATGTGTAGGGGAGTTGAAATCTGGCTGTAGACTCTATCTGTGTACATGTGTAGGGGAGTTGAAATCTGGCTGTAGGCTCTATCTGTGTACATGTGTAGGGGATTTGAAATCTGGCTGTAGGCTCTATCTGTGTACATGTGTAGGGCAGTTGAAATCTGGCTGTAGGCTCTATCTGTGTACATGTGTAGGGGAGTTGAAATCTGGCTGTAGGCTCTATCTGTGTACATGTGTATGGGAGTTGAAATCTGGCTGTAGGCTCTATCTGTGTTCATGTGTAGGGGAGTTGAAATCTGGCTGTAGGCTCTATCTGTGTACATGTGTAGGGGAGTTGAAATCTGGCTGTAGGCTCTGTGTACATGTGTAGGGGAGTTGAAATCTGGCTGTAGGCTCTATCTGTGTACATGTGTAGGGGAGTTGAAATCTGGCTGTAGGCTATATCTGTGTACATGTGTAGGGGAGCGTGTGTCAATGTGCCAATAGTTAGTTTGGAATTCACCATATTTCACTTGATTACACTTGACGTTTGTCAACCCGCAAAGCAAATTGACACCGGGCTTTCTGTGCACAATATGCAATAAACTGTTTTTATTTTTATTCTTATTTTACAACCATGGTCGAGCTCTGGCTTCGTGGGAAATGTTTTGTTGTTAAAGACCGCCATATACCGTGTAACAGGCGAGGATGGCGTTTCCCTGGGAATTGTTTTGTTGTTAAAAACCGCCATATACCGTGTAACAGGCGAGGATGGCGTTTCCCTGGGAAATGTTTTGTTGTTAAAGACCGCCGCATACCGTGTAACAGGCGAGGATGGCGTATACCTGGGAAAGGTTTTGTTGTTAAAGACCGCCATATACCGTGTAACATGCAAGGATGGCGTATCCCTGGGAAATGTTTTGTTGTTAAAGACCGCCATATACCGTGTAACAGTCGAGGAGGGCGTTTCCCTGGGAAATGTTTTGTTGTTAAAGACCGCCATATACCGTGTAACAGGCGAGGACGGCGTTTCCCTGGGAAATATTTTGTTGTTAAAGACCGCCATATACCGTGTAACAGGCGAGGATGGCGTTTCCCTGGGAAATGTTTTGTTGTTAAAGATCGCCGCATACCGTGTAACAGGCGAGGATGGCGTATACCTGGGAAAAGTTTTGTTGTTAAAGACCGCCATATACCGTGTAACATGCAAGGATGGCGTATCCCTTGGAAATGTTTTGTTGTTAAAGACCGCCATATACCGTGTAACAGTCGAGGAGGGCGTTTCCCTGGGAAATGTTTTGTTGTTAAAGACCGCCATATACCGTGTAACAGGCGAGGACGGCGTTTCCCTGGGAAATGTTTGTTCATAACCCTCATCATCCTGATACTCTTGACTTGTCTCTCTCATTGCTCTGTTGGACCTCAGCGCAGCATTCGACACGCTCGATCATTCTGTTTTGCTGAAGAGGTTAGAGGTGACCTTTGGCATCCGTGGTACCGCCCTGGCCTGGTTCACTTCATACGTTAAAGATCGTTCTCAGGCTGTTATTGTTAATGGCCAGCTATCTGCTTCTAGTCTTTTGTTGTGTGGAGTCCCTCAGGGCTCCGTATTAGGGCCTGTTTTGTTCACTCTATATTCACAACCTCTATCTGATGTAATTGCCGCCCATGAGTGTGATTTTCACAAGTATGCTGACGATACTGAATTGTCAAGAAGTAGCGCGCCTAGCCATTTCAGCTCCGCTAAGATGAGCGTACAGTGTTGTATAGACGACGTCCTGTCCTGGATGACTAGCAGCAAACTTAAGCTTAACACTGACAAAACCGAAGTCATGCCTGCCGGCTCTCAGTCTCGTCTTAGTCTGATTGACGGCGAGTTCGCAAACATTGGTGGCTGCAGCGTTCCCTTCCAGAAATGTGTCAAATATCTGGGTGTGAAGATTGACTCGACGCTCTCCATGCATGATCATATCAGTAGCGTCTGCCGAGCTGGTTTCCTTGAGCTGCGCAGAATTTCTTCTCTCAGACCGTATCTCACAGAAGGTACGGCGTCAAGACTTGTAAATGCATTCATTACTTCCAGGCTCGATTATTGCAATTCTGTACTGGCAGGTTTACCGGCCGATCAGATTTCACGCTTGCAGATGATTCAAAACAATGCGGCGCGTCTCATCTTGAAGAAACGAAAGAGAGACCACGTTACGCCCCTACTGAAGCAGCAGCACTGGCTGCCCGTCAAATTCCGTTGCCAGTACAAAATTGCAATTTTCGCCTATCGGCATTTTGACGGATCTCTCCCGCCGTACCTCTCTGCCAAGCTGTCTGCCTATCAGCCATCACGCACCCTCCGTTCCTCCAGTGAAAAGCTGTTAAAAATCCCGAAGCTTAACATGAAAACTGTCGGGGAGCGTTCTTTCACCTTTTTCGCCCCAAGTGTGTGGAACTCGCTGCCAACGGAAATGCGGAATCTGCCCACATTGTCACAGTTCAAGGCTCACTTAAAGACTTTTCTTTTTTTGTCGGGCATTTAACACTTAGCGCATATATAGCTAACTGTTGACTGACTGCCACCTATTCTGATCCCAGAGGAAGTGAATGTAAGGTGTGGGGAAGGGATGGGGTGGTTTAAAGTAGTGTATAATTGTGCGTGTGTGTCTGAGAGAGAAAGGGTGTGCTGTTGTGCATGCGCAGTGAGTCCAGTGTTTTCCTGGAGAACAGCGCTATACAATAACTATGTATTATTATTATTATTATTTATTACTCTACTGCTGGAAATTAGATTTGACTAGGATAGTTTAAGGGTGGCGCCAGAATAGCTTGGCGCATGTGGCGCCAAGCTATTCTGACACCACCCCCGAACTAAAAGGGTTGATCTATCTCCTAATCTGTACCGTAGTCACTCCCTCCCCCCACCCCCCACCCCTCCTCCTCCCCCCCCCCCCCCGCCCCCACCGATTTATGCTTTATTGTACTTTAATTGATTAATTATGCCCGGTTAACCTTCACTTTACGATGCAAAGAACTTCACTGTCATCTGAATGTGAGTGACTTCGTCGCCCATTGTGTTTATATAGGCAGTCTGCTGTTTATCCTTATCTGTTGGATGTGGGCGCTTTGGGCGCCCATGATTTCCATTACAGGCTATCTACCGTTTATCGTTATCTGTTGGATTTTTGCGCCATAGGCACCTATGGTTTTTAATATAGGCAGTTTGCTGTTCATCCAGCTCTTTTGAACGTGGGCATAATGAGATAATCAATTTACGCACGCCTGGCCTAGAGCAATGTGTCTATAATACCCCGGTCACTGTGGCCCATAATGAGATAATCAAGTTACGCACGCCTGGCCTAGATCAATGTGTATATAATACCCCGGTCACTGTGGCCCATAATGAGTCATCATTAACCACACCTGGCCTAGAGCAATGTGTCTATAATACCCCGGTCATTGTGGGCCATAATGAGTCATAATCAAGTTACGCACACCTGGCCTAGAGCAATGTGTCAACAGGCGGCAGCGGCCGATTTATTAGGGTTTTTTGTTTTCTTAAATAGGACACGCGTGTGCAGTCCGACTGAATTAACGAGTCCGAAATTGATCAGGCGGTTAAGCGTCGTAACAGGAGAGCGAAGGGAATCGCCGGGTCTTGGGTTCGAATCCCCGTCCCGGCCCCGGTAGCTGGACTCTCAATCCAGGAGGAAAAGACGGGCTTGTTCAATAGCATGTCAGTTAAAAGGTCCTGGTAAATCAAAGTGGCACAGTTGGAGTGCGCCTGAGTTGCCCAGTGTTCAGGACGTACTCCATAGATAATAGATTTCCCTGTTCCCCATAACCCGCCCGTCAGGGCCGTCCATTATCCCTTCGGTGCCGTGGACGTTAAACCCGAACTAACCAACCAACCAGTCAGACTGAACAAAGCTTGCCTCGTGTGGTGCTCGAATTAAGTTTTGAACAAGGTATATTCATTACCGGGTAAATCTAAGAAGAACAGTTCTACTAGCCTGGTCCTAATTTATTTTTGATAAACAGTTGGCTTAAAACCCAACGGATTAGCCACTAGTCTCGGGAGATCCTGGCGATGACCTACATAAAAGTTGAAGTCTATACCCTAGTCTTGCCTCAGTGACCACTGACCTACATTACTGACGCTGAAACTGTGACAAGTCATATGCATGGAGCAGACGCCTGGCAAGACCAAGATGAGCAGCGTGAATTAAAGTTTACCACAATAAATGTGTCAGTGTTGCTAAGTCAGGCTACAGTTCAGGGTATATTTTAGTAGCTTTAAAAAGCGTCATGTTATTACCTTTAAATGTTAGTTGCTTTAAATAGGTCATGTTCACAATTTCCAGCATGCAACGGTTCAACATTGGTGTCAAGACTAAAGAAAAATTAAAATAAGTTAGGACCACTGTTGATGGTCATCTTTTCGTTGGGAATTTCTGTGCAAAGTCAGTTTCTTTCAGGTCCGGGCTCCGGTTCACCTGCTCAGCTCAGTGACGTAGGCAGATATTTTAATCGGGTGTCCCAGGGTGCTGACATACTGATTTGTTACTTTTCAGGAGGGAGGTGGTGGGGGTGGTGGGTGGTGGGTGGGGGAGTGTGTGGCAGTCCAGCTATCAAAACCTACAACGGCTGGAGGCGGGGGGGGGGGGGGGGCGGGATCAAGCAAACCTCCGAAAACTACAACAACGGGGGCGGTGGGTGGGGGGGGGGGCGGGGGACGGGAGTTGGACAGGCAGTGGGGTTGGAGTTGGGATGGGACGGGGGAGATACTCTTCCTACCTCTAAATAAATAAAATTTATAACTTTTGTCTCCACAGATTTTTTTTGTCTTTAAAAGGTGGCTATGGAACAAGGGATACTCTGTTGCTCTTTCCTACATTTCTAAGGGGGGGGGGGGGTGAGGGGGAGGGCCTTCTCTTACCAGCCCTACTCACCCCACCCCCACAATCACCTCACCCCCCCACCCGCACCCAACCCCAAACCCCCGCATTTCCCACTCTGCTCAGTCGGTTCCTACGCCACTATATTTGACTTTGTATAGACCTGCCCTTCTCTCTTACGTTCGCGTACACTAAATCCTCGCCACAGCCGTTAATGCTGTATCTGGGCCATGCTGACGAACCAAACAAACAAACTCCACAGTCGCAGTTTGCCCAACCAGGGGCTCATGTGAATCTATGCTTCTTGCTGCATTTAACTGGCGGCTTTCCCTATCAGTCTTCAGACAGATCGAGCTGCGCCGCCATTCTGTTCACGCTCACAAACGACGAACAAGGAGATCGCCAACAACACGAGGTTAGTATAACGTAGCCGACAGCCGTCACGTGTGTAAGACATATTTATCTTTTGAATCACTTACTGACACTGACATGAATCACTTACTGACATGAATCATTTGCTGACACTGACATGAATCACTTACTGACACTGACACGAATCACTTACTGACACTGACATGAATCACTTGCTGACACTGACATCACTTACTGACACTGAGATGAATCACCTACTAACACTGATCAGCAACATTTAACCCCTTCGCTGGCAAAGCACATAATGAGCCGCACAGCTGACTGACACACAGATGCAAGAGGTATAGATCCTCATAAGCCCCCGCAGTCGCACTAACTTACCGCAGTCGCACTACCTTACCGCAGTCGCACTAACTTACCGCAGTCCCACTAACTTACCGCAGTCGCACTAACTTACCGCAGTCGCACTAACTTACCGCAGTCGCACTAACATACCGCAATCGCACTAACTTACCACAGTCGCACTAACTTACCGCAGTCGCACTAACTTACCGCAGTGGCACTAACTTACCGCAGTAGCACTAACTTACCGCAGTCGCACTAACTTACTGCAGTCGCACTAACTTACCGCAGTCGCACTAACTTACCACAGTCGCACTAACTTATCGCAGTCGCACTAACATACCGCAGTCACACTAACATACCGCAGTCGCACTAACTTACCGCAAGCAGCGAAACCATGTCAAATCTCTAGTTCATAAAGCACAGAGGCAAAATGCACAACAAGTTATTGCCGACGGCAAAGACATCCGTTCGGTCTGGCAAGTAATAAACAATTTCACCAAAGGTAACAGTAAACGATCGCCTAATATTCCGCCCGATCTTACTGCTGATGCGTTCAACGCTCACTTCATAACTGTTGCTCAAACACTGGCGAAGTCAAATACATCTAACCCTGTAACCTACACTTGCTCTCATCAACTACGTCACCTTAGTCAACAGAGAGCCTGTGGTCCATTTTCAGTACCGCTTTAGTGTTCTAGATGTAGGCAAATCTATTGCCAGTTTAAAGAACAAATCGTCTTGCGGTCCAGATGGTATTAAAAGTCAAATTTTAAAACTATCTATGCCCTATGTCTTTGAATCCCTGACCTTTATTTATAATTTATCGATCAGACATAACGTTTTTTCCCGACGAGCTAAAAAAAGTGAAGGTAATCCCTCTTCCTAAAAGCAAAGATTTATGCAACCTAAACGAGTACTGGTCCATTTCCATATTATCCTGTATTTCAAAACCGCTCGAGAAACATATCCATACTCATCTTCTAAACTTTCTGGAGCAAAACCATCTGATAACTGCAGCACAATCAGGATTTCGAAATCTACATTCGTGCCAAACTGCCCTCATTCATTTAATTGATAAATGGCTCTCTGCCATAAATGACAGTAAAGTATCAGGTACAATATTTCTTGACCTGAAAAAAGCTTTTGATCTTGCCAACCACTCTATTCTACTAAAAAAATACCATTCTATCACATTGACTCAAATACTGTCTGTTTTATATCTTCCTATCTCAGGGACAGAACGCAGAAAGTACTGCTAAATGGCAAATATTCCTCTGATGGTTTAGTAACTTGCGGTGTTCCACAGGGTTCTTATCTATGGCCCTTATTATTTAATCTAGTTATTAATGATCTGCCACTGTGCATATCTCATTTAGACGCAAACTGCGATCTGTTCGCAGATGACACGACCATACACACTTCTGATAAAGATATCGCAACCATTAATAAGGTACTCCAACAAAGTCTTGATGAAGTAGCAGGCTGGTGCAGTGATAATCACATGATTATTAGTATTCCAAAGACAAAGAGCATGTAAGTTACTACACGTCATAAACACCAGCATGGCCTACCACCTTTAACACTCTCCTTAGATAGCCAGCTTGTTGAACAAGTAACTAGGCATCGCGTATTAGGCGTTATAGTGGACAACCAATTAAGCTGGGAGCCACATACTGACTCTATATGCAAAACAATCTCCAAAAATCTGTTCCTGTTATAAAAACTACGCCATATAGTTAATACTGATATCCGTAAACTCTTTTTCCATGCGCATATCAAAACGCATTGTGACTACAGTTCTACTGTTTGGGATGGATGCAGCAAAGTTCATATGAAAAAGTTAATTCCTTGTGTCGTCGGGGCACTAAATTAATACTTCCCGGTCCTACTTCGACTGATGAAAATTAAAATCTCTCAAGTTACTAACATTAAATAAACAGTTTGAATTTAATCGCTGAGTTCTACTGCACAAGATCATGCACGGAAAAGCCCCACCGTATCTAAAAACTCTATTTTCCGACAATAATAGGAAAAACACGAGAAATAGCTCGATCCACCTTCCAAAAATTAGATTAGACATCTGTAAAACCAGCCTATCTTTTTCAGGAGCTAAAGCGTGGAATATGTTACCTCAACACCTGAAAGCAATTTGTAAGATTAGCGTCTTCAAAGATCGCCTCCATAAATATTTACTTCAGAAGTAATAATATGTTCGGCTCCCTTATGCTACTATTCGTATACTCACAAACCAGATAAGTGAGGCTAGTGCTGGCAGAATTGTACTCAAGCCAAAGGGAATCACAGTGCTGGACAGACAAACAGTTAGATCCCCTGCCCCCGCCTATCAGGCACCCAATCGCCAGCCCACAGAGAAATACGCAGGTATAGAACAAGACGATCATGATTCCCCTTGGTTTGAGTACTATTCGTATAGTTAGTGTCAAGTTCCCTATTACCTAATACTCTTCCACAGTTGCTGCAGATTATGTAATTGTTCGACTGTCTGCATTAATATGTCAGGTTCATAACTGTGTGTATATTATATATATATATATATATATATATATATATATATATATATATATATATATATATATATATATATATATATATATATATATATATATATATATATATATATATATATATATATATATATATATTTTTTTTTTTTTTTCTTCTTCTTTTTTTTTGTTTGTTTTAATTTTCCTCCGAGTGGTGGGGGTGGGGGAGGGGGAGAGGGGTCTTTTTACATACATATTTTTTTTTTCTTTTGATGTATCTTCTGATGTATTTTTATATGTGTAGAATAGCAGGACAGTTTGGAAGATAGGCATTGCTATGCCTAAAACTTCTCTCTCTCTCTCTCTCTCTCTCTCTCTCTCTCTCTCTCTCTCTCTCTCTCTCTCTCTCTCTCTCTCAGGTACTGTAATATTTCCTATACCTCATGTATTTCATACATATGGTTTTTATATGTGTGTGCGCATGTGTGTGTGTGCTCGTGTTTGTTTGTGCGTGTGGGTGTATGTGTGAGCGGCGCGCGCGCGTGCGTGCGTGTGTGCATGTGTGTGTGATGAGTATTATTATTTTTTCTGTATATAATGATGCTATTGGGTTTTGTATGTACATATATATTTTATAGTTTCCCTTCCTTTTTATCCTGTAGTTAGCAACGGCAAGTTTGTAAAATGACGATTTGTTTTCTGTCAAAACATTTTCTCTCTCTCTCTCTCTCTCTCTCTCTCTCTCTCTCTCTCTCTCTCTCTCTCTCTCTCTCTCTCTCTCTCTCTCTCTCTCTCTCTCTCTCTCTCTCTCTCCCCTCCAGTGAATGTAAATGGAACAAACTCAGTAGAAAGGGTGATACAGCACCGGGTACCACAAGGGTCAATTCTTGGCCCATTATTGTTTTCTATTTTTATTAATGATCTTCCTTTACATATATCTGACCCCAATGACACTTTCAGCCTCTTTGCTGACGATGGAACACTTGACGTTTCATCATCAAATGTAATCTGTATGACTCAGTCCAAACAGAATAGCTTAAACGATGTATATGAATGGTGTAAAAGCGATTCCATGATACCGAACCCTGATAAAACTAAATGTATGTTAGTTACAACCAAGCAGAAACATCAGCTGAATCTACCTACCCTTATGCTCTCGTTTAATGGCCAGCCTGTTGAACGAGTCAGACAACAGCGCGTGCTTGGTATCATCATAGACGACAATTTGTGCTGACAGAGTCATATAACTAAAGTATGTAAAACAGTATATAAACATTTATTTATGTTATCGAAATTGAGATATTTCACTGATGAACCAACAAGAAAGCTCTTTTATTGTGCCCATATACAGCCACATTTAGATTACGCCTCCTCTGTTTGGGACGGCAGAAGTGACGCCAACTTAAAAAGGATAATCTCGCTTCACAGAAGGGCCATAAAACTAATTGTTGACAGATCTACAGCAGTCACAAGTACTGACGGCAAATTGAAGCTGCTAGATATCCTGCCACTTAAGCAGCAATTTAGTTACAAAAAGCTGATACTCGTGTACAAAATTACACGCTCGGAAAAGCCAACGTGTCTGACTAATATATTTCATTTCGCGGAATAAGGTCTAGTAGAGCACCAGGGAACAATCTGGTAGTGCCCATGCCACGACTAGAGATTTATATGACATCCTTGTCTTATTTAGGGGCTACGTTTCGGAACACGATTTCCGCAGATATTAGAGCAGCCTCTTCAGTCAAAACGTTTAGGACATGACTGCTGAAATATCTTAGAAGTAAATAAAATACTATTTCAGCTACATGTTACATGTGATACGCAGCAGAACTTACGACCCTCGGCGTTTTAATTTGAACATTGCTTTTCATCCTGTACTGAGTGCACCTTGGTTCACCAGGCTTTTTTTTTTTTTTTTTTTTTTTTTTTTTTTTTTTTTTTTTAAGCCAGTTTCACATTCGTCTGACCAATAACTTATATTATAAATTCATATATATGCCATTTTGTGTTGAGGTGCATGTGTGCTTGCGTGTGTCATGCGTGGCGGGTGCGCATTGGTATACGGGTGACGGGTCTGCGGGTCGAACCATCGCGTTTGTGTGTGTGCCACTTTTTGCTTTTGGTTAGAATTATTATTTTAATTCATGTACATGCATGTTAACTTTTACTCCTATGTGTGTGTGTGTGTGTGTGTGTGTGTGTGTGTCGTGTGTGTGTGTGTGTGTGTGTGTGTGTGTGTGTGTGTGTGTGTGTGTGTGTGTGTGTGTGTGTGTGTGTGTGCGGGTGTGTGTGTGTGTGTGTGTGTGTGTGTGTGTGTGTGTGTGTGTGCGCGCGCGATTGTGTGTGTGTGTGTGTATGTGTGTATATGTGTGTGATGGTGTGTGCGTGGGCAAGGACATAATTGAAAACAGGTCTATGGCCTAATCATTTATCACTGGAAAACAAAGTTTTATTTTATTTTATTTCATTTCTCTCTTTCTCTCTCTCTCTCTCTCTCTCTCTCTCTCTCTCTCTCTCTCTCTCCGCCTCTCTCTCTCTCGCTGCACCTGATCCTTACACATATTTACCCTCTGCTAGGCCTCCAAATGACCCTCCTTGTGAGGCAAAGAGACAGGGTAGCTTATTCCAAAAACCTCTTTTAGGCCCACAGAAGATACAATTGTAAAGAAGGTGGGAATAAGCTCAGGACCACTATAGTAGGGTCTGCAAAACTCGTAGCAGATATTTCGAAATTATCTACTAGGCCCATAGAAGACACAATGGTAAAGAAGGTGAAATATTTTGAACGGCCGTGGCCGAGAAGATCTGTAATAGACCTTGCAACTGAACTATTGCAAAAAGCTACTACTAGGCCCAAAGAAGATACAATGGCAAAGAATGAGGTGGAATATTTTGAATGGTCGTTGAAAAGATTTTTGGGGGCTGGATCTGCGGTGGCGTCTGGTACCGTAAAACCAAACAAGGAAATAACAAGATGAGGATTCATCCCCGGCAAAGTCTACCGTATTGTTTGGACTCGGATGCGTTTATTTTTTTAGGAACATTCAGAGTTGTTCATATTTTTAAGCTTATTATGCTGATCCATTTCCCTCCTCTCTAAGCCAGCCTCTCATCACTATGATCAACACACATGTCGGCGCACACAAATAAAGACAGACACACGACGCTGCCCGCCATTAGTACACTCTGTGGGCTCGTGTAGCGACAGGAATCCATCTCCTCATTCTCTAACCCACCCTCTGATCCACACACACTGACAGCGACACACAGAAATAAAGACACACAGTCTGGCGTAGCATAGTTATTCTGAAGAATAACAGCAGGAGCAGCGAAATGACGTCACTTCAAGCGGTTTTACATCGGCATCATTAGTCCCATAACGCTGTGTTCATAGTGACGACTCCATGTTATACGTCACTCATCGCGGTACTAACATAACATTTGACATATCAGAAATCAAGTTTGCAATTTTTTTTGCTGATTTTCCAGCCTAGAAATTACAGGTCACAATTTGACCTAATCCTACCCTAGGGCCGGGACAAACCACAGCCTTATGCAAACACTGTTTATGAAAAATCATGCAGGTAATAATGAGAAGATAGATTTGTTTTGTTTTCGTAAAAGAAAAATTGAAGTTAAGTTAGCTGTTTTACAAATGACTCCGAAAAAGTGGTGCACAAAATTGCCTGATTTTCACACCTATAGAGCATACAGGTCACAATTGACCTAATCATACCCGACAGCCCAGACAAACTGTAGGCCGTATGTAAATACCGTATACGAAAAAAAAAAAAATCATGTGATTCAGTAATCAGACGACTGTTGTTTTTTTTGTTGTTGTTGTTGTTTTTTGGTTTGTTTCTAAAAAGATTCAATTGTTTTGAAGATTAACCCATGTAATTTGTGAAAATAATCCCCAAAACGTGAATATATATACATAAAAGGTCAGTCTAGAGGTACAATGCTGAAGTAGCTCAGACGGATAAACGTCGGAGCAGGAGAGCGAAGGGAATCGCCGGGTCAACGTGGGTTCAATACCGTCCCGGCCCCGGTAGCTGGACTCACAATCCAGGGTGAAAAACGGATGTGTTCAATAGCATGTCCGTTGAAAGGTCATGGTAAATCAAAGTGGCATAGTTGGAGTGCGCCTGAGTTGATTAGTGTTCAGGGCGTACTCCATCTGAGTGTTCAGGGCGTACTCCATCTGAGATTTCCCTGTTCCCCCATAACCCGCCCGTCAGGGCCGTCCATATAACCTTTGAACGTCGATAATTTCATAACATCTCTAAGAAGAAAAGATAGTCACCAACTTTGGTTTTAATTTATTTCAAA
Organism: Semisulcospira habei; assembly: GCA_036245525.1. Lineage (NCBI taxonomy): Eukaryota > Metazoa > Mollusca > Gastropoda > Semisulcospiridae > Semisulcospira > Semisulcospira habei. The sequence goes on along the minus strand of BTPG01000011.1, from coordinate 124,886 downwards.
TTTTATTTAGTCCGCCTGACAATAAAGGTTTAGCTGACTAGGGCCATCCGGTCAACGATCTCCAGAGGGAAGTGGCCAAACCGGCCATTGAGTATGAAACCGTCTAAATTTTAAGATGCTATGATATTAGGACCGAGTTTGGTAATCTCTTTTTGTTTTTAGTGTTGTCTTGAAATATATATGTCTTGTTTAAAAGTTAATTGAGGAAAACACAAGGCAAGCTTCGCTCACTGAAACGGCCATACAACATGCGAAAAAAATAAACTAGTAGGCCTACTTCTGAACTGGAACTTAGATTGGTATGCTTTCCTTCGCATAAAAAACAACACTTTACATGTTTAAAAAAAGATGGTAGGAACCATAACCCACAAAATCCCTTCATATATGAGAGCTGTCCTCGCTGTCAAGGGCCTCTACCTTTTGTCTGACCTGATTTTGATGTTGAATTATTTCATTCTGAAAAAGTCTCGCAGATATGCCAATCCATCAGTGAGTTTTATAAGGGGCGCAGGACATACGCCTCATGGATTTGTCAAACGCCATTTGTGATGAGGTAAGTTTTAGTTTTTATGTAATTTTATATTTTACCCGATATGAGTTTCTCTTTCACTTCATAGGCTTGAGAAAATGGTGACAAAACTAGAATTTCACGGAGTCAGTCTTGCTATAATTTGTGTGAAAGCACTAGCTACTAAGTACACGGGTCACTTACATGCTCTAGTTCTGGAAGCGCGTCGATAATTATGTGCATGTTAGTGCGTGCGCGCTGGCGGCGCTCCACTGAAACTTCTTCAAAAGGCATAGGAGTCCTCAGTATGATGCGCCCGGAGGGCGCATGAGGATCTGTTCCTCACAGGGATGCGTGCATGTTCGTGTGAGAGACGGAGAGAGAGCGCGCACGCGAGAGATAGAATGACGTCATATTTAGAATATTATGTCAATGTCTGCGTGGTGACGGAGTTGCATCTTTTACGTCAGTCACGGCCGCCACTCAGTGTCTGACTTGTTCTAGAGTCAAGTTTGTTTGTTTTTTTCAAGTTTTTTTTTTTTATACTGTTTTCAGTATTTCTTTTCTGAAAAGATTTAATTCTTACTAAAGAAGTTGAAAGGCCGGCGGATGAAAGCTGGCTATAGTATTCACTCGGCAATTTACAATGATATGCTCAGTCGGAGGCTGTCTGTTAGCCGACCACTGCTTAAGAAACTACTGAGTCAGTATCACAGGGCTAAGCGGCCGTTTCAAGCTCACAGTGTGTACAGACATACTGATCGGATATTCTCTTGTTTACATACATACGCACATACTGTGACACATGATAATATTACTCGGCACTAGTACATGCATACCGCACTAAAGTGCATACACTGACTAATAAATACGCACACTGATTCGGCGCAGTCCGCGCCGCCAACTGTACGTTAGTTCAGCAGCACTGAACTAGTGAGTACCCGCCCCCAACCAGTGAATGAACGTCCATTCAGTATAAACTTGATAGAAGGGCCCAGACGCATGGTTTTTTGTTTGTTTGTTTGTTTGTTTTCTTCTTCTTCTTTTAAGTGTGTGCTCTCTACTTACTTCATTGCGGGATTGCAATCAGTAACTCAAGTTATCCCAATAACCCATTCTGAACTGTCACACAGTCGCAACACGGCCGCCGCGTCAGTGTAGGACTGATCGAGATGGGTCGACCATTTTCGAGGGTAGTGCCAGAAGTTACTACTAGCTTGGCGCCTGTTGGCACTACCCTTGCAATATCATGGTCGATCCATCTCTTGCAACAGTTGCATAAGCGTTAGATGACGTCGGGCTGAATGAAAGAGATAAATTCATGACGGCCGCAAATCGTCAACTAAGGGAAATGAGTAATCTCCCCTGAATATATATATATATATATATATATATATATATATATATATATATATATATATATATATATATATATATATATTCTTCTGCTTTGAAGATAAAATAAGTAGCACATTATTACAATATTAGCTTTGTTAACGATGAATAAGTGTGGCCTGTATGAAATTAAAAAAAAAAAAAAAAACTTCACGTGTATACGGCGTGTGGAAATACAGTACAATCAACACCGTCGTCGTCAAACTTTATTTTGGTAAAAGCCGACCAACCAGAGACAGAATGCAGAGGAAAGCACGTTTTGCAAACACATAGATGCGGAATCAGGTGAGGACAGTATTTTGATCTGAATGGTGCAGTGTCTGGGCTAAAAAAAGAGGTGATAAGAGTAAGACACAATCTTGCAATTTTTTTTCATTCATCAACTTTTTTACCCACATTCTAGCTACTAGTACTATACACAATAGTAGAACCACTACAGGAACTAGTTTGATCATGGCACATGTATGTGAGCTCATCCGCTCAGAACAATCAGATTTCGCTCAGCACACGGTATCAGTTGGACAATAGCGCTGTATGCTCTGTTATTATTTTTATCCCTTAATATTTCCTGAATTTCTCACAAACTAATTGAAAAGAATAGCATTTGATTAACGCTGTCAGTGTCACAGGGACGGCTATACAAACGTGTGTATGTGTACGTGTAATTACACTGTATTACTTGACACTTGACAGGTACATGTATGCAGGTGAGCCAGTGACAAGAGGTCGTTTGTACCAAGAGTAACACTAACAACCAACAGAGCTCTATGTCTTTAAAATAGGCTTATTTTAGGCACTGGTGAATTTTGATGTATCTGGCATGTGAAATTAAATAATGTGACTGCAGAAACACATGATTTCCAACTTGATTAATTAAGTATGGCTCTTTCTGGAAATGTTGGTTGTTGCCCTGAACATACACAGTGATAAATATGATCATATTAAGTTAGTTTGTCTTTATTGATTATTCTTTATCAAATGAAATTAATTGTATAACCTGTTGACACAAGTGGAAGTATGAAGAGTATTTTATTCCGTTATAAATTAATTTTTATGTAATATTAATAATGCCAGTGGTTCAACAACAATGTCTTTATAGTGGAATCACATACAGAACTGTTGTACTGTAGTGCAGTTTTCTTGAATAAAAATGTCTCAGATATGTTTTGTGTCTTTCTTGAATAAAAATGGCTCAGATATGTAGACACATTTTGAGTTTCGTGGCCCCTGTCAGTATTTTCCTAACCAGTGTTACTGTTAGTGTTGAAGATAATGATATGCACCGTAAAATCCTACTTCGGTGAGAGTTTGCGGTGAACATGTAATTGGTTTTTTAAAAAAATACTATTTCAACTCCACTTCCTTGTGTTTATCTATAGAGTTGACCAACTCAACACCCAACCATTTTGCGGAGAGGCCACAGAAGAAAAAGGCAGGAAAATCAACAAAAGAAGAATTGAGTGTGGCAGGGAGTCCATAAGAGGTCCGCTCTGGTGAAAACGGTTGTTAAAATTGTCACGGGCAGCTTATTTATGTTGTAAGTATTCCAGATCTTGACAAAGATCATGTTTTCAGGATTGTGGGTCACAGGCATATATTTCTGTGCTGAGTGTCTCACAGAACATTACATGCATTTTAAGCTACATTGTGCAGAAATGTGGAAGTTGAGGAGGATTAAAAGAAATAGCAGTATTCATGCCCAGGACAAACAAGGAAGGCACATTTCTGTGCTAATAATGTTGTTGAGCAGGCAGTCTAGTAAAAAAAACCCAGAAATATGGTAGTGAAACTGTTGATAGATCTTCAACTGAAAATTAACATCTGTGAAAGAAGACTGTATATATTTATTATTCAGAATATATACTTATGGTCAAAACTTAAGGGCCTCTTTTTATTGCAGACACACTGACAACACCACACAAATAATGTAACAATACATGGAGTCAGTACTTTGCTAATTTATTCAGTAACAATTTCATTTAAGTTTTTGAGTAAATCAAGCATTGTAACAACAGCAGTACATTAGAATGTTCACCCATCCCTCATTTGAAAAGTCACACAAGACTGGTCCAGTCAGTAGTGAGTGTACCCACCGTTTGCAGCCACACATTCAAATTTCAATGCAGCATTGATGCATGGAGTTCACCAGGGTTCGGAGAACATGTTTTGGGATCGCCTCCCACTCCTGATGCAGGAACTGAGTAAGCTGGCCTTGAGGTGGAAGGGGGGGGGGTGGTTGCTGATTACACGTTGCCCCAGCACGTCCCAGAGGTGCTCGTTGGGAGCCAGATCAGGTGAACGACCCTCACCCTGCCGTCGTTGAAGGACACAGTAAACTTTACTCATCAGTAAACAGAACCTGAGTCCACTTGAGTCTGATCCACCTCACATGTTGACGACATCAGGCAACCCGGGCTCTGCGATAAGCTGGAGTGAGGGGTATTCTCACTGCTGCTCTGCATGAAGCCAGGCCAATTTGATGCAGACATCGGCAGACAGTGCTTCTGCTGACGTTTACGTTTGCAGCTTGCATCAGTTGACGTCACAGAGTGGTTGACGTGACAGTTTGGTCGCGCAGAGCCGCCGCACAGAGGTATCTGCCCTCTCTTCTGCTGGTACAGCGCAGGCGTCCTGAGCAGGGTTGTTGTTCTACCCTTCCAATTTCTTGGAATCGTGCCAGTAGCCTCTGGATCACTGAATGGGACATCCCAAGATGTCTCCCAACTTCTTGTCCGGAAATTCCATCCTGCAGCCATGCTAATGACCAGCCTTGATCTACTGGCACTAGGCTTCGTCGTGATGGCATGGTTAGAAAAGTGACAATTATGCTCCTACTGTACCGATATTTGTAGCGAAACAGAAGTGCTCAGTGTTCATGACTGACCCCATTTATGCATCACGACTTTACTGAGTTTTTCCACCTTCCTGCCTTTGGTACGCTTGCCAATATCCACAGCTTTTAAACAAACTGACGATATCTCATGTGCATTTGACACATTCGTGGAAATTGATGAATTGTTTTCTATTGTTCCCTGTACAGTGGACTGTCTAAGGTCAACTTTTTACCCATTTGGATTGAGAGAACATTGTATTTTGTTAGCATACTTGCAACGATAAACAATGGCACAAAAAGTGGGGTGGCCCTTAAGTTTTGACTATTAGTATAGTATTGTTGAAGTGGTCACTGCCGTTTTAAGTTTTACCTTTTGAATACTATAGGTGACACACAGTGTCTTTTGTTACTCTGCATGTGACATACAATATCTTGTGTTGTATATGACCAGATTTTGACAGGATAGTAAATCTCCACATGAAATCCCAGTCAGGAGCACTTACTCAAAAGATCTGTGTCTTTTTATGTGCACATTGAGCTTGTGTTTTAGATCCTCATGAGCCACAGTTGTCCGAGCTTCATAACCTGATGCAGATCAGCAGATTTTTATGAGTCTCATCTTTACAGTCTTTTTGTTTTCTATAAATATTTCAGCTCCACTTCCTTGTGCTGATCTAGAGTTGACCAACCCAACACCCAACCATTCTACGATGGACACTGCACATTTTATTTATGTTGTAAGTATTTACACGTAATTACAGTCTTGCACAAAGATTATATGTTCTAAGGAATGTGGACTCATAGGCATATATTTCTGCGTTTGGTGCTTAACAGAACATCACCAACATTCAAATCTACATTGTGCAGAAATGTGAAATGCAAAAAATAGCAGTACATATGCCCATGACATAAAAGGAGAGAAAAATACTATTTAACAATCTTGGTGAGAAGGCATCCATGAATAGTGCCTATATATATATATATATATATATATATATATATATATATATATATATATATATATATATATATATATATATATATATATATATATATATATATATATATATATATATATATATATATATATATATAATATATAGTTTGAGTTAAAGCAAAATATGTCTGTGGTAGTGAAATTATCTTATGCATTGTGGGAGAAGTCATTTGTAATTGTGTACTGGCAGTTTAACTGAAAATATCATCGGCGAAAATATTGTATGATTATAACTATGATTAGTGATGTTGAAGTGGGCGCTGCTGTGTATTATAATTATGTTTCACATTTTGAACACTGAATGTGACATATCAGTACAGTACTGTATGGTACCCAGGTTTAAAGAGACAATCAGCTGCACTCGAAAGGGTACAGAGACGAGCAACAAAGCTGGTCAAAGAATGTAGAAATATGACTTATTCAGACAGACTCAGATACTTTGGATTACACTCTCTACGCGGACGTAGAATACGTGGAGACTTAATCCAAGTTTTTAAAATTTATAATGGCATCGACGACCTAAAGTGGAACGACTTTTTTGCAACACCATTCTGTGACAGAACCCGAAATTCTGAAGGGAAAAACTTTGTACAGCACTGTAACACTAACCTGCGGAAGTTCTGTTTTACTAACAGAGTTGCCATTGTTTGGAATGACTTACCAGTTTCATTAAAAAAAGCATCTAACATAAATTCTTTTAAAAACCAGCTGGACGAATTACCAAAATTTAAAGAGATTTTTTTATTCCTATGATGAATGATTTTATAGGAAAATTGCATGCATAGCAGACCCATAAAGGAACTAAAGAAAGAAAGGACATTTATAAAGGCCTCACGGCCTATTTTGTCCTCACAATACTACTACTTAATTGTGTTACTCTGTATGTGATATACAGCACATTGTGTTGCACGGCATGACCAGATGATGACAGTAACAATCTCCAGTCACAAGCACTTGCTCAACAGAGCTGTGTCTTTGTTTAGCCCAGTTTATGCTTTATATCCTAGCGGGCCACTGCAGTCTGCGATATCTTTTTATGGGCCTGTGCAGATCAGCAGATTCTTAAAAGTCTTATCTTGACAGTATTTTTAGGAAATCTTAGAATACAAGGGTTTCTTGGGATCTATCAGGGTGCATGCGCTCATGAGGATCACTAAGCACACAGGAGCTCTCAGTATAGCTGAACATTTTCTGAATAAAATAAATGCTAATTACATTTATGGTGCTAAGAAGTAATTAATCTTCCATATTTTAATGTGTACAATTGTGTGGGGCTGTCAAATGCTTTCAATCACCCCCCACCCAGGTCTGCCCTGGGGGACTTGGGTGGGGTTAACTACTTTTTAGTTCCCAGGGTCACCCTAGTCAGACCCACAGTGTGGGTTTTCCCCTCTATTCTGGGGCATGTGTTTCTGTCTACCCTTGGTCCATTCACCTGTATTTTTCTTTTTCAAACTCTCCTTACTGTCCGCAATGTCTGTAGCTTTTGATATTGGATGTGTGTTGCTAAATGGTCTTGGGATTATTTAGCGTCTTGGACTGGCTGGCGACACACATTCAATATTCTGTTTTGTTTTTTGTTTTTCACAAGCAGTGCAGGCACGTCCTGAGAAAGTCTTGTTGCTGTCATGACGTTAAGCAATGTACAACCAAGCTTTCAATCACTATTATTTTGTTTTACTCTTTGAAGGCACCAATGTTAAAATAAAGGACTATTATCCAGGACTGATCGTATACTGTCATTTCCATTACAGGCTGCAGTCCTTGGGCTTGCTACCACTGGAAGATTTTGACGATGGTACAAACTGCCAACTATGTCATGGGAATCCTGTAAGTATCGGAATGGTACAACGGTGCATTTAATGTTCTGTTACAGTTACCACACCCTAAATGTGAGATCACTTTTTATGTGCAGATTCTATGATTTTTCAGTTGAAGTAAAATATTTTGATGTTTTTAATAGCAATCGCTCGAAACAATAGCTTGGTAAAAACTTTAGGGCACTGGAGCCAGGGTGACCAGGCGTAAATGAATGAGTTGTCAGTTATGTTGCAAATAATGAACCAGGCTCCCCTAGACACATTGGTCACCTACATGTATTTCATAGTACCAGTGCCTCTAAGATATATGCAGACAGCTGTTTTATCACTGTCATTTTCCCAAAATCCTCTTTCAAACTAAATACTTCAAGTTCAAAATATGACAAAAAACATGGACATTTGGATGATGGGTCTAACAGGTGATGTAGCTCAGTGCTGCTTCTGCATGCTGGTAATGTTACAATTGGGGCTAAACTCAACATTCTCAGTGTTTTTGTTGATCCCTGATCCCAGTCAGTGTACATTATCTTGGTTCCTCACGATATACTTAGTAGTAAGTTACTGCTCTTAACCCTTATTCGGAATACACCAGTCTGTGAAATAAGTTTGACTAAAATAGTTCAAGGGTAGTGCCAGAATAGCTTGGCGCCTCACGGCTGTGCAGAACGCTGGATTTTCCACTCTTTAGTTTAGCCAGCCACTGCTTGCTGCAGCCACTCCCACTGCCAGCAGGCTTATGTAGGTCACAGTCTAACATCAGCTATTCCTTCTCTAATCTCTGTAAAGAACTGCCGATGTGTGGTGGTTATGCCTGTGTTTAATGTTCTCTATCTCCTCTTCAAAGATTTTCTACGTAGAACCGTTTGACACACTTGTGTACTGTTGTGTGCTGGTTCCTGTGTTGGTGGTATTATTTCAGTTACATTTTTTTAAAGAGTGCAATCCGAGGATAAAGACAGGTACCGTGTTTGTGTGTGACTGAACATGGCTGGTAAGTTATCTGAGCCTCACAGTACCGAGTTGGTTTGAACATTCATTCTCTGTTCTGGTGTTAATATCAGTAAAGAAACCAGTGTGATGTGCTTAAGACCTGTTGTGTTAGTGGTTATGAATTTACTGTGTAAACCCAAGTGTACTGCATAAACACTGCTGGGATCAGCATGTTTCTGTTGATCGTCTTGATGGACCTAACGGATTACCAGCTTCTCAGCAGTGGAGTGCTTTCTGACACTAGTGTTGCTCTAGCAGGAAAGAAACAAGAATTCTAGTAAGTGATATTAGTAGAGGCTAGAATGCTGCGTAGATACATCAAATTTTCATCCCACAGAAAACTTCGATGCACAACAGATTGATCTTGAAAGTTTGTGTTTTTTGTGTCGGTGCATGTTCATTGTATTGCAAATATGAAATGTAACTGCTTTTGAAGGTGTGCTGGTAGTAAGCAGCATGGGCATGTTTAGTATGAAAAGAAAGCAAATTTTATCAGCTACAAATCTGCACTCATGTTATAATGACATTCTTGCGGAAAAAAAAAGCATTTTATGAATGTTCAGTTACTAACACTTTTCAGCATTTCCGCTGCCTTGCGCCGGTATGCGGCTGTCGGCACGTACACATAGCGTAGGGTAATGAAAGAGCACTCCTTTCTAGGACCATGAACAGCTCTGTCACTCTGCCTGAAGAGGTGCGCGCTAATGACTAATTGCCTCCACGCCCGGCTTTGCCACAGACGGCTTATCTTGCACTCCGTGGCCCCCAGCCGCTCCTAACTAAAAGTGTGGTTCTGCACAGCCGTGGCCTCTCGTCACCAGGCTATTCTGGCACCACCCTTGAGCTAAAGCCATTGGTCTGTATCCTTATCTGTAAGTACTACAATGTAGCTTGCATATGGCAGTGTACACATTTGAAGCTTTTAGCCTCAGTATGATATGGGTTAAAGTGTCTGGCTCCTCAGGGCTCTCCTTTTAGTGCGTCTCTGAAGCACTGAAACTCATACTGAAAATGTTAGTAAAGGGTAGGCAGTAGCATTATAAAGCAGCGCATCTGCGTCCAAGACACACTATGCTTGCTCCACTGTGTGTACCTTAACAGTGTCAGTTGTTCTGTTTTTAGTTATGAGTTGGCACACTTAGCCATGGCTGCTTTCAGATTCCACTGACACCGGGGTACGTGTGAGTATAACTGGGCGGGCAACCTGTTAGATTATGAGTGATGTCTGTATATTATAAGAAAGTGCGGGTTGTATGTTGAATGCGTTATTTTGCTGCAACATTAGCCATTCATACTATTAATATTATGGGATAAAGCATCGTTTTGCTTTGACTTTCAATTTTGGGCTGTATCAAGTTGTGGAAAATGGTGCTCAACATGGCTCATCAAAAGAAATGTCAATGTCAGCCTGATTTCAGAATGATCACATACACAAAGTTTCATGACACAGTTCTAGATGTGGTTTTCATCACTCATTTATTTGTGTATTTTGAGCATGTTTTAACATTGCTAAGCCAGTCATGTACTGCTCTCATCAGTGGGCCAAACTTGACCACATGCTCTCACTTTGGTTGGGGGTTCTGTGGCTTTACTCTTTTGGTGGTATTTATTTTTGTTTATATTTATTGCGTTTCTGGGTGTCATGTGTTGTATCCCTGTTTTCCAGTGTGTATGTTATCTCGCTTCCTGTTGTTCAGTTGTTAAATGTTAGACTGCTTAGTGTTGTACACTGGATATTAGTTATTTAGGCACTGTTTTCCTGTTCATTGTTGTTTTGGGGACCGCTTCTGCATGGTAGATTATTTCAGCATGTTTTGCCATTCACTTCGGGTTTTTGGTCGGTTCTTGACGGTAGATTATTCTGTCATTGTTTTGCTGTTGATTGCGTTGTTTCAAGAGCGTGGAATGTGTAGTGTTCTTTCCCCTACGGCTTAGATTGGTTCGTCCTGTGAAAGGACTGTGTGTCTTTGAAGACCCTGTGTAAATACATTATGTCTCTAGGAAATTGACATGTTCCGTTGCCCTTGCTGCCATGGTATATTATTCTAGCAATATTTTGCCCTTCATTGCGTTTGTTTGGAGGGAGTTTGAATGTGTAGTTTTCTTTCCCCTGCGGTTTAGTTTGGCTTGTCATATCAAATAACTGTATCTTTTGTGAGACATTCTGTCAAGACATTTAAAGAATAATAATAATAATTATGGTATTTATAATGCGCTTATCTTATAATAATTATAACTCTAAGCGCACACTCACAACTCGCACATGCATGCGCACGCTTTAGACAATGACTCACGTAACACAAATAGTGAAAATACATTACGACGGTCAGCTTGGGGTGGGGAGTGTGGTGATATAGTGCTAGAACTGTTGAAAGAGGTGAGTTTTGAGGGCGGACTGGAAGGAGGAGAGCGAGTGTTTCTGACGGAGAGAGAGTGGGAGAGTGTTCCAGGTAGATGGACCGTATACTGAGAAGGAGCGGGGGCCGAAAAGTGCTGAGTTTGGTGCGGGGGATGAGGAGGCGGAGAGGGTCGGAGGCGGAGCGGGGAGGAGTGTAGGGGTGAAGTTGGAGAGATAGGCAGGAGCGTAGTTGTTCAGGGATTTGTAGCAGAGAGACAGAATCTTGTATTGGATGCGTTGGGGGATGGGGAGCCAGTGAAGGGGCTTGAGCAGGGGAGTGATGTGGTTGGATTTTTTCTTTCTGAGGACGAGGCGGGCAGCATTGTTCCCGACGCGCTGGAGAAAGAGAGAGCGAAATGAGCGAACATTTTAAAACAACAACAACATACAAAATGATGCAGTTTTTGTAAATCAATTTCCTGACCCTTTATTATGCTGAGATGGGGGGTCTGTGTACCTTCTTAAATTTACACCAAGGGGTCTACAGACCCTTTAAGCTGTTGTAAAAACATGAGCCCTGCTCCGGTTGTTTACCATGTTATCCAACCATGAGTGTAGAAGTGATATACCGTGCCCTTTAGTATAGCGAGAAGACCAAAGCCTATGCACATCGACAATATTACTTAGGACACCAAGAATACTGACTTTTCCCCTAAAATGGTCAGGGACACTTCATGACAGCAGGAGAAGAGAACTTCAGCTAAGTCGACCATTTTGAGACTGTTGGTTCATTGCGTCTTTGCTTTACCTTGCTGTAGTCGTAAAACCAAATACAGTATTAATGTACAGAATTATAGACAGTTTTAAGACGTATACATATATAAGTAATTCTTCACTGTTGGTGACTGTTAGCTTTCTGGTCTGGCAAGAGTCATGGACTTGAACCACTCTAATTTATTTTAACAGATATCTAAATACAAGCCCCCCACTCGGGTCTGCACTGGGGGACTTGGGTGGGGTTATTGTTAACTACTTTTTAGTCCCCAGGGTCACCCTGGTCAGCCCCACAGGGTGGGTTTTCCCCTCTATTCTGGGGCATGTGTTTTTGTCTACACTTGGTCCAATCACCTGACCGCCGTGAGATCGCCTTAGTCGCCTGCTCAGCGTTAAATCCCAATAACTAACTAACTCCAGTCACCTGTATTTTCCTTTTTTAAACTCTCCCTACTGTCTGCGCTGCCGGTATCTCTTGATATTGGATGTGTCTTGCTAAATGGTCTTGGCTTTATTTAGCCCCCATGTCATGGTTTATTTAACGTATTGGATCAGCTGGCGACATACATGCAATATTCTGTTTAGTGGTGTTTTTTTTACAAGCAGTGCAGGCACGTCCTGAAAAAGTATTGTTGCTGTCGGGAGGTTAAGCAATGTACAATCTATACAAGCATACTAGGCTAATCATTAAAGTTATTTTCCCCAGGATCAAGCATCTCAACACAGTCAGAAAACTGCAACAGATACTGCTGACGATATTATGTATGGGTCCTTTGTGTACTAACTTAGAGCTTTATGATGTAAATACAATGCCAAATGTCAAAATTCATCATTTGGTGGGTCTGTTGTTTTTTGCACCCGAGAGCGCAGATTATCGTCTGCATCGGCCTCATTTTCAATTTGTGCATATTTACTAGCCTACGTTACAAGGCAGAACCCGGTCAATACTGCAGACGAGGTCATCAGTGTGGGTACACACGTCAGTGTACACATGTACTGATGTTCTCCGGCATCCCTTTGACATAATTTTCCATGAGAATATAAAATAAACCTTCCATACTTGCCATGCTGTCAAAATCAATGCGGATTCCTCTTGACCTGTGCTGGGGGTGTGGCTTGTTTGACCCGGTCTCAGCGCCAAGCGACTGAGCCAGCATCACCTAGTTTGACCTTTGATCCCTCAGAAACACAAAACAGAACAGTGGTATTTATACCCACTTTCTGCACTGCAATTTGACATCTCACACATTGAAGTCTACGTAACTGCGGCATCTCTGGAAACGACAAATGCACCATCGCAGCAGAAACACTACATCTGTGAATCGAGTGAATGAATAGTATTAAAAATAATGATGATTTATATGGCGCATATCCTCAGGTAGAGCTCTAGGCGCCTTACAAATTTCAAAAATACAATTACAAAAACTGTACACAATATTACACACACACACACACACACACATTCTAGGCACCACAGCAAACCTACAACAGAATCCTCAGCAGTCAATGATTGATCAGTGGGGTAATAGAGTTGGAAAAGGTGTGTTCTGGGCGCAGATTTAAAACGTCTTTTCAAGCACTGTGGCGGACATGGGAGGGGAGTTCATTCCAGTACAGCGACCCAAGATATGAAAAAGACCGCTGGCCAAAAGACTTGGTACGGGCAAAAGGTAAATGCAAAATGCGGCTGTCAGCAGAGGATCTGAGTTGTCTTGAGGGACTGTGCAGCTGCAGGAGAGAGGATAGGTACGGGGGGCTTGATGTGGAAATGCAGCTGAAGCAGACAGAAGAAAGTTTATACTGAATTCTTGCAGCCACAGGGAGCCAGTGGAGGGATTTTATTTACAGGTGTAATATGATCAGTTTTGCGCTTTTTGGTGACGAGCCTCGCAGCAGAATTCTGAACTTTTTTAAGCCTGTCAATCTGATATTTATGACAACCGGCATACCGTGAATTACAATTTACAATAGTCCAGCTTGGAAAGAACAAATGCAGAGATGAGGGTTTTTGTGGCTTCAATGGTCAAATAGTGTCTGATAGAAGAAATGCGATGGAGCTCCATGTAGGCTGTGCGACAGGTGTTGACAATCTGTTGGTTCATGGACAGTGTTTCGTCCAGGGTTACTCCAAGATTCTTGGCGGTGTATGAGAAATTGATGATGCTGGTTCCTATGGCCATGAACGTGGAGAGGGAAAGTGAACTAGTTAATCTGTGGTGTGTGATTATATACAACTCAGTTTTATCATCATTAAGTTGAAGTTTGTTTGATGACATCCACTCTTTGACATCACAGATACAGTTCTGGGCGGTCCGTGGCGCAGTGGTTAAGGCGCCTGCCACCAATGCCAAAGGTGCGAGGTTCGAAAACGGGTTCCGGCGTCCGACTTTTCTCCTCTGGTAAGCATCACCGTTAATTCGGGCGGACCTTCGGGGGTTTCTTCTCCGGGTACTCCAGTTCTTCCACCCCCCTCCCAACCTCCGCCCCCCTCACTTTGGTACTGGTTTCAGGCCACATTACAAATTCAAATACAAGCGATCAAAAATCTCTGTAACTAAAGTAGCTGAACTGGCCCTTTCGTCTGTCTTGCAATGTGTTTGTCTTCGGCATAAATCCGTGTCTGTCACGTGAGTGTCCGTGTCGGGTTTCAGTTCGCGGCGCTTTGAGTCGATTCGCCCAAAAATTGAGAAAAAGCGCCCATATAATAATGGTATTATTATTATTTCTGAAGGCTTAGGATGGCGCTAAGGACTTGGTCAGGAGTAGCGTGTTTGTACAGCTGGGAGTCATCGGCAATGCCATGGTGGGAAACTGAGAATCTCTCAGTTACACTGGAAAGAGGCTGGATGTAGAGAATGAAGAGAATGGGGCCTAGGACTGAGCCCTGGGGGACCCCAATGCGTAGTAGAGAAGGACTCGACCGGTAGCTGTTAATGAGAACAGAGCCCGCTGTTAATCAGAGCCCGCACAGACAAAAACATGTCACGACCAGCGATGTCAGTGCCGCAATTTTGACACACAGTAGTTTTCAGATCCTTGCAGCATAAAATCTGATGAACTAGCTAGTAACTTTATGATAAAACAGGTTTAAAATTTGCGAAATTAGTAAGAGATAAATTCTACTGAAGATCGTGAATTCTGAAAATCACTAGCGCTCGCGGAACTATAGGAAGATCGACAAAGACCGCAGCCAGATTACTTACTGATTCACATAGCAAGAAAGCGACAAATTCTGGATGGGCGGTCAAGCCAAGCTCTATATTCCCTTGTCCAATGTCAATTCTACTTAGGGGTCTCTCTTTCTCTTTCTTCTCTTCAATTCCGAGTCTGTCATTGTCGGCCGGCGCGAATCAACTGATACTTTCTTTTTTTCTTTGCTGGTTCATCCGCCATCTTGTCTCTGATTGGTTATAATTATGCAGATGACCTAAGGTCGTATAGAATAGTTATGACGTCAGCTACAATCGCCTTTGAGAAGCAGTCTTTTCACTGGGTCCAGTCACAAGATTCCGGTGGCCTCTTTTCGCTTTGAACGGACGAAAGAAAGCATTTGGTGGGACAATAGGGTGGTCACTGTCTAAGTGGGTGTGTGTACTGAATCCCAATAAAAGCTTTTTGCGGACTGAAGCATTAAAAAAGGTCAGGAGTGCCCCTTTAAGCAATTAACACAACGTCTAATTGGCGCACCTTGTTTCCACATTTTCAAGGATGATTTTTTTCACACATGTTAACAAGGAGTACACACCACAAGTCAGTTTGTAATTATTAATAATAATACAGCGCTTTTCTATAGCATCCTTCCCCACTTACGCAGGCTCGGAACGCTTTACAAATACAATTTTAAACACACACAATGAACTACAAATCACAACAGCAACAAAACAGTTCAGGCATACTAACTACAGTCTTTTTTACAACGAACACATTCTATTTACAGTGAGTATCACCATCCAAAAATAAAATGATGGGAAGCAAAGGAAAATTAACACCAAAAAATGTCAAATTAAAAAGAGATGTTTTCAGGTTGGTTTTGAAGGCTGGGAGTGTCCGGGATTGACGTACATGGGGAGGTAGAGAGTTCCACACATGAGGGACCTGCTACTGAAAAGAACGAGCACCTGCAGTCTTCCAAGTTAATTCTCAGTTGGACCAGTAATTTCTGGGAACAAAAACATAGGCTACGGGAAGGGTTATGAGAGCAGAGACTGGAGGAGAGGTACAGGGGAGTGTGTTGTCAAATTTATCTGCGTTTGCAGTTTGTTTCCACCTTGGGAATAAATTCTGACAAAATTCATCCTCTAGAATGTAAAAATACAGAAAAAGCATAATAAATGATTTTACACTCGCACATTGTTTCATCACGAGTCAAAGATGTAAGGGATGGCATTATACAAGTATGCTTAACCCATTTAGCCCAACTCTATACTCTGCACAAATTACTATGCGCATTTGTCATACTTTGAAATGACATTGTACCATTCATGGTCTTTTACTCGACCCATATCTGATAAAACTCTTCTTTTTTCCTACAGGCTTTACAGTCATGTGATGCAGGCGATGTCTTTGCAACTTTTCATCTGCGCCCGAGAGAAGATAGCAGGGAACTGCAGAGAGATCCTATACTGTTGAGAGAACCTTTACTGCTGTCCAAGGGTAGATCTTTGTTGGGGTGTGTAATGGGCCAATAATGGTTTGTCTATTGTCTGCCCACCATCATCCATTTAACTGTAAAGACAGTGGCTTAAATAGCCTCCGAGAAAATGCTGACATTACAGTTGGCCCAAGAATACTTTGTGGGAAGACCTTTTTAATTGTTCCAATTTCACTGAGCTCTCTTAAAAGTCAAGGTCACAGGGGATCAGGAAATAGGAGAAAGAAAATTGCGATATTTTTATCCTCAAATACTATTCATAACTTCAAAGCCAAACTCGATACCTGATGGTAAGACCTTTCTATGCATACTAATTTGATTGATCCCTTTGAAAGGTGAAGGATCACAAGGGATCAGGAAATTGGTTTTTAAAAAATAGCCATATTTGGACAAAAAATGTTTGTTTTAAATACTATTCACAACTTTGGTACTAAGATACCTGACAGCAAGACCTTCCTTTGCAGACTAATTTGGATGACCCTTCGAAAATGTCAAGGGTCACGAGATCATGAAAAAGGTAAAGAATGTTGACCAAAATATGTTTTTCTCAAATACTAATTATAACTTCAAATCCAAACTTGGTACAGAGATACCTGATTGTAAGATCTTTTTATGCATGCTAATTAGAATGACCCATAATTAGTTTTTAATCAGGCATTTTTTGCAACTCTTTTCAACCAAATTGCAGAAAGGTGGTTGATGATAAGACCTTTCCATGCAGACTAATTTAGTTCACTACTGGCAAAAGTCGAGGTTCATGGGAGGTTGATAAAAGTGGTAAAAATAAACAAAATTTGAAAAATGTGTGGATTTCACAAACTGTACAAAAGCCAACCCCTTTGCCTATG
Organism: Semisulcospira habei; assembly: GCA_036245525.1. Lineage (NCBI taxonomy): Eukaryota > Metazoa > Mollusca > Gastropoda > Semisulcospiridae > Semisulcospira > Semisulcospira habei. The sequence goes on along the minus strand of BTPG01000011.1, from coordinate 107,732 downwards.
TTAAAACACTTGAATGTTGTTTATCAAAGGTTTTTCCTGATATCTCCACAAAGTAACACTTTTTTGTACTTTAAGAACAAAATTAATATCATTTAGCGCCAATTGACCTAATAATAATAGCTATTTTTACTTAACTCCTGTGGATTGTTGATGGTGGCAAGACAAGAACAAGTCTTTTCCAATGCCTTTATTCTGTAATAGAGCCCTAGCAGGAAACGGTCAGCATCATTGTCAAGCAATTAGCATGCAAACTTTATGTATGCCTGCACTGTTTCAGGATTGAAGCTTTGTCAGCATACGTATTCACATGAAAATGGATCTTTCTTGTACTGGTCTAGCTGAATAAATCTTGGGCACATTTAGGGATGTAAAATGAGTTACTTTATGAAAAGAATCAGAATTTTTATGAATGTACATAAAACTGACACATTGTTTGATTTTCTTGAAAGTAAATCCTATCAGGTCAACTAGCGCTGAATGAAATTTGTTCTAAGATTGGTATTAAAAAAAAAGTGAAAAATATGCGCTCCGTCAAACGGCAGAAACTATTATGATTTCCATATGTTTAATTTTTTTTCATGAAATAAATGAAAAATCAAAATAAAATGATGTGGTTACTGTGTGTTCTCATGTATACACGTATGTGTTTGCGTGGGTGTGCGTTCATTGTCAGTTTATAGAAAATCTGTTGTCGATCAAATCCAAACACATAGCATAGCTGCCAACCCTCCCGATTTTATCGGGAATTTCCCGATTTTTTTTCAATTCCCGATTCTCCGGTTTTTTGTACATTTCTCCCGATTTTCATATTTTCAAGCTTTGTTTTAAAATTCGAGGCATTTTCGCGTACCGCGCGGGGTCAAGCGCCTGTAGTTGAGAGCCTACCGCTATACTGTACCGCTAAGCTTTCGGGGACCCACAGCCTGTCTTGATTACGCATGCGCGGCAAATTCCGTCCATTCTGTTTGTTCCGGTTCCTTCGAATTTGCCCTCGAGCACATGCTCAACGATCTTCACAACTGGTCACAGAGTATTTTCGATTTTCAACAAAATCATGCCTCCTAAGAAGCAGAAGTGTTTGGTGAAGTTCCATCCAGACTACAAGCGTTCCTTTCCTTACATCGACGAATTGAGAAAGGGGGAACACTTTGCCTTTTGTAAAATGTGCCGGGCGGACATAAACATCGGTTACGGCGGCCAAAAAGACATCAGTCTGCACGAAAAACGTAAGAAACACCAAGTATAAGTATAAGTAGCGAAGTATAATGAAGAAAAAATAAAGACTGTCTGGCGGTCAGACTGAATGATGAATTAAATAAACGAAGGAATACATGAAATAGTAAGAGCATCTTGTGAAATAATTATGAAAGTGTGGAACACAAACCGAAAGAGACTAGAGAGAGAGAGAGGACTTGCTGTTGAAGGCAAAATCAGCAACATCTCAGTCCCTGAAGGCTGCTGCAAACCCTTGCCCACCATCAAAAGAGTAGATAAACTTTGAATTTTGTTTCAAAGAGAGGCCTCCAAACTGCCTTCAAAATGCTGATTTTCGTTTCCATTGTCCTTGATTTAGTTTGTTCAGCTATGATTTTTTGTCCTGATGTGAATGTAAATAAACTTCAAACTGTAGGATACAAACTGGTCATTATTTTGATTTTTGCTTCAAGGAGAGGCCTCCAAACTGCCTTCAAAATGCTGATTTTTCGTTTCCATTGATTTATTTTGTTCAGCCATGATTTTTTTGTGCTGATGTGAATGTAAATAACTTCAAACTAAAGGATACAAACTGGTTATTATTTTGAATTTTGCTTCAAGGAGAGGCCTCCAAACTGCCATCAAAATGCTGATTTTCGTTTACGAGCGGGGGGCGTAGCCCCCCTGCACCCCCCAGCGGGGCGCTGAGAGATAGATAATTAGACAGGTGATGGGCACCCCTCCCCCCAATCTATAGATTTATTTGATCCTCTCCGTATTTAGACAAACGAACTCCCAACACTTACCGCCAATGCCTTAATCGCCTAGCCATTTTAGTTCCACTCCAGAAATCATTCAAGCTACGTTTTTTGATCAGCTACCAACCCGCGATTATTAAGGCAGATACCCCACCCAACCTAAATTATTAATGCTGCAATTGACTTCTTTAAACAAAATTATTATATTACGTTTTAAAATGAATCAAGACGAATTACTACTTTTAAGTGATATCAATGCTGTTGAGAACAAAGACTTAGACTCAAAAAAACAACAACTTATCTCTGTAGTTGTCTCAGGCAAGTCAAAGACTTATCTAGGAAGACAATACATGACAGAGGATATTGAATCTTTAACCTCTGATGAGCTAATTAAACTACATTCTAAATATGAAAATCACATTGCTTCACTAATGACTCGTGATTTGAGTCGATCTCTTGTATGCCTATACACAAAAGCTGTAAGTCACTTCCTACCTGTTGATAGTGACAGCCTTTCACATGATCTAGAAAGTAATCCTATTGTTTCAAGTTCGATTGGCAAATTAGCATGCCTTATGTTTTACAAGTTTGGAAATTACCTTGCACCTGCTGTAACCCTACTTGTTACTAGTAGTCATATTGATTTCTCAAAAATAAATTTTAAAGAAGAAGAAAATGGAAGAGACGACTCCACAACAGAACCATGTCTTGACACAGGTTCAAACTGTAACGAAGACTAAAAGTCCAGGCAGGGTCGATGCAGGAAAAAGATTAGCTGAATATAACAGACAAAAGAAATTACAGCTTCAAGCATTAACAGAAAAGACTGACGTAACATCATCAGTGACACTATCATTAGAACCAACACATACCCCACAAAGTGATAAAAAAACAACTAAACCTGAAACAACAAAATATATAGTTGCTGGATTTGTTGTCGGATTTGGTTACGTAGGTTACCAATTATATAAAAAATACAAACCAAACACTCGAACAGTGTCCAAAAAATCAAACACTCCAAAAACAAAAGAAGAAGTCTCCACATTACCAGCAGTTCCAAAACCTTTGGACCCATTTTACATGCAGTAAATAAATTTATTATTTTAATTTTTATGGTATAAGAAAATGAGCGACACAAAGAACTTAATGAACCTTGTCTATCACTCTGCTGTAATAAGTGGACTAGCAGTAGCTTATTCTATGCTGGGAAAAAGTCTTCTCAAAATGAAATCAGCAGACCTTAGTAAATTAGACTTCGAAGACAGTGCTAAACTAGTAGTTGTTATAACAGCATCGATTGCAACAAAAGATTTTCTAGTCAAGCAAGGAATTATTCCAGAAAATATTTCTAAGTAAATAAAAAATATGGCAACTATAGCTGTTATGATTGGTGGTGCAGTTATTAACGCATTAGCTTTTAGTGGATCAAACTATCTCTTTTCAAAAATGAGTAAAGAAGAATCAGCAGAAGAAATGAAGCGCCACAATGAGGCATCTGAAAAACTAGCTCAAGCTCAACAAGATTACGAAAAGCAAAGAATTGAGAACTTGATTTTATTAATGAAAAACTAAAACTTGAGGGTCATGCACAGCATACATTTTCAAACGTCGATGACGCGATCAAAGAATACTATCTTGTAACTGGTGAAGACATATCTATTCCTCAACCAAAACTTAGCGACTATTACCAAGGGGAGCTGGGTGGCTCGGTGGTAACAGCGTTTGCCTCCAGACCAAAAGGTCCCGCGATCGAATCCAGCTTGGGTCAAAATTTGCTCAGACCCTTTTTCGTTGTCCCCGTCTTTGAAATCACCCTCGTGGTGGACAAAAGACGTTAAGCCCTAAACATTTAACATTTTAACTATTACCAACCAAGCTCAGAACAAAGAAATGGAGAAATAATATTTGTTTTAGTAGGAATGACATTAGTATATTTTACAGGAGTTTATATTGCTAGAAAAAATGGCAGATGCTAAACTATCAAAAATATATTACTCCCCAATTGGCTACTGGAAAGGGAATACTGCAATAAAAAAATTACATGCTGCTGTGGGTGGAGATGTTAACCAAATAAAACAGTGGCTTAAAAAACAGGCAATTTGGCAAATATATCTTCCTGCTCCAAGAAAAATAACAAGGCCTCATTTTGAAAACACATCACCTAATGACACACACCAAATGGACCTCCTGTTTCTTCCGCATGACACAATAAGAAAGAAACGATACAAGTATGCATTAACTGTTGTTGACATAGCTTCAAGGTATAAGGATGCAGAACCCATAACTGACAAAAAAGCTGTAACAGTGGCCACTGCATTATCAAAAATATATAGTCGAGGTCCTTTAAAATACCCTAGGCTTGTGCAGGTTGATGATGGGAGTGAATTTAAAGGGGCTGTTAATCAATTATTTGCAAAGCATGGCGTACTGGTTAGACGCGGTATTCCAGGCTTGCATAGATCACAGGCAATTGTTGAAAACTTTAACAAGCAATTATCGGAGAGACTTTTTAGCTATCAGTATTCTAAGGAACTCATGCATGACGCACGTAACACTGAGTGGGTTAAAAGATTACCTTCTGTGATAAAAGCAATGAATAATGATGGTCACCCTAAACCTGTTGATTCTATTAAATTGAAAACAATACCGTCAGAAATAAAAGCAATAACACCTCCAGACACTAACTTATTTACAAAACAGGTGAGATATTTGTATCAACCTGGTGAGGCTGAAAATGACGTTAGACGTAGGGCAACTGATCCAATTTGGTCTACATCTGTTCATAATATAAAAAAAATAGTTCCTTCAGCTAATGCAACAATATATTATCTGTATGAGCCTGCACCAAAGAGGGCATTTGTCAGAAGAATTACAGATTATTCCCCCAGACACCGTTACTCATTTCAGTAACTAACTCATCAATTAATTCATCAACCAGTTCGTCAGCTATTTCTTCAGATAACTTGAGTCTGTAATGACCAGGTGCATAAGCTTTTTCCTTACTATGAAACACTCGTTTTGTGTCTCCAACTGCCAGAGACTTCTTATGTGTTTGGATCAGTTCAAGATTATGTTTGTTTGATCTCAGTGACTTGTTTGGATAATCAGGCATTAATGCACCATCTAACACTTGCTTGTAATGTTCATGACGTATGTCTTTATTTTTTATTGCTGTTTTTTTAATTCCTTTGGCTTTCGACTGACTTCCCTTCTGGTGCAGTATAGAATACATTTTGGATCTCAGTCCAACATACTCAACTATAGGCACACCATTTAGTTCATCCTTAAACTTTCCAGGCACTTTCTTGTTTTGTGTGCTAAACAGTGGATGGTCTTTAGGGTAGTCAGACGTGTCATACATGTGTAGTTCTGTTTTCATGTCTTCATAAAAGTCTTCAGTACACACATCAATGATCATAGAGTCAGTGTCAGTGTATAGCAGACGACAGTCAGGATACTTTGGTTTGAAGTAATCATAATAAAATTCAAGCATTAATAATTTTGACAACTCCAGAATTGCCATACCAATGAATACTGGCTTGTCCAGTTTAACAATCTTTTTTTTGAGTGACACTGCATATAATGATGAATGAAATTCTTTATACCCTGTGTACTGAGGCTTACTTGTAAGTTTAATTGCACCCGATTCAGTTGTGACTAGTCTCACATCTTTTCTGTGATGAGGATTTTCCATTGTCTTGCCAAAACAGGCATTGTTCATAAGCTTAAAGAAGTCTTTGTCAAATGCAGTGTTACCTTCTCTCGCACGAAGGGTTGTGTTCTTCATTATGTAATCTTTCATGAAAGCACTCTGATCAAATTGAATGCCTCTGTGAACTTTTTTTAGTACTAACCCATGCCTGATGTAAAACTGCAGCAATCGATAGTGGCAAACGTAATTGAATTTGTCATTCAAATTTGGTACAAGTTTGGTGTCTTCTTTTTTCCCAGTCAAACTCAGTTTCTCAACTGCTAATGGATAATCATTTTGGTAATCATGTAAATGGTGTGGATACTCCAAGTCTACTTCAAAGATCCAAACCTTTTCATCATTTTGACCTCGATCCATAATATATTTTGTTAATTTTTTTATGCCATACTGTGACAAATCATACAAACAAAATTTTTTTAATGGCAACAATTCACACATTGCAAATCCATACAAATTATTAGCATCCAAGTACGTAATAAATGACCTTGACATTGAGGGGTCAAAGTCGTCAAGATATTTATTATTTGCCTTGGCATAATTATTTGCTGCAATACTAATGCCACCCCTCAATCCACGTTCCACCATTTCACCAATCGTACGATCATACAACAGGTCTATAAATATCTTACTGGATTTCAAAAATGCATCCCATGTCATGCCAGGACTAGTTATGTAGCAAGCAGGGTCAAGACTGTAGTGCAACAAACCCTTTTCACGATAACTTTCAAATACATCTGCTAGCAAGCAAACATCAGCTTTCAAGTACTGATCGTGGTAATCACCAATTGTCTGACATCCTAACTTATCCCACGCATCAAGTGCGTGTTGATATTCAGAGTCAGAAATACCTTTACCAGTTAGTGTAGAATAAAATTTCTCTTTTGGAGGCAGTCTTGTTTCCTCAAACACAACCCAGTGATCAATGTACTCATACGGATAAACTCCTTTCTTAATCAAGTCTGGTTCAAAATATTTACTTGTTATTGGATACTCAGTCAGTCCTTCTGCCAGACTAGCAAGACCTAAAGACAAATGTTGCATGAAGTCATAAAATGCTAATTTGTCCAATCTAAAAGTCAAGTACTTCTCAGTTGTCTGGGCAATGCAACTAATTTTTCTGTAAGACTCATCAACAGCCTGCATGATGATGTGTGAATCATATCCCTTCAGATTGTGAAAAAAGATTGGTAACTTATATGTCTTAGGATCTATTTTTAATTTCAAGTTACAATCACCATGTGCAGCACCTCTGTAACGCCCAGTTATGTGATCGTGGTCATGAACTTTATCACCTCCCAGAGGCTGTTCACAAATCCAACACGTCTCTGCTGTATCAAATTTTAGTTTGTCTTCTTCTGTCATCACCAAAGGCATCTGACATGTTGTGAGATATTGTACTACCTGACTATACAAATGTCTCATTTCTGTTAAAAACAGACAAGCTGCATTTTCACCCCTGTAGATAACAGGTTCTGAATGAAGACCGTCTGACCTAACAAGAATGTATCCAAAAGAACACACCACTTGGTCACTCAATTTTATAGTCTTTGGTAATGACTCTGGAACAGGACCCTCATATGGAACAACGAGTGATTCAAAATCTGCATACACTACAAACGGCAGCTTTTGCTGATTCCCATAGTTCTTAAAATACACTTGACTACCAGGATCTGGATACCTCAGTATTGTTTGAATGTCATCAGCCGACCTGCAGTGCTGCACATGTTTGTGTGCTACTTTAATAGAGGAAAACCTCTGTAAACATTTTTTACAAAATTCCTGTTTACCGTCATGTTTTGTTGTATGATGAATTAGTCTTGACATACTTCTGATAATTGTGTAGTGAAAGTTATCACCAGATCTTATTAGCAACATGTCAACATGTTTATCTTCTGGCTGCCCATAGGTTGGGGCAATTGGAGATACTCTAATTGGCTGTAACTTATTCTCAGATTCATTTTCCCACACAAACACATTCACAGATATACCAGGATTTAGTTTTTCAAACAAGTCTATGTCCTCTATTTTAACAGGGAACTCAATGCCACTGAAGTTGAGTTCGTTTACAAATTTGGTATAGTTAGATACACGATCAGGTCTTGTTTTTACAAAGTGTAGTTTAGCAAGCACACACCACATGAAACAATAGTTGTCATTGTTCTGAATATTGACCACACCCTTTTTGTCTACAACCTCTTTTGGTAGTGGTATCCATGATTTGCCTAAAATAGGATGATATCTTGACTGCTTTAGTTGTAGTTCATGTACAAGGCCTTCATGCCAGCCAGACCCTTGCATTTCTGCTCTGTCAATTGCTTCATGGAAGTCTGGTAACAATCTTTCTCTAAACACTTTCTCTAGTTCTCTTCTCGAATTAACTGTGTGCTGCCTTGTCGAGATATACGTTACAATAACTTCACCAACATCTCTGGCAAATTCTATTTTTGCAACAATCTGAATCTTTACACTATCAGAAAGAAGGTTATTTTGTATGACTAAAAAAGATCTTTCTATTGATTCATAGACATCGTAAATATTAGATATAGGTAAGTCAGTTGTGTGAAACACGTTTCTTAATCTTTGATGGTTGTCCATCTTTTTTATTTGTCCGACAAAAAAATAAATAGAAAATTATATAATGAAAATGGCACTTTATTGACTAAAACCTATATAATAGACAAAATTAATTACCAACTAATAAGCCACTTCATAGATATGTCTTCTGTTGTATCATGTTCAATCTTTTGCATGTGTAATATTGTTTTATTAACAGTAATAAATTTAACATTTTTATTTTCTTTTTTTATTTGATTGTATATGAATAAACACATAATCTTAAACCTGTCAGATTTAGCATCATAAACTAAAAAATCTTTTGTCCTATTATTATAACATGGAAAATTATTAGAATATCCAAGATAAAAACTATATGTCATATATATTTTCATTGGTGTTGGAAGTGTTGAAAAAGGGTGTCTAACTTGTGTTTTTAAGTCACCAATATGCATAAAACCCCTGAAACTCGATGTAATATCTATGAATTTACCAATAGGCCAATTTTGATCCTCTTGTCTGTCCGTCATTTTTATAGACAAACCCAAAAGATAAATTAATTCACTAACCCATACCCTGTAGGTTGATCTGTCTTTAAAATGAGCTTTAGATGCTTAGTTGATTTCAGTTTATTTTTTACATCATCACGTTCATGCTTATTTGGGATGACATCATTCTCTCTGAGACAGTCTTCAAAGCTGTCACGATCCTTACAGTAAAACAAACAGATAAACTTTAACTGCTCTCGAAAATCTTTCAGTACAGCATTATATTTCTGAGTGAGAATCCATACACTGACGTTTGCGTGTCTGCCACTGAAGGCAAGTTCTGCTAATGTGTTTTTCTTCTTGACAATGTCTTTCTCTGCTGAACAGTCATCAACAATAAACAATGTTGACTGTCCTTCAAATTGCTTGTAAAAATATTGTAGGTAGTCATTCAGTTTTTTCTCAGGGTCAACTAAATAGATATTACTGTCAGTCCAAATGAATAAACAGTTGTGATAAGCTTTGTTGTGTTTGATTGTTGGACAAAATATTACAATGTTTTCAAAGTGGTATATGTATCTTGTTTGTAACAGATTAAGAACAAATTCAGTTTTTCCACAGCCTGTGGCACCACAAAATAAACCACAGTGTGGATCGAGTGTCATTAAGCTACGGTTCATTTTAATACACAATATAATTTTAATATATGTGTCCACTCAGTCTGCTTTCTGCAATATTGAGTTGTGCGTCATATATCAGGTACAAATATATATTTATGGCTGCAGCAGTTTCAACCTTCTTTTGTATCTGAATTGTAATCCCATCACTACCATTCTCAACAGTACGTCCTGACCCATGAAGATAGTCGTCATCTGTACTGCGAAGGTCTAGCCACAGTGCATATTTGTTTGTAAGGTATTGACCAATCCTAACGTCATACAGATGTAGATCTTTGCACGCAATGTTTGCTGGTTTATCTCTAATCCTTCCTCCTGCAAAATACTTTGTGATATCATCGTAGTGCTGGTATGGTAACATTCCAGATGCGTACACTTGATTAGGACGGCCTTCGATTGTACAGGACAAATGTGTAATCTTAGGATTGTAGAATTTTTCTGAATCCCGTTTGTATGGAGCCGCTGGTTCAATAAACAACATAAAAATACCTTTCAGTGACCTAGCAGGCGTGTTTAAGTTTATGTTCCACATTGGGTCGCTTTTGTCTTTGGGTATTAAACTATGTCTAATCACCCTGTCATAATAAATTGGTAGTCTTGACTGATACTGATTTTGTATGAGTCTGGCTAGTTCAGTGTGTGTGACAATTTCATATTCCAAGGAAATGTTAGAGATCTTATATGTTGCACTAAGATCAGATGATTTAATAACTTTGGAGTAGTCATTGAAGGTTAGTTCAAAACTCAGACGGTCATTCAGTGCTCCTTGATAATAAGGCAGATGAGCTGTTAGGATTTCAAACTCAAGTGGAATGTAGAATCTGGATCCATATGTTTCGGCCATTATAACATCCATGGCTGTATTAGTTACTTTATCTCCGGCGTCGATTCGAAGTTTACCAACATTATCTGGCTGTATGCCTTGGTAAATACGGTCTTCTCGTTCTTCTTTTGTTAGCCAAAGGTCTTTGTAACAGTAGAATACATCTGAGTCATCAAGACTAAACACTTCCTGTCCTTCAAGTTTTACTTTAATAGTTCTAACAATTGCTCTGCCAAGATTGTTAACTAGTGTTCTGTTTACGTCTGCGTCTGATGATAGTTCAATATTAAAAGCAAGGCGTGCAGTGCCAGGAACAATAACGTCACTGGGTCCTAGGTTTGGAAACTTGACTGTAAGTGTTTGGTTCTGGTCTATGGTACTTGGATTGTTTGTGATGACTATTGTTTGTCGAATGCCCTTAACACCCAGGGGCTCACGTAGTTTTCTAAATGGGTCTAACTTTGATCCGTAAGACTGTGTCATTTTTATTATGCACAATAAAAAATAATAAATTAATAAAACAATGGCAGCGGGAGGATTTAATCATGAAGATTTTGAAATGGATGACATGAATGTCTCAGATACCAGTATCACAGATATGACTGGAATGGTAATTACTTCTAGTATGCATCATGAACTGTTAAAAGACAAAGTAAACTCATTTTATGACAGTGTTGGTGTCCACCCAGATGTAATAGATCCTAATCAGTTTGAATATGATAAAGGGCACTTATTTGTAAATACAGACAGAGGGAAAATAAATCTAACACATAAAAATAATCCTTCTAAGTTTAGAGCTTTAAGTACAATTAAAGGTGAAGTCGGTGGTAACTCTGGGTTGGCAAGATACCTTGGTATTGGAGGGTCTCCTGTTCCCCCAAGACTTGTTAGTGTGCTTCACGACACGCAAACAAAGTTGCCAACGGGGCAAGAGATTGAAATGGCACCAATAACAAGCCTACCAGAAATAGCAAACACAGTGATACAAGAAACTTCATTTACTGAAGGACAAATAAATGATGTTATGAAAACAATAGATGATCCACCTTTGTCAATGAGGGAGATTATAGGTTTGGATAAATCACTGCAGACAATAAGAGGTGAGATGGTAAATAATTTAGCCAAACTAGGAGAGCTTGATAAACACATAGAACGTGAAAAAGAGAAACTGGCTACCGCAGACAATGGGAATCTTGACACAGAAATGAAAGAGAGAATTCAACACAGATTAAATGATTTGCAGATAGAAAGATCAGGAAGGTTAGAAGCGATTAGTATTGGGAGACAAAAACTGAAATCACAGGTCAACAGGATTAGAGAAACTATTCAAAAAATACTTCACGAAGACACTACTCTGGCTGAGAGACTTAAAACACTTTTCAGAGAACAGGGTATCACAATTGCCAGTTTAATTACAGCTCTGGGGTTTATTATCAGTACAGTTGTGTTGGCTGTCTCCGGGGGTGGTTCTCCACCTCCAGCACCACCAACCCCAGTCCCAACAGATCCAAAAGACTTACAGTCGTGGGTAAAGAAACAACTGTCTCACATATCAGACTTGCTTAAGAAATTGGCTCTGAAAGCAGTAGACGCGTTGCCTGGCATTATAGGCACGGTTGTCAGTTGGTTGATTAGTACTGCAGCGAAGGCAGTAGGGTTTATGGCAGAGCATGTGTGGGTCTTTTTGGTTACAGTAGGAGGGTTGATGGTGGGTTATTTAATGAAACAGGTAAAGAAGTAATACCCCTAATCCAGTGAGACCTATTACCAATGCTGTTCTCTCTGACTCATGTGTGTCAAGGATTGGTGTTGGTGTTATCGTTATGGGTACCGGTGTCAAAGCTGGAGCTGTTACTGTCTGTACAGGTGATGATGTTACTGGTGCCGTGGGTGTTACCATCTGTAATGATTTTAACGGCTGTACGTGTGTGGTTGTTGCTCCTAAGTTTACAGATTGATTGAGACCGAGTTTTTGACCAACACCTGCAACAATGATTTCATTATTATAATTTGTTATTGTACCCATTTGGAGTTGAAGGTCAGATGGTAACATGTATAACCCGATGCCAACTACAAAGTCAACTTTTGATCTGGCATATCTTAAAACGTCTTGGTAACGCTGTATGCTTGATGGGAGATCAACTGTTGAGTTAATTGAATCTTCAAGATTTGCAAGAAACTGTTTTTGTGCTTCAAATTTACCACTTCCATTCAAAATGTTTGATTTTGTTAGTGATTGTGCTCCTAGTAAACACCAGACATATGTTCTGATAGACTCATTTACGCGCTCGACTCCCGCTTGAGTAAACCCGTCAGATTTATCTAAGACAAATGTGGTCCAGGCATTTGACTGCTTCTGCTCAATTGAGCCTAACCACACTTCAGATTTTGATGAGAATGAAGTGTAACCAGGGTAATAATCTTGAGGGTATTGTCTGTGACTCATAGCATAATACAATGTTCCCATGCCTTTGTGATCATCAAGTTTTTGTGTAAAGTCATACTTTGTACTGATGTTAAATTCATTACAGATCCGTTCAAATGCTTTCAAATCCATGGGATTGTTAAACCTGTTAAAACTGGATTCAGTGGGTAATGGTGTATGCAGTTCTGACAGTATTCTTCTAAGCTGGTAATAAACATGAAAACGATAGACAGACTTAATCAGTTTGTTTGGGTGATTCAAATGGTCTGTAAAAGAAACGCCACAGCCTGTAGTTGAGCATAGTATAGCAAAGTTAAGTTGGTTTTGAAACATCTGTAGTGGGCTTGAAGACCACTTTCTTGCAGTTGAGTCATCTGTAATTGGAGGGTTTAGGTAATGCTCATAAGGATTTGGCACTTTCACTTGAAATAAATCTCCTTCAGACAAAGCTATATCAAGCTGATTTAGTTGAATTATTTTCTGGTCATAAGTTGGTGCAACATTATACTTGGCATCCACGTTAAATTGAAATGCGTTTACAATGGCAATTGTTGGTGATTTAAATTCCATTGTGCTTTTTTTATGTGATAATAAAAATGTTTATAACCTTAACAAATCTTGACACGAGCAAACTAGTGTGGTTAACTAATGGGATTGATAATCGTGATGGTAGCAAGGCTGTAGCTATCCATGAAATGTTCTACACAGTAAAGTGGTTTAATGTAACGGATGATGAAAATTATTCTGTAAGTGGAACTCTTGATGGTATTGAGAAGGGTGATACTTTACGAGCCGGATATTATGACTTTTGTACTTTAGCTGAATGGCTTCAAAATGAATTTAAAATTAAAGCAACTTTAAACCCAGCTAATTTACTTGTTACAATTGATTTTCCGAAAAGTGGTCAGTTTTCTTTATCAAATAGTCTTTTATTATTACTTGGATTTTTTAAAAAAATAACACATCCAGATGAAGATTGGTCACAATCAGTTGGTAGTCTACTATCACCAAAAAAACCAAGAATAACTGGCAGATATCCTGTTCATTTGTCAGTACACACAGTACTAAATGTTTATTTGAAAGAACTAAACACATCTGAGAATGTTCACAATGGAAAGCCTTCAACTTTGCTGAGATGCTTACCAACTGGAACTGCTCCGTATTGTGAAAGTGTGGTTGCTAGATTTCCTAATTTGCAGTTTAAAAAATTAGGTTCTAGTTTCTTTGAATCACTGTGTTTATCTGTAACTAATCAGGATGACAAACCAGTTCTTATGCATGATTTTAGTGTAGAAGAAATTAAATAATTTTATTTTTGTTTATAAAAATGAGTGGTCTTGGTCCAAAGCCTAGAATCATACCAGTTGCGTGTTCAGTAACAGAGTTGAAAGATTTGGCTGACGTACAGGATTTTGAGAAGGAAGGGGAAATTGGAGAAATATATGGTTTTGAACTTGATTCAAATGGCATGTACAAGAGGAAAGTAATTGTTGACATGAAAGATGGTGAAAGACAGATTCCTAAACTTGGTCAGCTACGTGATGTTACTGTACCTACTCCACCTGTAAATAATTCGCCCTACAACTTAATACATGTAGGTGGTAAGTGGGTGGTTTCACCTGTGCCTGCACCACCACCCACAATTGACTGGGACATAAAGATTGAATTTATTAGTCCTTATGTATACACTGATGACGAAGGTGCCTTAGTGTTTAGGAAGGTTGTTAATTCTGGGCCGCTTATTGTAAGCCTTGTTCCAAGTTTTGCCCTAGACAACAATAGCAGAGAAAAACTGAAAGTTGAAAATTATGAGAGACGGCGGTATCTTCTTACAACTAGAAAGGGTAGATCAGATACTTCTGTTGTGTTTATGCCAGCAAGCTTAGTCGTGGCTAGAGAAGCGACAATAGTATTTGAAATTATCATGAAATCTGTTGCTACTGCTAAAGAGGCTCAAATTGCACAAGGAATTAAACTTACATGGAATGAAACAGTAACAGAATCATCAAAGGTCTTTATTGCCATTACAAAAAATAATGATGTTATTAATGTTTCGAGCAGTATTCCAGCTGTCAAGGTGGTGGTTGACAAAACAACTTTTGTTCGTCTAACTTACATAAACCTTGAACACATTGATCTTGTTGCATTTTATTATGCCAGCAAATTGTATACTTTTGAAGAGTTGCAAAATGTAATTGCTGATTAAAAAAATATTTGTAAATAAAAAATGGTGAACTTGTATCCACAAATACCACCTGAGCAGCTTGAGCCTATTGAGCGTGATAAAACATTAAAGGCAGATTCATTCTGTTTAATGAATATTACAGAAGCGTTGAAGTATTTGGAAGAAGAACAAGCAAAATACTCGAGGTGTAAACGCCGTTACAATACGGTTTTCAATTCTGTACACAACACATCAATGGCCATGGGGGTGGTTTCGGCCGGATTATCTGTAGGAGGTATAACTCTGTTTGCAACAGGGGTGGGAAGTGTCGTAGGAATTGCTGTTGAAGCTGTTGGCCTTGCCACAAGCCTGGCATGCTTTGGTATGGAAGCCCTTAACAAAAAATTTTATACTAAGTTGCAGAAGCATGAAGCATTAAGTACGCTCGCAGCAGCTAAGCTGACGAGTATGAAACTTATTATTAGTAAATCTTTGGAAAATAATGAAATTGACGATAATGAATTTAAGAGAGTCCAGGATGATTTGGCTAACTATAAACAACAGAAGTCTGAAATTCAAAATAAGATGCGTAGTCAACACGCAAATGTTGAAGAACTAAAGAAATCTTTTTTAGAGGAAGGAAAAAAGATAGGCATAGAAGAAACTATGAAAAAAGTTCAAGGACTTATAAGCAATTAACAATAGGTTTTAATAATCCATTAATTTTGTCATACTCTTCCCAAAGAGATATCATGCCTTTCTCGTCTGCCCATCTAACACCATCTGCCCCACCACCAGACTACTATTGAGAAAAAAAGTTTTCTTGTTGACCTTGTAACTTGAGAAATCTGTCCGAGTGTCTTATTGACTAGGGTCAAGAACTTACAAATTCTTATGTTTAGGTTCTTGTAAGAACGTGTTTTAAGTCACTTAAAAGAACTTATGACACTAACTTTAAAGTTACTTGAAAGTTGTAGGTATCTTTGAAGTTAGTTGGCAAGTAAAATCATGTTATTCTAGAAAGTCACATCAACAGTAACTTCCTAAGTTTACTTCCCACTCAGATTGCCCGGTAGTGTAATAGAATATTTTTTTTATTACACAATAAGGGTGTGTGCACATAGCACCCTGGAAAGAAAGGTCTATAGTGCAAAATCTGTCCATACCTCTGTGGACGTGAAAGGGGTATTTTAAAACACCCCTTTTGAATGGGCCAGACCGTTTGAATAGGCCTGATGGATGAGCCTATTGCCAGGGGGTGTTTTTCATGTGTTCTTGTGGCTGCAAACATAAAATGGGTTTTGTCTTTCAATTTCAAATGCATCACAGGTTGGTCTGCGCCTGTTAAATAACACTCACGATGTGCTGATGTGATGTGCTTGGAGT
Source organism: Semisulcospira habei (assembly GCA_036245525.1). Classification (NCBI taxonomy): domain Eukaryota; kingdom Metazoa; phylum Mollusca; class Gastropoda; family Semisulcospiridae; genus Semisulcospira; species Semisulcospira habei. The sequence goes on along the minus strand of BTPG01000011.1, from coordinate 91,552 downwards.
GGAAACAACAAAATTTTCTCCACACTTTGTCAGACGAAGAAACAGAAAACAAAATTATTTTTCTCCATACTACTACTCACTTGGCGAGATCTATTTATTTAGGAATGACCTAGTGCTCTATATTTGGAGAAAAACCTATATTCAAGGTTTGTTCCATATTTGGTGAACGCTCCATATTTAAAATTTGTTCTAGTGCCCTAATAACCCACTTTTGTAGGGTGGGGTGGGGTGTGGGGGTAGGGGGCTGGGTGACAGCATTGATATTTTAACTAGCCTTTGTTTCCAGATTATTTCCCTTTGTCCAGTGATGTACTTATTTTGCTTTTTTTCCTAACATAAAAAAATAGGAAAAAAATAATAAAATAAGAAAAAAAAAATTAAAATTAAAAAAAAAATAAGAAAAAAAAGAAGAATAATTAAAAATTAACAAAGAAAAAAAAAAATAGAACAAAAAAAACATTGACAAAAGGGCTGCTTAGTGGCCTGCCACCGCTTCCACAGGAATCGATGTAACCCGGGTTATTCACGTGCTAATTCACCCCCTATGGAGGGGGCTATAACCCTGGGGGGTTGCACGTTCACCTTTTCCTGTGAAAGCCTCCGCGGTGGAGAGTGTCAACTGGCTCCGAGAGCGTGAAACGAACCCGGCACAGACAGAATAGCTTGCGCTAACTATTCTATCCTAACCAGCGGAAGTATCCTCTCGGCCACTCAGCAGACCCAAACAAAGGTAGATTATTTTACGTATTTATGGTTTGGCTGAAATCTTATTAAATCAGGGCTCTCCATGATATGAATCAAAAAAGAATCTTAAGAATTTAAGCCTATAAAGACATAGGCTCCTGAGAATCTAAGTCTCTTGCAAAAGACCTCTGGTGTTTCCGTCCTCAAAGGTAGTAAGCCTAACATGCTATTGTAAGATGTCCTTGGCATTGGTGAATGTCCGCTTCTCTGTCATACCTGTGTTTAAGCGTGCTCAGTACAACTCTGCCATGTCTGTGTTTAAGTGTTATGCATAGATTCAGCAATCTTTACAGTTGACTAAAACTCTATGAAATCGGCGGCTAATGAGAATCTCACACTGCTCATAAGAATCTGTGATGGCGTGGGCTACTGAAAATTAAAGCCTCTTGTAAAATAAAACATGCTTTTTCATGTTCTCAGAGGAAGGAAGTCAGATTTAATGGGGTTCCTATACTTGTTCAGTAGAGCAGAACGACTATGTGCTTCAGCTATTGTACAAAGGGCACTGTGTGTGTGTGTGTCAGTGAAATAGGATAAGTTTGTAACCCAAATAACTGTCTGGGTGGTGTGTGTGTTTTCATGTAAACATGTTATCTGTGTGTTTGAGCGTGTGTGTGTGTGTGTGTGTGTGTGTGTGTGTTTAACTGCATTTTATTTTGTATTGAAAGGTGGTGTGTTGATAGAGACAATGGTGATTAATAACTGAAGTACCTTTGCTTAAAGAAGTCAATGACAGCATTAATTATTTAGGTGTGGTGGGGGATCTGCCTTAATAATCACGGGTAGCTGATAAAAAATGCTGCTACTCTGAGAACACAACCGCACTCCAACACAAAGTAATGGAAAGATCGAGAATGTTCGTCTTCACGCCCTACGAACGTCTCAACGACGCAATACTTGATCACGAGACTAGGGTCACGAGTTGACACGTGGCGTTGTTATTGGCAACATTGACGTCACTTACTTTTGGGTTGGGTGTTGTGGAAATTATGCCTAACGGGAATTCCCTCAATGGCGCAAGTAATCATTTCCCGAAAACGGCTGATAGTAGTCAATGACAGCATTAATAATTTAGGTTAGGTGGGGGATCTGGCTTAATAATCGCGGGTTGGTAGCTGATCAAAAAACGTAGCTTGAATGATTTCTGGAGTGGAACTAAAATGGCTAGGCGATTAAGGCATTGGCGGTAAGTGTTGGGAGTTCGTTTGTCTAAATACGGAGAGGATCAAATAAATCTATAGATTGGGGGGAGGGGTGCCCATCAACTGTCCACTTGTCTATCTCTCGCTGCCCCTGCACCCTGCCGGGGCCTAGGCGGCCCCTGGACCCCGGCCAGTCAGGATTTTTATTTCTCCAAAGTTGGCAGCTATGCACATAGACTTATAATGTTTGCTACTGTCTTAAGGTAGCAGATACAGTGGGCAAAGGGTCAAAATTCATGTTTTGGAAGTAGTGTTTAATACATATTTCTTTCAATAGAAAAATCATTTTTGCATCATTCTCTAACAGGTTTTTATTCACAATTTGATAGTTTTTTTGTTATGAATTTTTTCGTAGGGTAGGGTGTCGACAGTTTTGGTCCGAAAAACAAGATGGCAGCTGAGAAATCTATTTTGTCTTCAGTAACACCGTTTAGCTTGAAATAATGAGCCTCTCCCTGCAATTACTAAACTCCAAGGGAAATAATGAGCCTCTCCCTGCAATTAATACACCCCGAGAGTTACTGTTTCTTTGCAAATGGCCACCTCCATGTGAAAGCATGTGATTCTTGACTGGGATTATTATATTCATCGTGTGTTGTGATAGTTTGATCATGTCTACAGATCTCAAAAGGAGAGGTGAGAAGCGTAAGAAGAAGAAACCTCCTAAAAATAGATTTGTCAAGGCAAAACGAGTCTCTGAAAATGCTAGCTTTGATCAGAACGATGACAATGAACCCACATCATCGCAAAACATAAATAATAGTGCAAGTGCCGAACAATCTCAAGACACTGCCACGCCCACTTCGACATGTTCTGAAAGAAAGCTGTCTGGCATTTACAAGCTATATTATGAATCTGAAACTAGTGAAAGTGAAACAAGTGAGGCAGAGACAGAAACAGTAGAACAAGATTCTGTACATGGAAATAGGATAATTGATATTGAACTGCTAGGACAGAACATCTCCTCTCAGCTGGTGTGCAGTTTATGTCATAGTGAAGTTTCACTAATAGAATTACAGAGGGAAGGTTTAGCAAGCACATTTGCTTTTCACTGCAGCAATGCTAGATGCAAAGGGGGGCAATCTTTTCCTTCCTGTCCACAAATCCAAACAACAACAAATCTTACAGTAAATTCAATCAATAGAAGAGCCACATTTGCGATGCGTTGCATAGGCTGTGATCATAGTGATCTTAGAACATTCTGTGGTATGATGAACATGCCACCCCCTGCTGCAAAGAATACTCATCAGTGCATTATGGACACTTTAGTTTAGAAAAGACTACAAAATGCACCATGGAAGAAAGCATGAAAGATGCTGGAAAAAAAGAATATGATCTTGCAGATGAAATAGAAGATGACCAGTGCCGTAACATAGATGTAAGCGGTGATGGTACCTGGATGACTAGGGGTCATTCTTCAAAGATAGGGGCTGCAAGTGTCATTGGGTGTGTAACTGGGAAGGTGTTGGGCATGGGAACAAGGTCAAAAGTGTGCAAATCCTGTGAAAAGTATGAAAAGGTAGATAAAAACAGTGAAAAATATCAGACATGGCAAGCCAATCATGCTGACAGCTGTACAAAAAATCACACGGGCACATCAGGGTCTATGGAACAAGGCATCATCAAAGACATATTCTGTTCCTCTGTTGACAATCACAAACTCAGATACACTAGATATATTGGTGATGGTGATACACACTCTTTCAAATGTGTACATGATGCAAAACCCTATGGCGAGGAAATACAGGTTGAAAAAATTGAATGTGTCGGGCATATTCAGAAACGAATGGGCACACGACTGCGACAGCTGAAAAAAAACATGGGAAACAGGAAATTAGCAGATGGAAAAACAATTGGAGGGAAAGCTAGGCTGACAAAGGATAAAATAGATAGCATTCAGACTCATTATGGAAATGCAATCAGGGGAAATAAAAATAATTTAGTGGCAATGAGACAAGCAGTATGGGCCATCTTCTTTCATTACAATTCAACAGATGTTGAACCAACGCACAATTTTTGCAAAGATTCTTGGTGTCCATACAGACAAGCAGTTGCATCAGGCACTGTAGACAGGTACAGGCACACTTCTAGTTTACCTAGGGCAGTTTTAGATGAAATTAAACCTATTTTTAAAGATTTATCAAACACACAGCTCTTGAAAAAGTGTCTTGAAGGTTACACTCAAAACGCCAACGAGTCGCTCAATGGACTTATTTGGAAATATTGCCCCAAAAGAGGTAATCATGGACTTGTTTCTGTAAATACTTCAGTCCATATTGCTGTAGCAGTCTTCAATGATGGAGCTTCAGCTCTGGGAAACATTCTGTCTAAACTGGGATTGTGTGTTGGCAAATTTACCAAAGACTTTCTGATGTTGAAAGATACTTTGCGCGTTCAAAATGCTCAGCGTCAAGCCAACAGGGCAACATATGAGCAACGAAGAGCGAGGAGAAGGTGCAGGCTGGCACTGGATGACCAGCAGGATGAAGCTGAAGGATTTCCTTACTTGGCAGGGGGGCATTAGTGGACATAAGGTAGGATCATGTGCTGTTTTGTGTATTATTTTTCCTTCGCCGAAGTTTGCGAAAATTGCCAGGTATTGTTCATTTTTCCCACACTGTACTCACAAATATTAACCAATTACCATAATATTTGGTGTGCAGCTTCTTCATACCAATACCTAGCTATTGTCATACCAAAATTAGTATAGCTGTTTTTGTTTTTTTGATATTAAATTTTTTAATTAACAAAATTACAAACTTGAAGTGTCAAATTTCATGTGCCTGTACAAAACAAACAAATACTGATATAAAAATTCTGGTATGACAAAAGCTTCATTTTATGGTGTAGTTTAAAACTAAAAAAGAATTAAGGGGAAAAAAAACAACTGTTTAGAATTGGCACTGGCAAAAAGTTTGGGTTTTTGGGCCGTTGAAAATTTAGAATAAATTAGCATAATTAATTAAAATTAATATTAAAACTTTAAACTGTATCAAACAAACATTTTTCCTAGTTGCAGACATGTCTCCTGCAATACCATGCCAAATTTCAAGCATGTAGCTTGAATATATCTCTTGTTAGAAAAATAAGAAAAAATGAACCGTCCAGCCACCGTATCTGCTACCTTAAAAAAAGTTTGTGTCAGTCTTCATAACGGATGCTCTCAAAACATGAGCATGAATGCCACCAGCCTCAATTGCAGTGCATGCTGCCACTAGTAGTGTTTACTGGTGTCTGCTTGCATGTGGAGATTTAAGTGGTCATGGAAAGACAATATGCAAAAATGTACACACAATGCAGATATGCGGGCACAACAGACACTGTGATGTATATATACAAGATGCAGAATTGTACAAACAATGCAGATATGCGGGCACAGCACACACACTGTGATATACATACAAGATGCGAAATTGTGCAAACAATGCAGATATGCGGACGCAACACACACTGATATACATACTGCCGAATTGACAGGCGATGCATTCACAGTGACACAGGCACTGGATGATTGTTGCATCATGCTCGCCTCCCTGAATGGGTAGTAGTGTCATTACAACTACCCGTGTTAAGTGAGCAATGACGCAACGATCATCCCGTGCCTGTGCACAGTAATCCTTGCAGTGTCAGCCATGTGATTTGTATTTCTGACATAATGCAGACTGACATAAACAAAGTACCCACATGATCAGTGCTAACATTTTAAACGGTGTTGGGTGATCCGATCATAAATGAATGGCCCTCATGATAAATACAGATGCTGGCACGACGTGGCGATTCCGCCGACGGACGTAAGTAAAGTTCCATAGACAGGGCATAACAAAGAAACATATTAAGTAAAGTTCGAGAGACATGATACAATAAAGAACTGAAATTCGTCCAGCTATGTAGCCGCAGCACAAATCTGCAAAGAGTTGGTATATTCAAAACTGTGGCGGATCGCGTCTTCAACGACGCGGCATGACGGTGGCAATGCATGGACCCCGCCCCTCCCAAATAGATCAACTGAAGTTGGAACTCGGCCCGCCCCCCCCCCCCCCCCCCGGGAAGGTAACTGATCCGCCCCTGCACTGTGCCGTATATCACATTTACGTCGTGTCGGCACTGCACCTATGCCGTCATGCCGGCGGCGCTGCCGGTCCGGCAAAAACGTCTTGTCGGCACTGTACAATGTACATATCATGTCAGGCCGTCTATGGAATGCCGGAGACGATGAACTGAGACAGGGAAGAGGTACCGCCATCATAACCTTTTTGCGAACCGTACATCCCGCCAAACTCTAACCGGTGGGGAGGATGACGAGGAACTTGAGGGGGGGGGGGGTGTTCGCTCAGTGGGACTCATGGATGGTGGACAGCCGAGAGCTGCCTGGAACGGCACTGAATTCAGTCGACACTAGGTGGGGAGGATGACGAGGAACTTGAGTGGGGGGGGGGGGGGTGTTCGCTCAGTGGGACTCATGGATGGTGGACAGCCGAGAGCTGCCTGGAACGGCACTGAATTCAGTTGACACTAGGTGGGGCTTTGGAGTCACAGTAAGAACCGGCTCTCGACATGTTTCAGGGATCACTGACGAGAAATGACTTGAAAATAAATGACAATTACGAGGGCCCCTCAGGAAAAACTTAAACGCGCCAATATACGGATCCGACAAGATTCAGGACTGATCAGTGGGGCGTGCCGACTGTCGTGGTGTCATGCGTTACATCCCCCCGCCCCGCACGGTCCCTCGGCAAGTCAGTATTATCAGTCTGTCGGCCGGGGCGAAAGGTTGTTGTCAATATCATGCCAGACTCTGCTGTCCCGGCTGTCGACACTGTATGTACTCAGATACGGCCATCTCACGTCGGCGCTGTGTACGATACGTCCCGGCGTCTCCTCAGTCTCAGCACTGTAGTCAGTGTAAATGTATACTATCGCATGTCTGCCAATGCCGATGGCACTTCAGTATCACGTCCATGTCCTGTGTCGGCACTGTATGAGTGTGCAGTATCACGTCTGCCGCGGCTGCCGTGTACATCACGTCTACTGATGTCTGTTCTGTGTCACATCAACAGTAATGTCGGCGTTGTGTCATACTATATCAGGTCAGCCTATATCCTGTTGGCAGCCGCTCACCGTGGCCAGCCATGTATCAGTATTATGTCTGGGCTGTCACGTCTGTGTCCCGCTGCCGTGTATATGTCGGCACGGGCTGTATGATATCCGTCTGATAACAGTAAAGTCGGCGCTGTGTCATAGTATATCACGTCAGTCAGTCTATGTCCTGTCAGTCGTTCACCATGTATATCATGTCTGGGCTGTCACATTTGTGTCCTGTGTTCACGTTATCAGTTGCGTTCATCCGACCTCATCGTTCACAGACAGATCTTCCAAACCACCAGATCCAGAGTCTGCAGAATGATTTCCGACTCCAAACGTAAACACCTTCAAAACAAAATCCTGGAATCCGCTTCTTCCAAAACCCTCTACGCTACCATGAACACACTCCTAGGCACTTCTAAAGACTCTCCTCTCCCCAACACACACAGCAAAAAGAACTCCCCTCCGCTTTTCCATGTATTTTTCTGACGAAATCCAAACTCTGCGCAACACACTCGATGCTCTGTCTTCTCCGCCTTGCCCTCCCCCTCCCCCCGCCCTCCCTTTTCCGGCACCCCCCTCTCGTTCTTCCATCCCATCTCTCAGGATGAAGTCCTCAAGACCATAAAGTCCATGCCTTTGAACTAGACCCTCTCCCAACTTCTAACGGGACGGCCTTCCAAAACCTTTGCCCTTCATTACCGATATCATCAACACATCTCTAGAGAATGGCTCTGTCCCCGATATCTTCAAGTCCGCGTTCGTCCGTCTTCTCCTCAATAAACACAACCTCGACCCAAACGAACTCAAGAAATATCGCCCAGTCTCCAATCTCTCTTTCCTGTCCAAGCTTCGTGAGAAGGTTGTTCTCAACCAGCTCAACCTCCACCTCCGCCTCGCCGACAACAATCTTCGCAGTCCCTTCCAGTCTGCCTATCGCAAACATCACAGCACTGAAACAGCCCTTCTACATATCCTAAACGACCTGCCCCTCTCCACCGACTCGGGCAACATCTCCCTCCTTACGCTACCGTTTCTCTCTGCCACCTTCGACACTATAGATCACTCTATCCTCCTCCACCGCTCCTTTGGCATCACTGACTCTGCTCACTCCTGGTTTCTCTCCTACCACTCCGACAGACAGCAGTCCGTCACCATCGACGGCGTCTCCTCTAACCCAGTCAGGCTCTCCTGCGGAGTTCCACAGGGGTCCGTCCTGGGTCCGGTCCTTTTCACACTTAACATTTCTCCCCTGTCCAACATCGTCCAGTCTCATCACATACACCACCACCTCTACGCTGACGACTCACAACTACTAGACAAAGACAAACTCGACAACACTCAGTCACTACTGACTCGCACGGCTGACTGCTACGAAGATGTGAAAAACTGGATGACAGCAAACAAGCTTAAACTGAACAAGACGGAAGCCATGCTGGTAGGCACTCGCCAGAAACTCTCCCAGCTCCCTCCCTCTTCAACTCGACAGCACCCCCATTTCCAACTCGGCCAAGAACCTCGGCGTTATCCTCGATTCCTCTCTTTTCATGACCAGCTTCGTCTCTGCCACGGCCCTATGCTAAAAATAACTTTTGTTATAGCTATTTGATCAATTTTGTGTCGGCAATGTGCGTATCACTGGACAGATCAGTTACACTCCCCAGGGGTGGGTGGAGGAGAAACATAGCTCAGGCCGGTGTGTGTGTGTGTGTGTGTGTGGGGGGGGGGGGGAGGTTGGATGGGGGTGGAGGGTTCTGCATTACCATCATGTCTGTGTGTTTGTTCAGTAGATGACTGATCCATGGTGAAAATGACACTAGGGAATTAAAAAAAAAAGGGGCCGATTCTCAAATCTCTGGTGATTACTACAAGCTTTGGGAGTCATCCTTTTTTTCTAAAATTTATCTAATTGATCAATATTTTCACCATGGATCAGTCAGCCACTGACACAATCACACAGAACATAATTTATTTCCATCAATTCCACATCTCAGTCACACATTTAATAAACTGTTCATACACACATCATAATACTTTCAATATAAAATTTCCTAAAAAAAACATGCAGGCCAGTCATAGTTTCAAGGAGTTTATTTTGCAAAAGATTGATTGATTATACATTGCTTAATGTCCCGACAGCAACAAGACTTTCTCAGGATGTGCCTGCACTGCTTGTGAAAAAAAAAACCTCTAAACATAACATTGAATGTATGTCGCCAGCCGGTCCAATACATTAAATAAACCTAACACATGGGGCCTAAATAAAGCTAAGACCATTTAGCAACACACATCCAATATCAAGAGCTACAGGCAGTGCAGACAGTAGGGAGAGTTTTAAAAAGGCAAATACAGGTGAATGGACAAAGGGTAGACAGAAACACATGCCCCAGAATAGAGAGGAAAACCCACCCTGTGGAGCTGACCAGGGTAACCCTGGGAACTAAAAAGTAGTTAACCCCACCCAAGTCCCCCAGGGCAGACCGGGTGGGGTATTTTGCAAAAGATGCACATTAGTAAAATAAAATGAAACAACATATTTTGCCGGTATGAAGACTCAATAATTAAAACAAAATGGTCATACGACACATTAATACATTTCTGATTTCTTTTCTCAAAGGCCACATCTAAAGTAGGTACAAATCAGTTCTTGTATTACTATGACAAACAACATAATTAAATAATTCACGCACAGATGTACCAAAACATTCAACTTCATCAGTGAGCAATTTTTTTAATTTATCCATAAAGCAACCAAGATTGATTGATTGATTGATTGTACATTGCTTAACGTCCCGACAGCAACAAGACTTTCTCAGTTAGTTAGTTAGTTAGTTATTTGGGTTTAACGCCGAGCAGGCGACTAAGGCCATCTCACGGCGGGATGGGTAAAAATCTGGTCAGCCAGACTAAAAGCAAGGTCTTAAGACAAGATGTAAATATAGATTAAAAATCTCAGGCTAAAATGTCGCACATGTCTTTAAAAGAAACGTCTACAGACTCTCAAAAAGGGCAAATAAAAAATTCACATAGTCAATGAATGCTCAGATCTTGTTAAAAATATTGCATTCTCTCAAAAAATTGAAGATTTTGTCCGGAGGAACATCCCGGAACAAAACCTTCAAGGAGTCTGCTGTGAAGTGTTTATATCTGGTGTCAATGAGGTCAGCACAATACAGCAAAAAGTGTCGAACAGAAAACTGCTCATCACAGGCAAAACACCATGGACGCTCATCCTGTTTAAGTAAGTAAGAGTGCGTAACATACGTGTGCCCGATGTAGAGCCGAGCAAGGACAGTCTCCTCACGGCGGCTGCCGCAGCGGAAAGGTAGACTGTCAGACAACTTAGGAAGAGCTTCATGAAGCTTGTTCCCTTCCTCTTTGTCCCACTCGGACTGCCACTCGCGGGCTATGTACGCACTAATACCAGGTTTAAAATCACTATAGACAGTCTGTGTGTCAGGGACAGGGTCACTGCGGGCACTGTTGGCAGCAGAATCTGCGATTCTGTTGCCTTCGATGCCCACATGGCCCGGGACCCAAATAAAAATGATGTCATAATATTCCTTCATCAAGTCCACGTAGAGCTCTCTAATCTGCACCAGCAGTGGGTGGTCTGTTCCCGCGCCCTGAAGGGCCTGCAGGGCAGAAAGAGAGTCAGACAGAATCAGGAAGTTCCTTTCCCGAGACTGATAGGCATGCTTGAGTGCTAGCAGAATTGCCTGCAGTTCTGCACTAAATACAGAGGAATGGTCAGGGAGACGGAGCTTAAATGGGCGTCTAGGATGGCGAGAGGACACTGCAGCCGCAGCCACTCTTCCATCCTCAGATTTGGACCCATCTGTATAAAGATGACAATAGCCAGGAAAAATTGAAAGGAGTTCATTGAGGCTCTGTTGGTATATGGCTGGTGGAGTACAATCCTTCTTGTGGGCAGTCAAGTCCAGCAAGATGTCAGGAACTGGTAGTAGCCAGGGTGGAGTGACGTGTTGCAAAGATTCCGAAACTTTGTCCAGGTCCACTCCGGCCGCCTGCAGATGAGGTCGGACACGGAAGGAAAGTGGACGGACAGCTCCCGGATGGGCATCGTAAATCTCTGCAAACGACGGGGTAAAAACACAATCATAGGCAGGATTTTCTGGATGGGCCTTCAGCCTCAGAACGTAGCTGAGCATGAGGCGGATGCGGCGGAGCCTGAGAGAAGGCTCCCCTGCCTCTGCATACAGACTAGGAACTGGAGATGTCCTGAAGGCTCCCAGACATATGCGCAGACCTTGATGGTGAATTGTGTTCAGACGCTGTAGAACAGACTTGGAAGCCGAGCCATATACCACAGAGCCGTAATCCAGTTTGGACCGAACAAGGGCCCGGTACAGTCGAAGTAAGACGATACGGTCTGCACCCCAGTCAGTACGACCAACGACACGAAGAATGTCGAGGGCCTTCCGACAAGAGGTTCTAAGGTAGTTAACATGGTTGCGGAAGGTCAATCTTTTGTCAAAGATGACCCCCAGAAACTTTGCCTCTTCGGCCACCTGAATTGGCACTCCAGCAATGCTCAGGGTAGGTTTTGGAAAAAATTTCATCTGGTTAGTAAAATGTACACAGACTGTCTTGGAGGGCGAGAACCTGAATCCGTTGAGAGACACCCACCCCTGGATGCGATCAACGCACAGCTGCAAGCGCCTCTCAAGGGACGCAAGTCCTCGACCTCGTGCACACAAAGCAAAGTCGTCCACAAACAAAGAGCATTCAGAATCATCCTTGACGGCCTTTACAATGTTATTTATTTTAATGCTAAATAAAACAGGAGATAGAATGCTGCCCTGCGGGACACCCATTTCCTGTTCAAAGGAGTCGGAGAGGGTGGAGCCCACACGGACATGGAACGACCTGTTAGACAAAAAATTGTGAATAAAAACAGGCAGGTGCCCTTTAAAACCCATGTCCGACAAATCAGACATTATACCATACTTCCAGGTAGTGTCATATGCCTTTTCAAGATCAAAGAAAATTGCATAGACATGCTGCTTGTTGACAAAAGCATCTCGGATAAAAGACTCAAAGCGGACTAGATGGTCAGTTGTACTACGGAAGCGCCGGAAACCACACTGGAGGTCTGTGATGAGACCACGTGACTCAAGATGCCACACCAGTCGGGCGTTGACCAAGCGCTCCATAGTCTTACATAAACATGATGTCAAAGCTATTGGCCGGTAGTTGCCCGGGTCGGAAGGATCCTTACCCGGCTTGGGGATTGGCACAACCACAGCCTGGCGCCAAGATGGCGGAAAACGACCGGTTATCCAGATATGGTTAAAGGCCTTGAGAAGTACAAGGAGTGAATCCTCAGGCAGATGAGTTAGGAGCTGATAATGGATGGTATCTAATCCAGCAGCAGAGTCAGTACATTTCAGCATGGCTTGCTGCAATTCTGAAAATGTAAAGGGGGCATTATAGTCTTCCGAGTTATCTGATATAAAATCACAAGCACAAGATTCTCGCTTCTCCTTCTCTCTCTGGAAGAAAGGTGAATAATGCTCTGTTGAAGAATTATGGGCAATGGTGGAGGCAAGCAAATTGGCCACAGCCTTTTTATCTGTGACCAAACTGGCACCATCTCTAAGATGGCCGACAGAAGCCGAGCCACCCCTGCCCCTAATTTTTCGAACAGCCTTCCAGACTTTTTGGGACGGAGTCCTAGAAGATAAAGATGAGACAAAGCGTCTCCAGGAAACACGGCGTTCGCGTTTAAAAATGTAACGGGCTTTCGCCCGCTGTCTTTTAAATGTTAAAATATTTGCTTGCGACGGATTACGAAAAGCACGTCGCTGAGCAGATTTGCGTATTTTTTGGGCCTTGCGGCACTCTTCATTAAACCATGGTACTCTCGGCCTCCGAGGGACTGATGTGGAAGTCCTAGGGATGGTTTCACCTGCTACGTCCAACAAAATCAAAGTAAAACAAGAAACAGGTTCTTCAGCTGACATGACCACCTCCTCTGTAAGACGAGACTGACAGAGGGAGGCAAACAGAGGCCAGTTAGCTTTCTTGAGATTCCAGCGCCCCACCGGCGAATCCTCCACACAGCTGACCGATGACAGGACTACTGGGAAGTGGTCACTACCACACAGGTCATCGTGAACCTTCCAGTCAAAGTCCAGCATGAGAGAAGGATCACACACAGTGAGGTCTAGAACAGAACTAGATCCTGAACCTGAGTTAGAGTATGTAGGTGAGCCATCGTTAAAGACACATAGGTTAAGTTGAGAAAAAACATCTTCTAACATCTGACCTCTGCCATCATAGTGGTCACTGCCCCAAAGGTGAGCGTGACCGTTAAAATCCCCCATGAGAATAAAGGGAGGGGGCAGTTGATCTACTAAGTTAAAAATATCATTGCTACAGACCCGCAGTGATGGTGGCAGGTAAATACTGCATATGGTTATGGTCTTCTTTAAGGTAACCCGAGCTGCGACAGCCTGAAGACAGGTGTCGATGCTAACGGGGCTACATAAAATTTGGCTACTAATGAGAAGAGCCGCTCCACCCGAGCGCCTCTCCGAATCAGAGCCTTTATGTATAACATTAAAACCATTAAAGGACACAGGGTCAGAAGTCTTCAGGTAAGTCTCCTGAAGAGATATTACTGAGGGGTTATAGAACTTGACTAAAAGACGCAATTCCTCAAAGTTAGCTTGAAAACCACGACAATTCCACTGAAGCAAAGAGTCCATGATTAAGTCTAAGGTAAGGAGTTTTTCCCCCCTTTTTCCTTTACCTTGGAAGGAGTCGGAGAAACAGAGGGGGGCCGGCTCCCGGGCCTCCTCTGGTTCTTCGGAGAGGAAGGGGGTGGAGCTGCCGCAGCATCAGCAACAACAACTTCCACTCCCTCCATCTGCTCCTCCAGTGCAGCATATTTGTTTTGAAGGGGGACATCTGTGTTCCCCTTCTGGGCCCGTGCGTACAGCGGTCCCATAGATTTCTTAGACTTCTGGTCCTGGGCAGCGTTCCTGCCGCTAGAGTTAGCGGCCTTAGAAGGCTGACCAGAGCCAGAAGCCTTTGGAGTTGACTGACTAACAGGTTTGGGTGGGGGCTGAGGCTTAGGGGCAACAGAAGGCGGCACAACCGGACCGGCCGTGTCCGCCTTCTGCGTTCCCTGGCTCCTTGTCACCACCGGAGGAGGGTTACTCTCCAGGGGCGAGATGAGCCGAGGCTCCGCCCCCAACCAAGAAGTTGGGGTCTGACATGAAAAGTCTTTGGTGGGGCGCTTGCCTGCCACCGCTGCACTAAAAGTATACACAGAGGTGTTAGAGGTTGGGGCAGCCGCAGCTGCACCAGGGCCTTCAACCAGTTTTTTGGCATCCAGAAAGGACAACCCCTTCTCCACACGCACCTGCTGAATCTTGCACTCGGATATCCAACGAGGGCATTTCTTATCCGAAGCCATATGCGCCCCCTGGCAATTCACACACAGGGGGGTGGCTGTGCAGGACTCAGCAGAGTGTCCGGGCCTAGTGCAACGGGCGCATGAAGCCTCTGCCTGACGGCATGTCTTCTGCCCATGGCCATACTTTTGGCACTTAAAGCACCGCAGGGGAAGAGGGACGTACTTTTTCACTCTCAGGGAGTAGTAACCTCCCCAGATGGTAGTAGGAGGGGTGGGGGTGCCAAACGTCAGGATGATGGTAGGGAGACTGATCTCCCCACCACCTCGCTTGGAAGCGAAGCGCCTGACGCAAGTCACCCCCTGAGACTTAAGGTTCCTTACAAGTTCATCTTCTGACAGTTCTGCCAAAGCTTGATCTTTGATTACGCCTCTTGACGAATTCATAGTTTTGTGGGGTGTGACTTCCACAGGAGTGTCTCCGATGGAAGAGAGCCCCAGTAGCCCGCTGGAGTGTGCCCGAGTACGGCACTCCACCAGCAAGTCACCAGACCTGAGGCGCTGGGCGTCAGGCCTGCCAACACGGCTCCTGAGGGTCTCCCCCACCAGAAAAGGATGCAGCTTGGTAACTGGTTTCTCCTTCATCTTGCTATGGACAATGAGGAAGCGAGGCCATACGGCCGACGCCTGAGGCGTCGCTTCCTCACAGTCTGAATCACTGTCATGTTCAAATTCGGTGTCTATATGCCGTTTCTGTGCTAGTTTTGGTTTTTTTGTTTTATCCATATTATATTAGTAGAGATATTCATCCCCCGGGGGTCCCCGCCCGCCACCGAGCCCAACAAGGGAAAGTGCAACTGTCGGCGGGTCTCCAGCCGACGCACAATGGAGACTGCCCGAAAGATATACTCAAGGGGGTAAGCCCGATTGAACCGTTTGAGCCACCGCCTTCTATCACACCATTGAATGCAGGGGAATACTGGCGTAAAGCACCTAATCAGCAGCAAAGGCTATAGCATGGTGCTCCGTATAGCAACCCGCATGTCAACAGTGGGATAGGGCTCAACGTGACAAGAGCCGATTGACTAGGCCGGTACGACTAGCCTCCCGTTTAGGCAGAAGTCAAGGCCAAAGTGGAGTGTTTCAGCCACCAGGATCCTCTTCTCCCCCGACACGGGTCTCCAAGCACGGCAAACACTTGGGATCCAAAGGACCAAAAAGTCACGAGTATTTTTAAGGACCAATCCAACATGGTACGACCTGGGTTAGCACAGCTCCTTAAAAACCGGACCAGTGAAAAGGCTGAACAACATATCTGTTGACATCAAGTCCTAATCCTGGACAAAGATGGCACCCGTCTGCTAGCCCACTCAGTCAGGGACTGAGCGGACTACCCACCTACACCACGTGGAGGCCGGTGCCGGGTAGGCAAGACTTTCTCAGGACGTGCCTGCACTGCTTGTGAAAAAAACTAAACAGAATATTGAATGTATGTCGCCAGCCGGTCCAATACGTTAAATAAACCTAACACATGGGGCCTAAATAAAGCTAAGACCATTTAGCAACACACATCCAATATCAAGAGCTACAGGCAGCGCAGACAGTAGGGAGAGTTTTAAAAAGGCAAATACAGGTGAATGGATTGATTGATTGTACATTGCTTAACGTCCCGACAGCAACAAGGCTTTCTCAGGACGTGCCTGCACTGCTTGTGAAAAAAAAACTAAACAGAAAATTGAATGTATGTCGCCAGCCGGTCAAATACATTAAATAAACCTACAACATGGGGCATAAATAAAGCTAAGACCATTTAGCAACACACATCCAATATCAAGAGCTACAGGCAGTGCAGACAGTAGGGAGAGTTTTAAAAAGGCAAATACAGGTGAATGGACAAAGGGTAGACAGAAACACATGCCCCAGAATAGAGAGAAAAACCCACCCTGTGGGGCTGACCAGGGTGACCCTGGGAACTAAAAAATACCTAACCCCACCCAAGTCCCCCAGGGCAGACCTGGGTGGGGCTACAGGTGAATGGACCAAGGGTAGACAGAAACACATGCCCCAGAATAGAGAGGAAAACCCACACTGTGGGGCTGACCAGGGTGACCCTGGGAACTAAAAAGTAGTCAACCCCACCCAAGTCCCCCAGGGCAGACCCGGGTAGGGGAGCAACCAATAACTATTGATAAATTGACAGAATCAGTGTACAGGTACAAATGTCCCCCCCCCCCCCAACCTCCCCCCCCAACCTCCCCCCCCCCTCACACACACACACACACACACACATATAATCATGAAGGCATTCTTACTTTTTACGTAGCGAGACTATTGAAAACTATTTTTGTAAAATGAATCCATGAGACTGGACAAAAAACCGTCAAACTGCATTTCACATTGAACTTTGAAGTGATTATCCTGTATTTTATATATATCTACAGATACTCACTTCTTTTATATAAGATCATGCAGGAAACCCTCCACGACCACCATACTTCAATCTCTATTGGTGGCAGATCCCTGTGCAATCTTCGATTCGCAGACGACATTGACCTCATGGCAGGCAGCAATAGTGAGCTCCAAAACCTGACAGACAAACTTTCAAGTAGCGCAGGGTCTTATGGCATGGAGATCAGTACGGATAAAAGCAAAGTGATGATCAACACCACAAGCGACAGCAGCAGCAACATTCACATGAATGGCCAAAAGCTAGAAGAGGTCAATAGCTTCAAGTACTTGGGAGCCACCCTGTCCAAAGACGGTAGTTGCATAGCAGAGATCCGTATCAGGATAGGTACAGCAACATCCGCAATGGCCAGGCTGGACAGGATATGGCGAAGTAACTCCATCAGCTTCACCATCAAGTACAGGCTTTACAAGTCCCTCATAGTGTCTATTCTACTCTACGGCTGTGAGACTTGGACACTGCTTGCAGACTCAGAAAAGAAAATCCAGGCCTTTGAGAACAAGTGCCTGAGGAAGTTGCTCCGCATCTCGTACCGCGAGCACAAGACCAACGAATATGTACGGAGCATCGTCACTTCCCTGGTGGGCCCACATGAACCCCTTCTGGCAACCGTGAAACGGCGCAAGCTTGCTTGGTTTGGCCACGTGACCCGACACAACACCTTGTCCAAGACTATCCTCCAAGGCACTCTCGAAGGAAGTCGTCGGCGAGGTCGTCAGAGAAAGAGTTGGGTCGCAAACATAAAAGAATGGACCGAACTCGACATGTCAGACTTGCTTGCCACCGCCCAAAATAGAACTCAGTGGAGAGCACTGTCTGTTGCTGCTGCCTTTCAGTCCCCCCAACGCCCAGTTCGGGCAAGGGACTGATGATGATGATGATGATGATGACAGATACTCAGTCTCACAGGAGAAGTTGAAAGCTGCTGATGTAATCACTGTGCAACAAATACTCTGACCTATAAACAAATATTACAAGAAAAAAAAATAGTGTCCAAAAAAAATAAACTTCTTCTAACATGTAAAATTAGTCAATACACCACACACTATATCCTGTGGCAATGATCCCCCACCCGGGTCTGCCCTGGGGGACTTGGGTGGGGTTAACTACTTTTTAGTTCCCAGGGTCACCCTGGCCAGCCCCACAGGGTGGGTTTTCCTCTCTATTCTGGGGCATGTGTTTCTGTCTACCCATTGTCCATTCACCTGCATTTTCCTTTTTTAAACTCTCTCTGCTGTCTGCACTGTCTGTAGCTCTTGATATTGGATGTGTGTTGCTAAATGGTCTTACGTTTATTTAGCGTATTAGACCGGCTGGCGACATACGTTTAATATTCTGTTTAGTTTTTGTTTTTTTTATCACCAGTAGTGCAGGGACGTCCAGAGAAAGTCTTGTTGCTGTCGGGACGTTAAGCAATGTACTTGTAACCAACAAACCAACCAACCTGTGGCAATGAAAAGTTTGAAATCTACTAGTGAGATTATAAAAAAAAACATTTAAAGATTAATTGAAATTCAATTAGCATTTGTACAAGTCAATGACATAGTAATAGAAGATTACACACACATAATTAGTAGCAGACACAATGTTTATGATGTGCCAGTAAGATTTTTTAAAGTTCATTCAATTTGCCCTCTTGCAATCTGGGGCAGAGTACAACCCAAATTAATGCAGGACATTATACAACCTTATATAGGACAACTCTGCTGGACAGGTACAGATGGCATATTCTGTGGTCCGCTACTTGTGTGGACCCCAATCTGACGCAGTCCGACCCACAGTACACTCAGCCAGTGGGGCATCCAGCAAGGTGGCCATGTCAGGCCTCGAGCCCACCCATGTAAACCAGCATTATGAATAACAAGAAAGGCAAAGCCATTATGGCTCACGTGTATGACCGATTTACATGCGTGACCTATGTCACAAGGGCTGGCTTCTGCAGCAGCAAATTCCAGGTTTTCTGTGTAAGCATTTTTCCCACATCTGTCAACCATCCCCACCCCCTCCCCGACCTTGACCTTTGTGATGAGTTGACTAAATTAGTATGCATAGGAAGTTCTTATCATCAACTATCTTTGTGCCAAATTTGGTTGAAAATTTTGCAAAAATGTGGATAATACCTACAATTTTATCAAAAATTTGCATTTTACGTACATTTGCCAGCCTCTTGTGACCCTTGACCTTTTCAAGGCATAATCTAAATTAGTATGCATAGATAGGTCTTATCATCAGGTATCTGTAGCAAATTTGGCTTTGCTGTTTTTTGTCTTTTGTCAAAATATGGCTATTTCTTACCTATTTCCTGAGCTCTCGTGACCCTTGACCTTTCTGAGGGTTCAACCAAATTTGTGTGCCTAGAAGGTTCTTACCATCAGGTATCTGTGTAGCAAGTTTGGGCTTAAAGTTGTGAACAGTATTTGAGAAAAACATTTATTGTCAAAATAATTATGGCTATTTGGACCTATTTCCTGAGCCCTTGACCTTTCTGAGGGGTCATCCAATTTAGTATGCATAAATAGGTCTTTCCATTATGTATCTCTGTAGCAAGTTTGGGTTTGAAGTTGTGAACAGTATTTGAGCAAAAAACATCTTTTGTCAAAATATGGCTATTTTTCACCTAATTCCTGAGCCCTTGTGACACTTGACCTTTCTAAGGGGTCATCCAATTTAATATGCATAGATAGGTCTTACCATCAGGTATCTCTGTAGCACGTTTGGGTTTAAAGTTGTGAACCGTATTTGAATAAAAACATCTTTTGTCAAAATAATTATGGCTATATTTCAACTATTTCCTGAGCCCTTGTGACCCTTGACCTTTATGAGGGATCAACCAAATTAGTATGTATAGAAAGGACTTACAATCAGGTATCTTGGTACCAAGTTTGGGGTTGAAGTTGTGAATGGTATTTGTGAAAAAAAAAAAAATGTCAAAATATACGTAATGTTTACATGTTTTCTTATCTCCTGTGATCTTGGCCTTTGAGAGAGGTCACTGAAATTGGTATGTTTAGAAAGGTCTTGCCACAAAGTATCCTTGGGCAATGTTTGAAGACTGTGGCTTAAATAGTCTCTGAGAAAATGCCAACGTTAAAGTTTACCATGGATGACAGCGGACAGTGGATGGACGCTGGACGGATGACCACTGGCCCAAAACATACTCACTTTTGTTTCGCATGCGAGCCAAAAAGGAAGATTTAATTCACTTCATTCAGCTATAACACCAATGGCAGTAGCCATCAGAGCTGTAATCAGCACTCTCCAAGTACAATGTCACTTTGCACCTGCACTCTGACCTTCGGTGTATAAACTACACAGATGTTAATATACAGACCCTGAAAACCGAAAGTGAGACTAAAAATATTAACAAATCGCAGTAGCTCGAATCATGCATCATATTCATGTGTCAGGAAACAAACTGCACTTGTAGAGTTAAGAGTGGAAGATGAAACTGCAGATGTAATTGTGAATAATCTATGTCAGCAAGACACATGCTCACACAGGCCACTGCTGTTGCAAAGGCTCATGCGAATTTATGCCTCCTGCACAGTTGCAGATCTGATGAAATGGCTGAAAGATAGTCTTAACGAAAAAGCTGAAAATGTGAACTTCAGTTTTCTGGCATTTTGAAAAACCTAAAGTTTGCAGTATGGAATCATACATCTCCACAATCGCGGTCTGACAAAAGTCTACATATCCACAATCACAGTCTCACAAAAGTCTGTTGTCCATAAGCAAGATGTTTCCTGGTTTTCAATAGGTTCTATGTATCCCTCTCCATATGCAGCTTCATCAGGGCACACATGAGCAATCCGAATGGGTTTCAGATAATCTGGAGGTCACCGACGTCCAGGAAGTCTTCTTGGCTGACTATCTCCAGTGACCACTCTCAAACCCTGTATCCACAATCCTGTGTATCTTCCTTTCCTGAAAACAGTGTTATGATTATGAAATACATGTTCAGTCATGAATGTTTACACTGTTGCAATTAACCCCCCCCCTCCCCATCCCCCCACGATCCCTCTATCCCCTTTATCTTCGCCATACTTTGTGGGGCAAAAGCGTCACATGCTGATATCTCTCACTATGCATTGTAACTTCTGGTATTTCTCAAATACAGAGATGGCATACAATACAATACATTAATACTTTATTAATCCCTCATGGGGAAATTTATTGTCTGCCTATAAAACACATGGCATCATCATTCACTCATTGAAATAATTAAATAACCCATAACTCTCAGTTAAAGAGATGAACTGTAACAGACGTACTGTTACCTGTGTAACACTCTTCGCAGCAGAAACACTTATGGTGTATTCCCCTGTGCTTCTGGTGTCAGCAATGGTGCAGTGAACTACTGAAAGGGCTAGTACTAAAGAGCTAAAGAATGTTGACAGACACTATCTTCAGAGAGAAATAGATTGGTTGGTTGGTTGTACATTGCTTAACATCCCGACAGCAACAAGACTTTCTCAGGGCATGCCTACCCTGCTTGTGAAAAAAACCCTAAACAAACAAGCCGGTCTAATACGCTAAATAAACCTAAGCCCATTTAGCAACACACATTCAATATCAAGAGCTACAGACAGCGCAGACAGTAGGGAGAGTTTAAAAAAGGAAAATACAAGTGAATGAACCAAGAGTAGACAGAAACATATGCCCCAGAATAGAGGGGAAAACCCACCCTGTGGACTGATTGATTGTACATTGCTTAACGTCCTGATAGCAACAAGGCTTTCTCAGGACGTGCCTGCACTGCTTGTGAAAAAATAAAAAATAAACAGAACATTGAATGTATGTCGCCAGCCGGTCAAATACGTTAAATAAACCTAACACATGGGGCCTAAATAAAGATAAGACTATTTAGCAACACACATCCAATATCAAGAGCTACAGGCAGTGCAGACAGTAGGGAGAGTTTTAGAAAGGCAAATACAGGTGAATGGACAAAGGGTAGACAGAAACACATGCCCCAGAATAGAGAGAAAACCCCACCCTGTGGGGCTGACCAGGGTGACCCTGGGAACTAAAAAATACCTCACCCCACCCAAGTCCCCCTGGGCAGACCCAGGTGGGGTCCACCCTGTGGAGCTGACCAGGGTGACCTTGGGAACTAAAAAGTAGTTAACCCCACCCAAGTCGCCCAGGGCAGACCCAGGTGGGGGAGAGAAATGGAAGGAGCTGGTTGCCAAGTCAGCAGTGGTGCCCCAACGGTCGGCAAGACTATGGGATATAGATAAGATAGATGGATATCTACTGATATTACTGTTGAAAAGGGTAACAGCCTGAGGGACAAAAGAGTTGAGATAACGTGATGTACTACTTTTGGGTACATTGTCAAACTGAAAATGTATCATTATCTAAATAAGAATTGGAATTATTAACATCCAAAATTGCAATGCCAAGTCACTCATTTGCACTTCATGGGGATTTAGTCCCTGTACTTGTATATAGGTGAATGGCTATGGCTGCACTTGCCAACACACCGCTCAGAGTGTGCAGCTCAGAGTGTGCATACATCACCACAGATAGTAAGCATCACTGGCAGATAATGGTACACATTCTGAGGAAAGAATGCTTGTAATTTGTCAGCGTCAAGTGTGGGAACCAGTCTGGCACTGTCCATCTGAAACTGACACATCTGAGGCACATTTACGTTCAGATGGAGAAGAAAATCCACAGTGCCAGCACACTCAAGGTGAAAAAGTCAGTCATGGATCCCCCCCCCCCCCCCAAATGTATTCTTTTAGGCTTGCTTTACGCTAGGATATAAAATTGTCCGCCAGAGGGATTACAAAAATCGGTCCCAGCTGCTCTACAGTCCGTTGCGAGCTTGAAACCCAGCAGGGATAAGTTCTTTTTTCTAAAGCTTAGTCCTTCCCTGGGATGGTTAACCTATTTTTTCTGAATCTCTCAAAATTTGTCAGTCAAATATGGAGAATTTCCTGTTAATGGAACGCCTGATTCTTTGCTATACCGGTAACACTACTGGTAAAGGTTCCATAAACATACAATCTGCAGTGATTATGTTACTCTACATGCATGCATGTTCATCTGCTACAAATGCAATTTTTATGCGAGCAATTCAAATGCATGCGGACAAATGGTCAATACATTTATGTATGCATACGTAATGCACACAGACACGCCATTTGCAAACTTAATTCTCATTGAAGATCATTCATTGTCTGTTCTTAAGGGACAAAGCCTGTTAGAAATAGTGTCTGTAGCCACTGAATTCAGCAGGGCTCTGTACAAAATCTCTGGTTTCAAATCGCAGACTGGTATGTATGTCAGGCATAGTCAGCAGCTGGTTGCACCCAGCGAGTGCGGTGCATGGAATGTGTTTTTCACTGTATGAGTGGTATGTGGATTTATTAAACCAGGTAAGTGTCAATATCAAGTACGGCAAAGGTGAAACATAATACTTTTGTGTTTAAAGTACATAAGTCTGTGACAAAACGTGCGCGTAACAACCGACATATTTGTATTTAAGAAAACTGCAATACAACAGAAATTAGTGTTTTTTTTGTGATTCCGCTATGAAGACAGTATTGTTGGAACACTTACATTTCTCACAGTTTCCTTTACACCAAAATAGACTAATCTACAGATGATTTTCATGTGTATGTCCAATAGTATCTCCAGTGTGACAACAAACATTTTTCTTTACTGAGTGACAGGAAAAAGTTCCTCAGTCATTCATTGTCCTTAGATGAGTTAACAGAAACACAGATGACTGAAGTCTTTGAGACGAGAACTATTTTGTGTGTGTAAAATGTTATAATCAGATAAAGAACTGTGTTTTTGTGATTTAAACGGACTGAGTATGTCCACCGTAACAACCAACACTAACCCAATTTCAAAAGGAACAAAATACTCTTTATACTTCCACCTGTGAGAACAGGTTATACAATTAATTTCTTTTGAAAGAGAATAATTAAAAAATACAAACTGACTTAATATTATCATATTTATTACTGTTTGCCCACCAAAACAACCAACAAAGGGCAAGATTAATTATTCGTTGCTGGAAATCATCTGTTTCTGCATTCATATTAATTAATTTCACATGCCCACATGGCACATGCCAGATACGTCAAAACCAACCAGTGTCTAAAATAAGCCTATATTAAATACATCTCTTTTGGTTGTTACTTTGGACATTTCTGTTGGTTGTTCTCTCTTGGCTTGACTTCGACGAACGAAGATTTTATAGGGGTTGCCCACGATGTCTGCAGGCATGTTCGTGGCTACGGAGGCCAACCCGGGACGGGCAGGTTCGACCGCAGTGGCTGCAGGGGGAGGTCTGGCCAGGGTTCTGAGTTGCGGCATCTCTGTTTTTTCTCTTGAGCCGCTTGTCCTTAAGGCTAGCTCTGCGGGAGTCCTCAAAGGAGATGGCTGCCTTGTAAATGGTGGAGCGCCAGGTGCCACGGTGCGCAGCAAGCGAAGACCACTAGCGGTGGTAGATTTGGCAGGCACTAAGTGACTTCTTGAGACAGTCTTTGTATCTCTTCTTTGGTGCCCCTCTGTCTTGGTGTCCAGTGGCAAGGTCGCAGAACAGGGTGATCTTGGGTAGGCGATGATCCTCCATCCTGGAGACATGCCCCGCCCAGCGGAGCTGTGTCCGCAGCAGCAAAGCCTCGAAACTCAGTTTCAGCCTGTTCAAGGACCTCGACGTTGGTGACTAGTCACTTCAGTGAATGCCCAGGATGATACGCAGGCAGCTCTGGTGGAAACCGTCAAAGAGTCGTAGTTGGCTGCGGTAGAGGGCCCAGGACTCGGAACCATACAGCAGGGTGGTGAGGACGACAGTTCTGTACACGCTGATCTTGGTGCCTGTTTTCAGCTGTTGATTGTGCCACACCCGCTTGAATAGTCGCCCGAAAGCGCTGTTCGCTTTTGCCAGCCTGCTGTCAAGCTCCTTGTCCAGCTTGGCGTCCGACGGGATAATGCAGCCAAGGTAAGTAAACTGGTGCACTGACTTTAGTTGAGACTCGCCGATGGTGATGTCGGGAGGGTGATGCACTACCTTGGGTGCCGGCTGATGGAGGACCTGTCTTTACCAGACTGACCTCGAGTCCAAAGAGCTGGGCAGCATCTGCGAAGCAGGATGTGATGTGCTGCAGGGCTCTCTCTGTGTGTGCAATGAGGACAGCGTCATCAGCAAAATGCAGCTCACGAATCAGTTGGTCTTGGGTTTTGGTGTGGGCCTGCAGTCGTCTGAGGTTGAACAGGCTGCCATTGAGACGATACCTGATGTACACTGCATCATCATCATCGAGGTCCACTGTGGCCTGCTTCAACATCATGCTAAAAAAGATAGTGAAGAGGGTCGGTGCCAGCACGCAGCCCTGCTTTACACCGTTGAGAATGGGGAATGATTCTGAGAGGTCATTCTTGAGTCTGACCTAGCCTTGCTGGTCCTCGTGTAGCTGGACGATCATGCTGAGGAACTTTGGGGGACAGCCAAGTCGCTCCAGGATCTGCCACATGCCTTGCCTGCTCACCGTGTCAAACGCTTTTGTTAGGTCAACAAATGTTACGTACATCCCTTTGTTCTGCTCGCGACACTTCTCCTGAAGCTGTCTCAGCACAAAGACCATATCGGTGGTGCTCCTGTTTGCTCTGAAGCCACACTGGCCCTCTGGGAGGTGGTCTTCAGCGATGGCAGGTACCAGCCGATTCAGGAGCAGCCTTGCGAGAATTTTCCTGGCAATGGACAGCAGGGTAATTCCACGATAGTTGGAGCAGTCTGACTTCTCGCCTTTGTTTTTGTACAGGGTGATAACGATTGCATCACGGAGATCCTTTGGTAGTGTTCCTTCCTCCCAGCAGCAGAGAAAGAGGTCAAGAAGCTTGTTGTGCATTGCTGTGCCTCCATGTTTCCAGATCTCTGACGGTATTCCATCAATGCCTGCTGCTTTGCCACTCTTGAGCTGGTGGATGGCTGTGAGGGTCTCTTCAGCGGTGGGCGGTTCGTCCAATTCAACCTTTACTGGGAGGTGTGGGATTTGAAGAATGACTGCTTCTTGAACAGTGCGCTCAGCGCTGAAGAGGTTCTGAAAGTATTCTGACCAGCGGTTCAATATGGAGGTATTATCTGTGAGGAGTGCCTGGCCATTAGCGCTTCGAAGGGGACTTTGTACCAGGTGCCTGGGGCCATACACTGCTTTCAGTGCTTCGTAGAAGCCCCTGTAGTCATCGTTGTCAGCGCAAAGCTGGATCCTCTGTGCGAGTCTGGTCCACCACTCGTTCTGGAGATCTCTGAGCTTGCGCTGGAGACTGCTGCAGATAAGGTGGAAGGCAGACTTCTTCACAGGGCAGGAAGGCTGGGTTAGGTGGGCCTGATGGGCGGCTCTATTTTTTGCTAGGTGTTCCTGGATCTCTAAATCATTTTCATCAAACCAGTCTTTGTTCCTCTTTCTAACGAAACCCAAGACTTCTGCAGAGGATTTTGCAATAGCAGTTTTCAGTTGTTCCCAGAGTGTTTCAGGGGAGGAGTCTGCTGGGTCCGCTGTGTCTTTGAGCCTACGCTGTAAATCTGTCTGAAAGGCAGCTTTCACGTCGTCACACTGAAGGCTGGCAACATCAAGCTTTTTCTTGGGGGGCCCCCATTTCTTGGGTTTTGGCTTGAAGTGGAGCCTGAGTTTGCAGGGGACAAGGCGGTGGTCTGTGTGGCACTCTGCGCTGGGCATCACTCTGGTGAGGAGGACATCACTGCGGTCCCTCTGACGCACTAGGACATAGTAGATAAGGTGCCAGTGTTTGGAACGAAGATGCATCCAGATGGTCTTTCGACTGTCCTTTTGCTGAAAAGTAGTGTTGGTGATGACCAGTTGCTGCTCTGCACAGAACTCCAACAGTAGGCGGCCATTGTCATTGCAGTTCCCGACGCCATGCTTGCCGAGGACTCCTTTCCAGGCTTCAGTGTGTCCTGGCCCACTCTGGCGTTGAAGTCGCCAAGGATGATGACTTTGTCATCTGCAGGGGTGCTCTGTAGGAGGCTGCGCAGGTCAGTTTAAAACTTGTCCTTTTCTGCAGGCTCTGCCAGGAGGGTTGGGGAGTACACACTGAGAAGGGCGACGTGTTGCTGGTGTCTCAGTGGGAGGCGCATGGACATGATGCGGTCTGAGTGACCTGTTGGTTGTTACTTTTGGTACAAACAACCTTTTGTCACAGGCTCATATGCAAGACTGCACAGTGCCCGGGACAGAAGTTTTTTCACGTGGTCTGTCCCAGTGACAGGGAATTTTAGATCCTAGCAGAAAGCCTGAATGCAGCTAATTATGTTAAGTCAAAGATACAAAAATACAATGAGGGGAAGAACTATGTGAACAAATAACAGAACAGCTGAAGAGGCCAACTGTAATTATCATGACGTAAAAGAAAAAAGGGAGTTAATGAAGCAATAAAATAAACACATACCCATGAAAAAGATGAAAATGACTGACTGTACATTGCTTAACGTCCCGACAGCAACAAGGCTTTCTCAGGACGTGCCTGCACTGCTTGTGAAAAAAAAATAAACAGAACATTGAATGTATGTCGCCAGCCGGTCAAAAACATTAAATACAACACATGGGGCCCAAATAAATCCAAGACCATCCAGCAACACACATCCAATATCAAGAGCTACAGGCAGTGCAGACAGCAGGGAGAGTTTCAAAAAGGCAAACACAGGCGAATGGACCAAGGGTAGACAGAAACACATGCCCCAAAATAGAGAGAAAAACTCACCCTGTGGGGCTGACCAGGGTGACCCTGGGAACTAAAAAGTACCTAACCCCACCCAAGTCCCCCAGGGCAGACCCGGGTGGGGGAGATGAAAATGAACTCATCATCAGGTGAGGACTGCATTTCACTGGATTCAGGTTGTCTCTTGGCAGGATCCACCATAAGTGCGTGGCTACAGACAGATTATTGTGTGTTTGTTATCACCAAAGCAAAAACTAAAGAAACAAAACTATGTTCTCATTCAGACACAGGGGCTCATGACAATTTATGATTCTTCCAGTAGGAAACACTGAATAGGCTTCTCCTGTCTGGAAAAATCTCTGATTATAGTGAAATTCATGTCGCTTTCTGAATTCTTTTAAAAGCCGAATCAGTTCTGGACTGAAGACCATCACCCATACACAAGCTCCCAATATCACTCATTATGCACTAAAAACACAGGAATAATAATTTTAAAAAACAGCAGCATTCATATATTTGAAATGAAAAAAAATCATTACTATAAAATGATGACTCTACATTGCAGAATAATGGCACATCATACAGCAGCAAACGATAACAATTCTTACAACCTAAAGTGACATTAAGAGTTCAAACTGGTGCTGTCCAACCGGTTTCAAGCGCTACAGGAGCTAGTAAATGAAGAGGAGGCGGTCACCACAGAGCAGCAGTGGAAGGCAGTTAGAGAGGCGCTGAACTCAACCTGCAAAGACACTGTAGGGTTCAGGAAACACCACCACAAGGACTGGCTGTCGGCACAGACCTTGAAGAAGATAGAAGCGAGGAAGCAGAAAAAAAGCAGCGGTCAACAACAGTCGCACGAGAGCAGCCAAAGTAAGGGCACAGGGGGAATACTCGGAAGCCAACCGCGAGGTGAAGAGGAGTATCAGGGCAGACAAGAGGGCCTACACAGACAGACTGGCAGCAGAGGCAGAAAAGGCAGCAGGCAGCGGCAACATGAAACAGCTCTACGACATTACCAGAAGATTGTCGGGTAAGTATGGCCATACAGAAAGACCAGTAAAAGACAAAGAAGGCAAGCCTATTGCAGACAGAGCAGACCAACTCGACAGATGGCCGAGTATTTTGAAGAGTTACTGAACAGACCTAGCCCACCCGACCCCCCCGACATCCAGCCGGCAGAGACCGACCTACCCATCAGCTGTGACAGACCCAGCCGGGAAGAGATCAGAAAAGCAGTGGCATTTTTTAAGAATGGCAAAGCAGCAGGGCCAGATGGCATCCCAGCGGAGTCTCTGAAAGCAGACCTAGAGACAACAGTTGAGATGCTGTACCCACTGTTTGGAAAGATCTGGGAAGAGGAGGTGATGCCAGCTGACTGGAAGGAGGGGTACCTAATCAAGCTTCCCAAGAAAGGCGACCTCAGCAAGTGTTCCAGCTACAGAGGAATCACCTTGCTGTCAGTACCAGGAAAGGTCTTCAACAGGATCATCCTAGAGAGAATGAAGAGCTCCGTTGACCCCCAGCTGAGAGACCAGCAAGCAGGATTCAGGAAGAACCGATCATGTACAGACCAGATCGCCACTCTCCGCATCATCGTGGAACAGTCTCTGGAGTGGAGCTCTCCGCTGTACGTCAACTTTGTGGATTATGAGAAAGCATTTGACAGCGTGGATCGAGAGACTCTGTGGAAACTTCTACGACACTACGGTGTACCCACAAAGCTCGTCCGCCTGATCAAGAGCAGCTATGATGGCATGACATGTCGCGTGATCCACGAAGGGCAGTTCACCAGAGAGCTCCAGGTCAGAACTGGTGTCAGGCAGGGGTGTCTGCTGTCTCCGTTCCTCTTCCTACTGGCCATAGACTGGGTCATGAAGATGACCACAGAGCACAGACGAAGTGGAATACAGTGGACACTGTGGACACAGCTTGACGACCTCGATTTTGCAGACGACTTGGCATTACTGTCCCACACTCATCAACAAATGCAGGACAAGACCACGAGGCTTGCTGACATCTCGTCCCAAGTGGGCCTCACCATTCACAAACAGAAGACAAAGACAATGAGGCTGAACGCAACCAGGGAAGAACCAGTCTTGCTTGCTGGCACCCCGTTGGAGGAAGTGGAGTCCTTCACCTATCTCGGGAGCATCATAGACAAAAAAGGCGGCACTGATGCAGATGTCAGAGCACGAATCGGTAAAGCCAGAGCAGCCTTTCTCCAGTTGAAAAAAGTGTGGAGTTCCAGAGAGCTGTCACAACACACCAAAGTCTGGATTTTCAACTCCAATGTAAAAGCAGTTCTCCTATATGGAGCAGAGACATGGAGATTGACAAAAACCACAGTCAACAGAGTACAGACCTTCATGAACAGTTGCCTTAGAAGAATTTTGAAAATCCACTGGCCAGAGAAGATCAGCAACGTCAGACTCTGGGAGAGAACAGAGCAGATAACAGCAGAGAATGAAATTGGGCGAAGAAGATGGGGATGGATCGGTCACAGTCTGAGAAAGCCAGCTTCCAATATCACTAGGCAGGCATTGTCATGGAACCCCCAGGGAAAGAGGAAGGCCGAGAAACTCCTGGCGTCGAGACCTCCAAGCAGACATCAAGAGACTGGGAACCACCTGGAGTAGAATCGAAGGAGAAGCACAGGACAGGAGTTGCTGGAGGTCTCTCGTCGACGGCCTATACCCGGGTAGGGGTGACAGGCGAAAGTAAGTAAGTAAAGTGACATTGACCCCCCCCCCCCCCCCTTGTAGATGTACTCTTGGTGTACACATGACACTTTGCAATCAGTGCTGACTTACTGATCCTGGAAACATTAAAAGTATGCGATGTGGACCACACAGCTTTCTTGGTCATGCCGTCATCCCGGTGATCGACAATTTTACATTTTTGTGAGCAGTATGCCCAAATGCAGCAAACCAACCCGATATGTTAGGTCGAAGACATAAACATAATGAGGGACAGCACTATGTGAAGGACTGATGCTGCTAATTGTATATATTGCAACAGAAAAAAAAGAGCAACAGAGTTCACGCAATGAACTGAACACATACCCATGTAAAAGATGAATCCATGCAAATTCATCATCAGGTCAGGACTGAGCTTTTGTTTCAGGTTGTCTCTTGGCAGGATCCACCATCTGTGCGTGGCTAAAGACAGATTATTCCATTTGTTATCACCATAGCATAATTAAAGTCAAAGAAACTAAACTTTGTATGTATTCATTTCCTGAACTTGAATAAGATCTCAATGGAGTATGAATATAGATTGCTTTACGTCCCGCAAGCGACAAAGGCCTTCTCAGGAAGTGCCTGCGCTAAATGAAGAAAATAACTGCAAGAAGCGCAGACAGGAGGGAGAATTTCAAAAGAAAAATACAGATGCATGGACCAGAAAGACAGAAATACAAACCCCCAAAAGAGTAGAACCCACCTTATAATAATAATAATAATAAGCGCATTAAATAGGCGCTTTATCCCAATTGAAAATCGGCTCAAAGCGCCGCCGCGAACTGAACCCAACAAGCACGCTCACGTGAATCACGCGCATTCACTCACACACAGTACATAAACACAGAACATTCACGTGGTGCTAAGGGCTAGCTCAAGCGAGCTACTGTAGTTTTTGGAAATTCAAAATCGTTTGTATTTGAATTTTGATTAAGTGGGCTGAAGCTGATACCAAAGTCAGGTGTTAAGACAAGGTGACCCTAGGAACTAAAAAGTAGACAACCCCACCAAGGTCCCCTCGGGCAGACCCAGTGGGGGAAGATCACAATGGAATTGTTTAAGTTTGAAGAAACCAGTGTATTCTGCAAGAGCTTTACTTCATGTTGAATTTATCAGTTTACAATACTACGCACAAATTACATCAGGTTTTTACAACATTGCTACTGTCAAGAGTGTCAGTACTCAATCAATACCCGTCATTGTCAAATAAGTCTCCCAAGTTTGCAACCCATTTCCTGTTTTATTGTGACCTCCCGATTTTTCAAGCTTTCATGACTTATCCTCCCAATTCTCCCGACCTGAGAAATTTCAAAAACTTTGAAGGCTTATCTAGTCGGTAGTTTTATTTCAGCCATGTTTTTGGAACGAAGGGAGATCATCCACGAGCTCCGGTTATTTACGGTTACTTCTGGTTTTAATCGCGAAAAGAAATCATCTGCTGGCCAAAGTACAGAGTGGGCATTCCTTGCAGTCCCATCTGTTAAAATGCCCTAGCCTTAGTCTGTCCCAGTCATCCTCTAATTTTTCAATCCCCTAAACAACACTACCACCCACTTGCTGCACATTTGCTATGCACAAAATAAAAAAGTAAAAATAAATAAAATAAATAAAATAAGGACAACACCAGTCTCATTTCCTGGCTATCAACATGATTCTGTACCAACCCTACATCCAAGTGCAGCCAAAACTGTATAAAACTATACACACCTCAAATCACCATCCACTTGGCAACTCAAACTAGGACAAAAAGAGTCCACTGGTTAAGCCTAGGCTGGTATGAATCAAAGCACCAAACATGTCTCTTCTCATTTGATCTATCAAGAGATTTTAAGCAAATTCCAGCATACTGCCTCTGTACAAAATGCCAAAGAAGGGACAAGATTTAAAAAAAAAAACAACCACCGGTCCTCTTACTGCCTCACCTACCTCATTTGAATATATAACGTGACCTGTCAGAGAAATTCTCCCACCTGAACACCATTCAATCTGCCATCAGTGCAATCCTTAGACACTAGCTAAGTCAAACCCAAAGTGATACCATTGAATGTTGCTGCATCTGTATGTTATGGCCATTTATGTGTAGCGAGTCGTTGTGGCGTTCACCATGCTGTTTATGTTTTGGATCATGCCTATCTGATGCAATGAAAAACATACTAGATATGGTCAGAATGCCTCCAAAATTGGCATGTACATCAAGTAATAATCTGATTCTCAGAAATGTTGCATTTGAGGCACAGGCACATGAAAGTATTTTTTTTTTCCATAATTTTTCATTACCCACCCCCCTACTTTTTCTGTTTTTCCAAGTTTACATACACATGCAATACAGTCAAACTGACTCTCAGTGGGCTGAACAACTGCAAACGGTTACCATAACACTGACATTGATGAAAAATGAGCTTTCAGAACCAAGGCCATTTCCTTGTGTATCTCAGGGCAGCCAAAAAGACAACACCCAGGCATCATCATTGACCCTGTTGTCTGGTGACAGCAAGCAGAAGTGACCTGTAACCAGCTGCCATGCTTTATAAGCAGCTTGAAATCTTTTGCTCAGGCAAAAAGAGTCATGAAACAGCTGTGCAATTTAAACATTGTCTACTGAGCTATCCAACAGCCAAAAGACTACACAAAACAGCCAAACTATACTACACAGGACACACCCCATACCCAAAAGTGTCGGGAGTGCTTATGTAGCAGTTGGCAGAGAAAAATGGTTATGTACAGTATATAGAACACACTTGTCAGAGTCTTAAAACACCTCAACTCATGTTGCAAATGCAGCAAGCATGTGTGTGTCAAACCTGTGAACACTCCTGTAAAAGCTGATACAGGTGGCCGCAGCTGCTGTTCCCATAACAACGCACTCAAATGAGCTTTACGCAGTATAAAGGTGCTTGTGTTTGGATCAGAATAGACACCAGAGACATCCCTCATGACGGTTACAGCAGAATGACACCTCAGATGTGCCCTATGTTGTAGACAAATGTAGCTGGATCATGCAAAATAACTTCTGCATGTCACATTCTTTTGGCAGCTGATTTGACTCTGAGGTGAGCTGCCTGATAAAATGAACCTGCTGACACTGTTTCATTTTAGTTTTGATCTTAACCTTTGACCTTGCCCCCCCCCCCCCCCCCCCACAATTTCAGTAACTGAATGAGTGCATTTTGTTTCATGCATTTAGCAAACTGAATGTCCTAAATCCCACCCCTTTCGAGGTCAAGGTCAAAGTTCATGGTTGAAGGTCAGGCTCATGACAAAAAATATACGAACAAACACACTAAACATGGCCCACAGTGCAGGTAAACAGGGTGTTGCGATGCAAAACATACAAAAACGCCTATAAAACTGCAAGCAAAGTGATTTTGGGGCAAAATTTCAAATTGTTCATGATTTTCTCAGTTTTTCCAACTGCAAAAGTCCAAACTCAATGATATGGTTACAACTCAACTCAATGATATGGTTACAAAAACCAGATTCTGGTCTATGTCACATATGGCATGTGGTGCCTCTGACAGGCCAAAGTACACAGTGAGCCTCCCCTGCAGTCCCATCTGTTAAAATGCCCTAGCCTTAGTCTGCCCCAGTAATCCCCTAATTTTTCAATCCCCTAAACAACACTACCACCCACTCGCTGCACATTTGCCATGCACAAAATCCCCCCCCCCAAAAAAATAAAATAAAATAAAATAAAATAAGGACATCACCAGTCTCATTTCCTGGCTATCAACATGATTCTGTAGGTCAACCCTACATCCAAGAGCAGCCAAAACTGGTACACACCTCAAATCACCATCCGCTTGGCAACTCAGACTAGGACAAAAAGAGTCCACTGGTTAAGCCTAGGCACCAAAGCACCAAACATGTCTCTTTTGATCTATCAAGAGATTTTAAGCAAATTCCAGCATACTGCCCCAGTACAAAATGCCAAAGAAGAGAAGATTATTTTTTTAAAACACTGGTCCTCTTACTGCCTCACCTACCTCATTTATATAACGTGACCTGCTATTGCACAAAAGCCAGAGGCAAAATGCGGATGGATCTAGTGAAAGGCATTGGCGAGTAAAGAAATCGTGAACAGTTACTAGCCGATTTTACTAAGGAAAACGTGTGAATGTCTTTTAAATAAAATACACGGTCCACGGAGTGCAGTATTTAACAGCAAGTCTTACTCCAGGCATTCACTGAAGTTTGCTTTGCCTGTCTCACTCTCAGTTTACGGAGAACCTATTCTGAATGCAGGTAGCAGTATGCAGACATATGAACTGCACGCATGTCCCTACCAATCAGTTTAGAAATAGAACTAGAAGAACTGGAATTTTATATCACGAATGTAACTATGTAATGTCGTCCTTCTGACACCAAAATTATGTAGTGTCGCCTCACCCCAGCCTTCGACACCAAAATCTGTAGCGTCGCTGACCGTGTGCAATGTTTGTGTGACCGGTGAATGTGTATGTAAATGTTTGCTCGTGTCAGGATGCCAAGTTCACACACACAAGCACAGTCACTCGCACTCGATACTAACTACAATAAAACATGTGAAACGAAGATCGCATTTCGTATATATATATATATTGCAGTACAGGCTAATAAGGCTAAAGCGACAACAAATGCCCCGGCATGAGGCCGTTTGAGAAAAATATATTCTCTGCTGGTCACAATGTACTCAGACGTTACTACAGTAGCGCGGCATGGTACTAATATCTAAGTTGTGTCTCTAAACAGAATGACAAAGTCCAAACAAAGGAGAATCTAGTAAAATAACTAAGTCGGAGAGGCCATTAGATAAAAGGACGCCTCGGCAAAAATAACAAAGTCCAAAGTGCCCTTTATAAAAGAAAGTCTATAAAAGTAACTAAGTCCGAGAGGCCTTTGTTAAAAGAAGACCTGTACAAAAATGACTAAGTCCAAAGCGCCCCTTTGTAAAAGGGAAGCCTCGGAAAACGACAGAGTCCGAGGCGCCTGTTACAAAAGAAGAGCCCAGAAAATAACAGAGTCCAAAACGCCCTTTGTAAAGGAATGCCTCGGAAAAACGACAAAGTCCGAGACACCCGCCATAAGGATAACTATCTAAGAAAAATGGCAGAGTCCAAAAGGTCCTTTGATAAAGGGAAACCTCGGAAAAACGACAAAGTCCGAGTTTGCCCAAGGCCACCAAGGTCATGTGTCAAGGTCACCGGGTCAAGGTCACCGGGTCAAGGTCATGGGTCAAGGTCACCAAGGTCATGGGGCAAGGTCACCAAGGTCATGGGTCAAGGTCATCAAGGTCATGGGTCAGGTCATGGGTCAAGGTCATCAAGGTCATGGGTCAAGGTCATGGGTCAAGGTCATGGGTCAAGGTCGTCGAGGTCTGGAACCAAATAATGGTAAAAGTCCGACACCTCATGTCTAAGCTTGACCGGTTCTGAAAGACCTCCACCTCAATTCAGGTATGTTATGAATAGACTTGTTCTGAAAAAAAAAATTCAAAGGGCCTACAATTATTCACATTTTTCATTTCTGACTAGCTTGCCTTTTGAATCAGATCGGTATGCACCACACCTGACATGATATTCATAAAAAAAAAAAAATTATCTGACATAATATGCAAGAAGGAATTTTTAATTTTTTCAATTATGCGTACACCCTTCAAACAAATTCAAATTTTAATAAAGCAAGGGAAGTAACTTTTGTGTCTTGCTGAAATTTTTACAAAATTACTTCCCTTGTATTAACTTGTACTCAAGCAAAGGAAAAAGTAATCTGAAATAAGGGGTGATTCCTTCCTTTTTCTGGTGCTCAAGTCATGGTAAAATTATCTAGTTACTGTCTATGTTACGTCTGATGTTTCATTTGGCTCTCACTTGATCAGGGTGTGTGATTTATAATTTACTGCAAAGCCAATAATCGCCAATACTGTGTCAGGTCTGTTCGCTTTAAAGGATAGGGTTATTGTACATGACACCACAATTGAAATCTGTGAAGCATGATATTAATAAGCCCACTGCGACCGACATTGGCACGAGAACCTTTGCTTACTGATGGGTAGGTCCAAATTTAAATCACATACTTCAGTGCACGCATTTGCGTTTTGTGTTTGTTTGCTTTTTTTTGGAGGGGGGTGGGGGTGTATAACTATTGTCTCTGTCAACACCTAATCATTAACCTGATCAAGTGATGCCAAGTGAAACTTAATACTTATTAACAAGTTGCAACTAACTTTTAGGAACCTGCAGAGGTAACCTTTAAGTGTGTTGTCATAAGAACTTATTAATTACCTACCCTAAGTTCTTACAAGTACTTACCCTAAGTTCTTACAAGTACTTACCCTAAGTTCTTACAACAACTTGACTCAAGTCCCAAGACACTGAGACAGTTTTATCAAGATACAAGGACAATAAAAAAACTTTTTTTTCTCAGTAATACTCGGGTGGTGGTGCTGATGGGACTAAATAATCAGGCACAAGTGATGTAAATGACGTGTCATCTCTCTGTGAAGTGTATGACATTAATAAACGATTACCAACTCTGATTTTTATTTGTTTAAAAGATTGTGTAGTTTTTCTGTGGTTTCCTGAACACCGATCTGTTTCCCCATCTCTAAAAAAACTACCCTTCAGTTCTTCAACATTCACAGGAGATTGATTACGCATCTTATTTTGTATTTCAGATTTCTGTTTTTTGTAATTATTTAAATCATCCTGGACTCGCTTAAATTCTTCATCATCAATAAAATTATCATTCAATGCCTTACTGATAATAAGTTTCATACTGCTCAGCTTCGCACCAGCAAGCGTACTCAATGCTTCATGTTTCTGTAATTTTGTGTGAAACCTCTTGTTTAGAGCCTCCAAACCAAAGCATGCTAGGCATGTAGCAACGCTAATACCCTCAATTGCTATTCCAGCCAAACTTCCAATTCCTGTGGCGAACAGAGCTATACCTCCTACAGATAATCCGGCTGAAACTGCACCAATAGCCATAGAAGTGTTTTGAACAGAATTAAATACTGACTTATACCTCCTTTTGCACCGTGAGTACTTAGCCTCTTCACTTTCCAAATATTTAATTGCCTCTGTAATATTATTTAATCTGAATGCATCTGATGGTAATGTTTTATCTGAAGCAATTGGCATATGTGGATCAGGTGCAAGTGTTGTTTTAGTCATCACATTTGTTTCAGTCGGCTCAAGCGTCGGTAGTACTGAATAGAATGTTACCATTTTTTTTATTAACAAATATTTTTTTTTAAATTTAATCAGCAATTACATTTTGCAACTCTTCAAAAGTATACAATTTGTTAGCATAATAAAATGCAACAAGATCAATGTGTTCAAGGTTTATGTAAGTTAGACGAACAAAAGTTGCTTTGTCGACCACCACCTTGACAGCTGGAACACTGCTCGAAACATTAATAACATCATTATTTTTTGTAATGGCAATAAAGACCTTTGATGATTCTGTTACTGTTTCATTCCATGTAAGTTTAATTCCTTGTGCAATTTGAGCCTCTTTGGCAGTAGTTACTGATCTCATGATAATTTCAAATACTATTGTCGCTTCTCTTGCGATGGTAAAGTTTGCTGGCATAAACACAACCTTTGCATCAGACCTACCCTTCCTGTGCGTAAGAAGATATCTTCGTTTCTCATAATTTTCAACTTTCAGTTTTTCTCTGCTATTGTCATCTGGGGCAAAGCTTGGAACAAGACTTACAATAAGCGGCCCCGAGTTAACAACCTTCCTAAACACTAAGGCACCTTCGTCATCAGTGTATACATAAGGACTAATAAATTCCAACTTTATGTCCCAGTCAATTGTGGGTGGTGGAACAGGCACAGGTGAAACAACCCACTTACTACCCACATGTATTAAGTTGTAGGGCACATTATTTACAGGTGGAGTAGGTACAGTAACATCACGAAGCTGACCAAGTTTAGGAATCTGTTTTTCACCGTCTTTCATGTCGACAATTACTTTCCTCTTGTACATGCCATTTAAATCAAGTTCAAAACCATATATTTCTCCAACATCCCCTTCCTTCTCAAAATCCTGGACGTCTGCCAAATCTTTCAACTCTGTTACTGGACACGCAACTGGTATGATTGTTCGCTTTGGACCAAGACCACTCATTTTTATAAACAAAAATAAAATTATTTAACTTCTAACACTACACTAAAATCATGCATAAGAACTGGTTTGTCATCCTGATTAGTTACAGATATACTCAGTGACTCAAAGAAACTAGAACCTAATTTCTTAAACTGCAAATTAGGAAATCAAACAACTACACTTTCACAATACGGAGCAGTTCCAGTTGGTAAGCATCTCAACAAAGTTGAAGGCTTTCCATTGCGTACATTCTCAGTTGTGTTCAGTTCTTTCAAATAAACATTTAGTACTGTGTGTACTGACAAATTGACAGGGCGTTTTCCAGTTATTTTAAGTTTTTTGGTCTTCATTGTTATAATACCAGACATAGCTTCATCTAAATCATCTGATCTCCACCAATCTTCGTCAATATAAAATCCAAGTAAATATGCAAATCTGTCTGAGATCCTTAACCAATTTTGTGTCGGAAATTCTAATGTAACAAGTAGGTTAGCTGGATTTAAAGTTGCTTTAATTTTAAATTTACTTTGAAACCATTCAGCTATAGTACAAAAGTCATAATACCCAGGTGGTATAGCTTCAGTCTTACCATCAAAAATTACTTTATTATATATATCATCTGTTACATTAAACCATTTTACTGTATAGAACATTTCATGGATAGCTGCAGCCTTGCTACCATCACGATTATCAATCCCATTAGTTAACCACACTGGTTTGCTTGTGTCAAGATTTGTTAAGGTAATAAACATTTTTATTATCTCATATAAAAAAGGATGGAATTTAAATCACCAACCATTACCACAACGAACGCATTTCAATTTAATGTGAATGCCAAATATAATGTTGCACCTACTTATGAACAGAAAATAATTCAATTAAATCAGCTTGATATTGCTGTGTCTGACGCAAGCGTACAAGATCTATTCCAAGTCAAAGTACCAAATCCGTTTGATCATTACCTAAACCCTCCAATAACAGATGACTCAACTGCAAGAAAGTGGTCTTCAAGTCCACTACAGATGTTTCAAAACCAACTCAACTTTGCAATACTATGTTCAACTACAGGCTGTGGTGTTTCATTCAGAGACCACTTGAATCACTCAAACAAACTGATTAGGTCTGTGTATCGTTTCCACACTTACTACCAGCTTAGACGTATTCTGTCAGAACTTCATACACCACTGCCCACTGAATCCAGTTCAACAGATATAACAACCCCATGGATATGAAAGCATTTGAACGCATCTGTAATGAATTTAACATAAGCACTAAGTATGACTTCACACAAAAACTTGATGATCACAATGGCATGGGTACACTTTATTATGCTTTGAGTCACAGACAATACCCTCAAGATTATTACCCTGGTTACACTTCATTCTCATCAAAATCACAAGTCTGGTTAGGATCAATAGAGCAGAAACAGTCTAACGCCTGGACCACATTTATTTTAGATAAATCTGACGGGTTTACTCAAGCAGGAGTCGAGCGCGTCAATGAGTCTATCAGAACATATGTCTGGTGTATACTAGGTGCACAATCACTAACAAAATCGAATATTTTGAATGGAAGTGGAAAATTTGAATCACAAAAACAGTTTCTTGCAAACCTGGAAGATTCAGTAAATTCAGTAGTTGATCTCCCATCAAGCATACAGCGCTACCAAGATGTACTCAGATATGCTAGATCAAAAGTTGACTTTGTAGTTGGCATCGGGTTATACATGTTACCATCTGATCTTCAACTCCAAATGGGGACAATAACAAATTATAATAATGAAATCATTGTTGCAGGTGTTGGTCAAAAATTAGGACTCAATCAATCTGTAAACTTAGGAGCAACAACCACACATGTTCAGTCATTAAAATCATTACAGACGGTAACACCCCCGGCCCCGGCCCCGGCACCAGTAACATCATCACCTGTACAGACAGTAACAGCTCCAGCTTTGACACCGGTACCCATAACGATAACACCATCACCAACCCCTGACACACATGAGTCAGAGAGAACAGCATAGGTAATAGGATTAACAGGACTAGGAATATTACTTCTTTATCTGTTTCATTAAATAACCCACCATCAACCCTCCTACTGTAACCAAAAAGACCCACACATGTTCTGCCATAAACCCTACTACCTTCGCTGCTGTAGTGGTAAGCCAACTGACAACAGTTCCAATTATACCAGGCAAAGCATCCATTGCTTTCACAGCCAATTTCTTAAGCAGGTCTGAAATGTGAGACAGTTGTTTCTTTACCCATGACTGTAAATCTTTTGGATCTGTGGGGGCCGGGGTTGGTGGGCCCGGGGTTGGTGGTGCACCCCCACTAACCCCAGCACCGGAGACAGCCAGCACTACAGTACTGATAATAAACCCAAGAGCAGTAATTAAACTAGCAATTGTGATACCCTGCTCTCTGAAAAGTGTTTTAAGTCTTTCAGCCAGAGTTGTGTCTTCGTGAAGTATTTTCTGAATAGTTTCTCTAATTCTGTTAACTTGGGTTTTAAGTTTTTCCCTCCCAATACTAATCACTTCTAACCGTCCTGATCTTTCTATCTGCAAATCATTTAATCTGTGTTGGATTCTTTCTTTCATTTCTGTGTCTGCGGTAGCCAGTTTCTCTTTCTCATGTTCTATGTGTTTATCAAGCTCTCCCAGTTTGGCAAGATTATTAACCATCTCACCTCTTATTGTCTGCAGTGATTTATCCAATCCCATAATCTCCCGCATTGACAAAGGTGGATCATCTATTGTTTTCAAAGCGTCATTTATTTGCCCTTCAGTAAATGAGGTTTCTTGTATCACAGTGTTTGCTATTTCTGGTAGGCTTGTTACTGGTGCCATTTCAATCTCTTGCCCTGTTGGCAACTTTGTTTGCGTGTCATGAAGCACACTAGCCAGTCTTGGCGTGACAGGAGACCCACCAATTCCAAGTTGACGCAAGGCACCAACACCACCTTCATTTTTGATTGTACTTAAAGCCCTAAACCTACTAGGGTCTTTTTTGTTAGTCAATAGTACTTTTCCTTTGTCAACAGTGTTTAAATATAAATGACCCTTGCCATCAAGTTCAAACTGATTAGGGTCTATGTTGTCTGGGCGATTACCAACATAATCATAAAACGAGTTCACGTTGGTTTCTAAAAGTTCATGACGTAAACTGTAAATATTTCTTGTACCAGTCATATCTGTCATATCTGTCATATCTGTTGTATTACCAAAATCATACGTGTCATCCATTTCAAAATCTTCATGATTAAATCCTCCCGCTGCCATTGTTTTATTAATTTATTATTTTTTATTGTGCAAAATAAAAATGACACAGTCTTACGGATCAAAGTTAGACCCATACAGAAAACTACGTGAGCCTCTGGGTGTTAAGGGCATAAGACAATCAATCGTCATCACAAACAATCCAAGTACCATAGACCAGAACCAAACTCTTACAGTCAAGTTTCCAAACCTAGGTCCCAGTGACGTTATTGTTCCTGGCACTGCACGCCTAGCATTTAATATTGAACTATCATCAGACGCAGACGTAAACAGAACACTGGTTGACAATCTTGGCAGAGCAATTGTTAGAACTATTAAAGTAAAACTTGAAGGACAGGAAGTGTTTAGTCTTGACGACTCAGATGTGTTCTACTGTTACAAAGACCTTTGGCTTACAAGAGAAGAACGAGAGGACCGTATTTATCAAGGCATACAGCCAGATAATGTTTGTAAACTTCGAATCAATGCTGGAGATAAATCAACGTCAGCAGCCCAGGACGTTATATTAGCAGAAACATATGGAACCAGATTTTACATTCCACTCGAGTTTGAAATCCTCACAGCTCATTTGCCTTATTACCAAGGGGCACTGAATGACCGTCTGAGTTTTGAACTAACCTTCAATGACTACTCCAAAGTTATTAAATCATCTGCCACAGATGCAACATACAAGATCTCTAACATTTCCTTGGAATATGAAATTGTCACACACACTGATCGAGCCAGACTCATTCAAAATCAGTACCAGTCAAGACTTCCAATTTATTATGACAGGGTGATTAGACATAGTTTAATACCCAAAAACAAGAGCGACCCAATGTGGAACATAAACTTAAACACACCAGCTAGGTCACTGAAAGGTATTCTTATGTTGTTTGTTGAACCAGCAGATCCATATAAACGGGATTCAGAAAAATTCTACAATCCTAAGATTACACATTTGTCCTGTACAATCGAAGGCCGCCCTAATCAAGTGTATGCATCTGGAATGTTACCATACCAGCACTACGATGAGATCACAAAGTATTTTGCGGGTGGAAGGATTAGAGATAAACCTGCAAACATTGCGTGCAAAGATCTACATCTGTATGATGTTAGGATCGGACAATACCTTACAAACAAATATGCACTGTGGCTAGACCTTCGTAGTACAGATGATGACTAACTTCATGGGTCAGGACGAACTGTTGAAAACGGTGGTGACGGAATAACAATTCAGATACAAAAGAAGGTTGAAACTGCTGCAGCCATAAACATATATTTGTACCTGATATATGATGCACAACTCAATATTGCAGAAAGCAGACTGAGTGGACACATATATTAAAATTATATTGTGTATTAAAATGAACCGGAGCTTAATGACCCTTGATCCACACTGTGGCTTATTTTGTGGTGCCACAGGGTGTGGGAAAACTCAATTCGTACTTGACTTATTACAAACAAGATACATACACCACTTTGAAAACATTGTAATATTTTGTCCTACAATCAAACACAACAAAGCTTATCACAACCGTTTATTCATTTGGACTGACAACAACATATACTTAGTTGACCCTGAAAAGAAACTGAATGACTACCTACAATATTTTTACAAGCAATTTGAAGGACAGTCAACATTGTTTATTGTTGATGACTGCTCTGCAGAGAAAGACATTGTCAAGAAGAGAAACACATTAGCAGAACTTGCTTTCAGTGGCAGACACGCAAATGTTAGTGTATGGATTCTCACTCAGAAATATAATGCTGTACTGAAAGATTTTCGAGAACAGTTAAAGTTTATCTGTTTGTTTTACTGTAAGGACCGTGACAGCTTTGAAGACTGTCTCAGAGAAAATGACGTCATCCCAAATAAGCATGAACGTGATGATGTAAAAAATAAACTGAAATCAACTAAGCATCTAAAGCTCATTTTAAAGACAGATCAGCCCACAGGGTATGGGTTAGTAAATTGATGTAAATTAATTTATGCATTTGTTTGTCCAATAAAAATGACAGACGGACAAATCATACAAGTGCTTGATCTTACACACCTTTTCAAAGATGTTATGCACTTTACTGACTTAATATCACCCAAACAGACTTACATAAGCCTTTCAGCACCATCAGAAATATATGCTACATATAGTGTGACTTTAGATTATGTCGATGAGCATCCAAATGTGGAGCGCATGACAGTTGATTTAAAGACACCTACTTTTAAAGTTGATGATACCAACTATGATTGGTTAGGGGAAATTTGTTATAGCATATTTAAACAACTACGCAA
This sequence comes from Semisulcospira habei, assembly GCA_036245525.1. Classification (NCBI taxonomy): domain Eukaryota; kingdom Metazoa; phylum Mollusca; class Gastropoda; family Semisulcospiridae; genus Semisulcospira; species Semisulcospira habei. The sequence continues at coordinate 47,588 of BTPG01000011.1, read as the reverse complement.
ACTAAATGTTTATATTGACAGTGTTACAGTTAATAAAGTGGTATTACACAAGGTGAGCAAGCAGAGTCAGTGGTAATATTTTTTATTTTATTATTTTGACGGTCAAATAAAAATGACGGACAATTCACAAAGCCCTGGCCCATCAAACCCTGGCTCATCTGGTTTAAGAAATGTGTTTCACACAACAAACTTGCCTATATCTAATAGTAACAATGTCTATGAATCAATAGAATTAGTTAGTTATTTGGGTTTAACGCCGAGCAGGCGACTAAGGCCATCTCACGGCGGGATGGGTAAAAATCTGGTCAGCCAGACTAAAAGCAAGGTCTTAAGACAAGATGTAAATATAGATTTAAAATCTCAGGCTAAAATGTCGCACATGTCTTTAAAAGAAATGTCTACAGACTCTCAAAAAGGGCAAATAAAAAAGATTCACATAGTCTATGAATGCTCAAATCTTGTTAAAAATATTGCATGCTCGCAAGAAATTGAAGATTTTGTCCGGGGGAACATCCCGGAACAAAACCTTCAAGGAGTCTGCTGTAAAGTGTTTATATCTGGTGTCAATTAGGTCAGCACAATACAGCAAAAAGTGTCCGGGCCTAGTGCAACGGGCGCATGAAGCCTCTGCCTGACGGCATGTCTTCTGCCCATGGCCATACTTTTGGCACTTAAAGCACCGGAGGGGAAGAGGGACGTACTTTTTCACTCTCAGGGAGTAGTAACCTCCCCAGATGGTAGTAGGAGGGATGGGGGTGCCAAACGTCAGGATGATGGTAGGGAGACGGATCTCCCCACCACCTCGCTTGGAAGCGAAGCGCCTGACGCAAGTCACCCCCTGAGACTTAAGGTTCCTTACAAGTTCATCTTCTGACAGTTCTGCCAAAGCTTGATCTTTGATTACGCCTCTTGACGAATTCATAGTTTTGTGGGGTGTGACTTCCACAGGAGTGTCTCCGATGGAAGAGAGCCCCAGTAGCCCGCTGGAGTGTGCCCGAGTACGGCACTCCACCAGCAAGTCACCAGACCTGAGGCGCTGGGCGTCAGGCCTGCCAACACGGCTCCTGAGGGTCTCCCCCACCAGAAAAGGATGCAGCTTGGTAACTGGTTTCTCCTTCACCTTGCTATGGACAATGAGGAAGCGAGGCCATACGGCCGACGCCTGAGGTGTCGCTTCCTCACAGTCTGAATCACTGTCGTGTTCAATGTCGGCGTCTATGTGCCGTTTCTGTGCTAGTTTTGGTTTTTTGGTTTTATCCATATTATATTCGTAGAGATATTCATCCCCCGGGGGTCCCCGCCCGCCACCGAGCCCAACAAGGGAAAGTGCAACTGTCGGCGGGTCTCCAGCCGACGCACAATGGAGACTGCCTGAAAGATATACTCAAGGGGGTAAGCCCGATTGAACCGTTTGAGCCACCGCCTTCTATCACACCGTTGAATGCAGGGGAATACTGGCGTAAAGCACCTAATCAGCAGCAGAAGCTATAGCATGGTGCTCCGTATAGCAACCCGCATGTCAACAGTGGGATACGGCTCAACGTGACAAGAGCCGATTGACTAGGCCGGTACGACTAGCCTCCCGTTTAGGTAGAAGTCAAGGCCGAAGTGGAGTGTTGGCACCAGTGAGCCGCAGCCCAAAGGGAACCTCAGCCACCAGGATCCTCTTCTCCCCCGACACAGGTCTCCAAGCACGGCAAACACTTGGGATCCAAAGGACCAAAAAGTCACGAGTATTTTTAAGGAACAATCCAACATGGTACGACCTAGGTTAGCACAGCTCCTTAAAAACCGGACCAGTGAAAAGGCTGAAGAACATATCTGCTGACATCAAGTCCTAATCCTGGACAAAGATGGCACCCGTCCGCTAGCCCACTCAGTCAGGGACTGAGCGGACTACCCACCTACGCCACGTGGAGGCCGGTGCCGGGTAGGCGAATCAATAGAAAACTCTTTTTCTGTCATACAGCAAAATCTTCTTACAGGCAGTGTTAAAATTCAGGTTGTTGCGAAAATAGAATTCACTAGAGTGGACGGTGAGGTGATTGTATCATATATATCAACAAGACAACACACTGTTAACACAAGAAGAGAATTGGAGAACGTGTTTAGAGACAGACTGTTACCAGACTTCCTCCAGGCAATTGACAGTGCAAAAATGAAGGGGTCTGGTTGGCATGAAGGACATGTACATGAACTAAAACTAAAGCAGTCAAGGTATCATCCTATATTAGGTAAATCGTGGTTGCCACTGCCAACAGAGGTTGCAAACAAAAAGGCTGTAGTCAATATACAGAACAATGACAACTATTGTTTCATGTGGTGTGTGTTTGCTAAACTACACTTTGTAAAATCAAAACCTGAACGTGTATCTAACTACATAAAATTTGTAAACGAACTCGTTTTTAGTGGCATTGAGTTCCCTGTTAAAATAGAGGACATAGACTTGTTTGAAAAACTAAATCCTGGTATATCTGTGAATGTGTTTGTGTGGAATAATGAATCTGAGAACAAGTTACAACCAATTAGAGTGTCCCCAATTGCACCAACATACGGACAGTCAGAAGATAAACATGTTGACATGTTGCTAATCGGTCCTGCCGGTGATAACAATAACTTTCACTACACAATTATCAGGAATATGTCACGTCTAATTCACGGACATACGACAAAACACAATGGGAAACAGGAAGTTTGTAAAAAATGTTTACAAAGATTCTCCTCTATTTCAGTAGCGCACAAACACGTCCTACACTGCAGATCAGCTGATTACATACAAACTGTACTTAAGTATCCAGATCCTGGCAGCAAGGTTTATTTTAAGAACTATGGGAATCAGCAAAAGCTGCCGTTTGTAGTGTATGCTGATTTTGAATCATTAGTTGTTCCGTATGAAGGTCCTGTTCCAGAGTCATTACCAAAGACTGTAAAGTTGAGTGACCAAGTGGTGTGTTCTTTTGGATACATTCTTGTTAGGTCAGACGGTTTGCATTCAGAGCCTGTTATCTACAGGGGAGAAAATGCAGCATGTTTGTTTTTAACAGAAATGAGACATCTGTATAGTCAGGTAGTACAGTATCTCACAACATGTCAGATGCCTTTAGTGATGACAGAAGAAGACAAACTGAAATTTGATACAGCTGAGACGTGTTGGATTTGTGAACAGCCTTTAGGTGGTGATAAAGTTCGTGACCACGATCACATAACTGGATGTTACAGAGGCACTGCACATAACAATTGTAACTTGTTATTAAAAACAGATCCTAAGACATATAAGTTACCAATCTTTTTCCACAATCTTAAAGGATATGATTCACACATTATCATGCAGGCTGTAGATGAGTCGTACAAAAACATAAGGTGTATTGCCCAGACAACTGAGAAATACTTGACTTTTAGGTTAGATAAATTAGCATTTTATGACTCCATGCAACATTTGTCTTTAGGTCTTGCTAGTCTGGCAGAAGGACTGACTGAGTATCCAATAACGAGTAAATATTTTGAGCCAGACTTGATTAAGAAAGGTGTCTATCCATATGAGTACATTGATCACTGGGTTGTGTTTGAAGAAACAAGACTGCCACCAAAAGAGAAATTTTATTCCACACTAACTGGAAAGGGTATTTCTGACTCTGAATAATAGCACGCACTTGATGCGTGGGGGAAGTTAGGGTGTCAGACGATTGGTGACTACCATGACCAGTACTTGAAAGCAGACGTTTGCTTGCTAGCAGACGTATTTGAAAGTTACCGTGAAAAGGGTTTGTTACACTACAAGCTTGACCCTGCTTGTTACATAACTAGTCCTGGCATGACATGGGATGCATTTTTGAAATCCAGTAAGATATCTATAGACCTGTTGTCTGATCGTACGATGGGTGAAATGGTGGAACGTGGATTGAGAGGTGGTATTAGTATTGCAGCAAATAATTATGCAAAGGCAAATAATAAATATTTGGACGGTCATGGTGACCTTGGCCAGGGTTTTGACCCCTCAAGGTCAAGGTCATTCATTACGTACTTGGACGCTAATAACCTGTATGGCTGGGCAATGTGTGAGTTATTGCCCCTGAAAAACTTTTGTCTGTATGATTTGTCACAGTATGATGTAACAGACATAACAAACAATATTATTAATCTTGACCGAAACGATGCAAAGGGTTGGATCTTTGAAGTAGACCTAGAGTACCCACACCATCTACATGATTACCACAATGATTATCCATTAGCTGTTGAGAAAATGAGTATGACAGGGAAAAAAGAAGACACTAAACTTGTACCAAATTTGAATGACAAATTCAATTACGTTTGTCACTATCGCTTGTTGCAGTTTTACATCAGACACGGGTTAGTACTAAAGAAAGTTCACAGAGGAATTCAATTTGATCAGAGTGCTTTCATGAAAGATTACATAATGAAGAACACAACCCTTCGTGCCAGAGACGGCAACACTGCATTTGACAAAGACTTCTTTAAGCTTATGAACAATGCCTGTTTTGGCAAGACGATGGAAAATCCTCATCACAGAAAAGATGTGAGACTGGTCACAACTGAATCAGGTGCAATTAAACTTACAGGTAAGCCGCAGTACACAGGGTATAAAGAATTTCATTCATCATTGTATGCTGTGTCACTCAAAAAAAAGATTGTCAAACTGGACAAGCCAGTATTCATTGGTATGGCAATTCTTGAGTTGTCAAAACTGTTGATGCTTGAATTTTATTATGATTACTTCAAACCAAAGTATCCTGAGTGTCGATTGTTATACACTGACACTGACTCTATGATCATTGATGTGTGTACTGAAGACTTTTATCAAGACATGAAAACAGAGTTACACATGTATGACACGTCTGACTATCCTAAAGACCATCCACTGTTCAGCACACAGAATAAGAAAGTGCCTGGTAAGTTTAAAGATGAACTAAATGGTGTGCCAATAGTTGAGTATGTTGGACTGAGATAAAAAATGTATTCTATACTGCACCAAAAGGGTAGTCAGTCCAAAGCCAAAGGAATTAAAAAAACAGCAATAAAAAATAAAGACATTCGTCATGAACATTACAAGCAAGTGTTAGATGGTGCATTGATGCCTGATTATCCAAACAAGTCACTGAGATCAAACAAACACAATCTTGAAATAATTCAAACACACAAAAAGTCACTTGCAGTTGGGGACACGAAACGAGTGTTTCACAGTAAGGAAAAAGCTTATGCACCTGGACATTACAGGCTCAAGTTATCTGAAGATATTTGTGATGAACTGGTTGATGAATTAATTGACGACTTAGTTACTGAAATGAGTAACGGTGTCTGGGGGAATAATCTGTAATTCTTCTCTGACAAATGCCCTCTGGGGTGCAGGGTCGTACAGGTAATATATTGTTGCGTCTGGACCGGGAATTATTTTTTTTATATTGTGTACAGACGTTGACCAGATGGGGTCTGTTGCCCTGCGTCTGTCGTCGTTCTCAGCCTCCCCTGGCTGATATAAATATCTCACCTGTTTAGTAAATAAACTTGTGTCGGGTGCCGGGGTTGGTCCTGTTTTTGGCTCTGTAATTGTTTTCAATTTAATAGCATCAGCAGGCTTTGGATGGCCTTCATTATTCATTGCTTTTATCACATGTGGTAATCTCTTAACCCATTCAGTGCTACGGGTGTCATGCATGAGTTCCTTAGAATACTGGTAACTGAAAAGTCTTTCTGATAACTGTTTGTTAAAGTTCTCTACAATTGCCTGTGATCTGTCTACACCTGGAATGCCTCGTCTGACTATTACACCGTGCTTCGCAAATAACTGATTAACAGCACCTTTGAATTCAGATCCGTCATCGACCTGCACTAGTCTAGGGAATCTTAAAGGACCTCGACTATATATTTTTGATAAAGCAGTAGCAACTGTACTGGCTGTTTTGTCAGATATGGGTTCAGCGTCTTTGTACCTTGAAGCTATGTCTACAACAGTCAGTGCGTACTTGTATCGTTTCTTTCTTATTGTGTCATGTGGAAGAAACAGGAGGTCCATTTGGTGTGTGTCATTGGGGGTAGTGTTTTGAAAATGGGGTCTTGTTATCTTTCTTGGAGCAGGGAGATATATCTGCCAAATTGCCTGTCTCTGTAACCATTGCTTGACTTGATTGAGTGTTATATCTCCGCCCACAGCGGCATGTAATTTCTGAATAGGGGTTGCTCCTTTATAATACCCTGATGGTGAGTAATATATTTTCGATAGTTTATTTTCGGCTGCCATTTTTTCTAGCAATGAAAACTCCTGTAAAATAAACAAATGTCATTCCCACTAGAACAAAGATTATCTCTCCGTTTCTTTGTTCTGTGCTTGGTTGATAGTAGTCACTTAGTTTCGGTTTTGGAATGGTCATGTCTTCACCCGTGACTAAAAAATACTCACGGATTGCTTCGTCTGTATTTGAAAACGTATGTTGTGCATGGCCTTCAAGCCTCAATCTTTCATTGATGAAATCAAGTTTCTCAATTCTTTGTTTTTCATACGCCTGTTCTGCCTGTGCTAATTTTTCTGACGCTTCATTGTGACGTTTCATTTCTTCTGCTGATTCTTCTCTACCCACTTTTGAAAAGAGATAATTCGAGCCACTGAATGCGAGGGCGTTAACAACTGCCCCACCAATCATAATAGCTATCGTCGCCATATTATTTTTATTTACATAGAAACATTTTCGGGAATAATTCCCTGCTTGACAAGAAAATCTTTTGTCGCAATCGACGCTGTAACAACTACAATTAGCTTAGCGCTGTCTTCGAAATCGAGTCTACTCAAGTCTGCTGATTTCATTTTGAGTAGACTTTTTCCCAGCATAGAATAAGCTACTGCTAATCCACTGATTACGGCAGAGTGATACACAAGGTTCATTATGTTCTTTGTGTCATTCATTTCTTAGGCAAGAAAAATTAAAATAATATTTTTTATTTACTGCATATAAAATGGGCCAACGGCTTTGGGTGTTACTGGTAATGTGGCGACTTCTGGTTTTGTTTTTGGAGTGTCTGATTTTCTGGTCACTGTACGAGTCTGTGGTTTGTATTTTTTGTATAATTGATAACCTACGTAAACAAATCCGACAACAAATCCGGCAACTATATATTTTGTTGTTTGAGGTTCGGGGTCAGGGTCAGGGTCGGGGTTAGACTGGGTTGTTTGTCTCTCACTTTGATGAGGGAGTGACGGCCCTGACGGTATTGACACAGGTCCTGACGATCCTGACGATGGATCAGTTACATGAGTCTTTTCTGTCTGTGCCTTAAGCTGTAATTTTTTTTGCCTATTATATTCAGCTAATCTTTTTCCAGCCTCAACCCTGCCTGGACTTTTAGTCTTCGTCACAGTTTGAACCTGTGTCAAAACTGGACTGGGGTTCGGTTGTGGAGTCGTCTGGGTTTCGTCCATTTTCTTCTGCAGTAAAATTTATTTTTGAGAAATCAATATGGCTCCCAGTAACTAGTAATGTTACGACAGGTGCAAGGTAATTTCCAAACTTGTAAAACATGACACATGCTAATTTGCCAATTGAACTTGAAACAATATGATTGCTTTCAAGGTCGTGTGATAGGCTGTCACTATCCACAGGTAGAAAGTGACTCACTGCTTTTGTGTATAGGCATACAAGAGATCGACTCAAATCACGAGTCATTAGTGAAGCAATGTGGTTTTCATATTTAGAATGAAGCTTGATTAGCTCGTCAGCGGTGAGAGATTCAATATCCTCTGTCATGTATTGTTTTCCGAGATAAGTCTTTGATTTGCCTGACACAACTACAGAAAGAAGGCGCTGTTTTTTCGAGTCTAAGTCTTTGTTTTCTACAGCATTGATATCATTTAGAAGAAGTAATTCGTCTTGATTCATTTTATAATAAAAAATATTAATTTTAATGACATTGAATTTGGAAACCTTTATTTTACTGAAAAAAATAAGGAGAAACCTAGAAAAACGGGCGGCGTCAAGGCGTGGGAGTAAGCGGTCGAAAAATCCTGGAATTTTGGGATAGATATAAATTGTCCAAAACCGCCCATAGTTTCATTCTCTGCGCCCGGTAGATCAAGAGGCTCTGAAGAACAAACCCTACCGCACCTACAACTTCAAATATAAGATTATTTCGATTGTAAGTACTTAATAATATGTGTTTATGTGGTTATTTTGGCTTAGGGGAGGTTATTTCGACTGTTTTTGGGCAGCTCAATCATGTATCAAGACCAGTGTAATCCACGTGTCAACTTGACCCCAGCGGCGGCAGTCCAGCCGGCACCTGTTGCGACTGAGAAACGGCTCACTAGTACAACTAAATCAACTTTAATGTATACCAAACTTCCAACACATGATTATTTTGTGTTTAGGGACGCGGAAATAGTTACGGATTTTTTTTTTTTTTTTTTTTTTTTTTTTTTTTTTAAAGCTTTGGACAGGCTTTTACTGGTTTTAGAAGGACCGATAGTTCTGAATAGGCTCAGATAACATCAAAACCGGAACGGGTTACTACCCTACAAATCCTCTATAACTTCCCGTGATTTACTCGCTGAGTACAGCTATTGTATTTTGAAACTTAAAATAATTTTAAAATAAATAAATAATAAACAGTTATAACAACTGTGACTGAATCGCAAGCTAGGTCAAGTACGTAGCAGCAAATTTTCTTATCGCTACTATTTTGACCTCCTCTCTGATTGGTCAATTAATCTTCTGCAGATGGGCAGATAGATACCCCTATGAAACCAGGAGAATATCTTTTGAATAGCTCTAAAAGACGACCAGAATGTCCTGCTGTTCTATTCTGATAGCGTCGTAGGCTTCCAAGGAGGGTCATTTCCAGCCCTGTTAGGGGTCGGTAGTGTAAGTATCCGCTGGAGAGAGAGAGAGAGAGAGAGAGAGAGAGAGAGAGAGAGAGAGAGAGAGAGAGAGAGAGAGAGAGAGAGAGAGAGAGAGAGAGAGAGAGAGAGCAGAAGTCAATAGCCAAGGTCACCAACGCCTGGTGCTGTATCTGCTGTTTTATTGCAGTCTTGAAGAAAACAGATTTCCATGTAACTCTGTGTTTATATATATAATATTTCTGAGTGTACTTAAAATTAATAGGTAATTTAGTTCTCATCATCAATATTGATAATTAAAAATTTTCAGCATCAAAATTGTGTTGTTTGAATGCCTGTGGTGATGTAGCTGCCGGTATTGTTGACAGTACGATCACACGCAATGTTGATAGTAAGCACAAGGGAAATAACTGATATAAGGCGCCCGACCTCAGTAGCTGCGAAACTGTCGTATAGTGTTTCCGCCGGCAACGCTATACGTCACTTCCGTTGCTATTGATGCGGGGCGCCTTGAATGAGTTACACGCTTTAGAAATCTTGTTAGGTCCTCCCATGCTGGTTATGTCTATGGCACGGCGGCGTGCAAGAGGGCCCCGCTGAAGTATGTTAACGAGTTATAGACAGAATTACTGGTGTGACTTCTTACGTCCACGCGCTGCCCGGCCCTCAGAACCAGAACAGCGCTACAGCTGTTAGACTCAAACTGACCAGACTCGTAACTAGACCAGGCAGAACACTTGTCTGCGGCGTCCACAGCCAGATAAACTCCAGTGTTCTTTGTCACACTGGAAGGTGAGGTCATGAAGCTGATGAAAAAGGCGTAGGTGCCATCAACAGGAACGGTAAACACACCCGTGGTAGCGCTGTAGGCTCCGCCATCGTTAAAGTGGACATTATTGAAATTCAGTGTGTCTCTAGCGTTCACAGTCTGGTCATAGTTTGTTCGTAGAGCGTGAAATGACACACTCCGGGCGGCGGTCACTGTTTAACACACGTAGACACAATTAATAAGAAAACGTGTGTACATCAACTGAAGTATATATGTATCGCTATCTGACACAGCGAGGGAAGGTCACATCAGTGGGCGTCGTGAGTATTTGTTAACCCTTTGGGTGTCGGTAGCGGTTTTAGTCGCGATGATTCCTTCAGGATTAAAACCGCTACCGACACCCAAAAGGGTTAAACTACATGCACTATAATAGCGTTCTTGGCTTTGATCTCATCTCATGAGACAAAACTGAACTAATGATGAGTTCATGATCAACTCGATGTGCTGAGCTGTTGACGAGGTTTGGTATTGTTATGTCAAAGTCATAATATGCCAGTTGATCGTCACCTTATCAGTGAAATTTACCACGTGTGTGTTGGTCTGTGATTTTGAACCTTATGGTTCTGGTCCGCAACCACAGACCAGCAGACGTGTAATAATAGACGTTCGAAAATCAAAAGTAGTTCAACACTGCACGTGCTTCGACGAAAACAGTGGACTATAAGCCCGGACAAACAGGCAATATCGCATATTTGTCCCAACTTTTAATCCACTGTTTTTGCTAAAACACGCTCAGTTTTGACCTCGTTGAAATCATCTTTTGTTAAGATGCACATTTTTGAAACTGTTTAGTACTGCAAAACCTTTTCTCATCTGTTTAACTGATCAACCACTAGTATTTATTGAGAAGACTCGATCTGACTCACGTATCATGGAGGTCAGGTGCTGACGTACAGTCTCCAGCTGCTGTCTCAGGGCCGTGTTCTCCTGATGGTAGCTGGCCAGCTGGGTCTCGAGGGCTGCGTCCTTCTGTTGTGTACTGGTCAGCTGGGTCTGTAGGGCCGTGTTCTCCTGATGGTAGCTGGTTAGTTGGGTCTCCAGGGCTACGTACTTCTGTTGGGTTCTGGTCAGCTGGGCATCCACAAGAGCAAATCGGGCCTGCACGCCGTCCATGTTGACTGTGGCGCCTCTGTGTAAAGGGGAACCACTCCCTAAACACACACTGGCCGGGGAGATGTTGTCTATGAAACAGGTGTACTCTCCGCTGACGACGGGGTTGGGGACAGACAGCAGGAAGCGGCCGTTGTCGTAGGCACTGCTGGGGAGGCTCTGTCCGGATGGTGTCTGTCGACATAAAACAGGACATTTTGGCAGTAAGGAGAATGTGTGTGTAGGTTCTGCTTTTCATCCTACTTGGTCCAAAAGTTATCCCCCTTGTTCATGCAATCGCCACTACCTTAAAAAACACCGGGTAGGTATCTGCTTTTCATCCTACTTGGTACAGAGGTTATCCCCCTTGGTCATGCAATCACCGCTACCTTAAATAATACAGTGTAGGTATCTGCTTTTCATCCTACTTGGTCCAGAGGTTATCCCCCTTGGTCATGAAATCACCGCTACCTTAAATAACACCGGGTAGGTATCTGCTTTTCATCCTACTTGGTCCAGAATTTATCCCCCTTGTTCATACAATCACCTCTACCTTACATAATACAGGGTAGGTATCTGCTTTTCATCCTACTTGGTCCAGAGGTTATCCCCCTTGTTCATGCAATCACCGCTACCTTAAATAATGGCTGGCTTGACTTCGCGAAGGAAGATTCTATAGGGCTTGCCTACATCATCTCCAGGCATTTTCGTGGCTGCGGAGGCCAATCCCGGACAGGCAGGTTCGACCGCAGTGGCTGCAGGGGAAAGTCTGGTCAGGGTTCAGAGTTACGACAACTCTGTTTTTTCTCCTGAGCCGCTTGTCCCTATGGTTAACTCTGCGAGAGTCCTCAAAGGAGGTGGAGCGCCAGGTGTCACAGTCCGCAGCAAGTGAAGACCACTGGCGGTGGTCGATTTGGCAGACACTAAGTGACTTCTTGAGACCGTCTTTGTATCTCGTCTTTGGTGCCCCTCTGTCTCGGTGTCCAATGGCGAGCTCGCCGAACAGAGTGATCTTGGGTAGGCGATGATCCTCCATCCTGGAGACGTGCCCCGCCCAGCAAAGCTGTGTCCGCAGCAGCAAAGCCTCGATGCTCACAGTTTCCTCCTGTTCAAGGACCTCGACGTTGGTGACATAGTCACTCCAGTGAATGCTTAGGATGGTACGCAGGCAGCGCTGGTGAAAGCGTTCGAGGAGTCGTAGTTGGCTGCGGTAGAGGGCCCAGGACTCGGAACCGTACAGCAGGGTGGTGAGGACGACAGCTCTGTACACGCTGATCTTGGTGCCTTTTTTCAACTGTTGATTGTGCCACACCCGCTTGAATAGTCGCCCGAAAGCACTGTTCGCTTTTGCTAGCCTGTTGTCCAGCTCTTTGTCCAGCTTGGCGTCTGACGTGATGATGCAGCCAAGGTAGGTAAACTGGTGTACAGACCTCAGTTCGGACTCGCCGATGGTGATGTGCGGAGGGCGATGCTCTTCCTTAGGTGCCGGCTGATGAAGGACCTCTGTCTTTTTAGACTGACCTCAAGTCCAAAGAGCTGGGCAGCATCTGCGAAGCAGGAAGTGATGCTCTGCAAGGCTCTCTCTGTGTGTGCAACGAGGGCAGCGTCATCAGCAAAGAGCAGCTCACGAATCAGTTGGTCTAGAGTTTTGGTGTGGGCCTGCAGTCGTCTGAGGTTGAACAGGCTGCCATCGAGACGATACCTGATGTACACTGCGTCGTCATCGCCGAGGTCCACTGTGGCTTGCTTCAACATCATGCTAAAGAAGATTGTGAAGAGGGTCGGTGCCAGCACGCAGCCCTGCTTCACGCCGTTGAGAATGGGGAATGGTTCTGAGAGGTCACTGTTGAGTCTGACCTGGCCTTGCTGGTCCTCGTGGAGCTGGACAATCATGCTGAGGAACTTTGGGGGACAGCCTAGTCGCTCCAGGATCTGACACATGCCTTGCCTGCTCACAGTGTCGAACGTTTTTGTTAGGTCGACAAACGTTACGTACAGCCCTTTGTTCTGCTCGCGGCACTTCTCCTGAAGCTGTCTCAGCACAAAGACCATGTTTGTGGTGCTCCTGTTGGCTCTGAAGCCACACTGGCCCTCTGGAAGGTGGTCTTCGGCGATGGCAGGTACCAGCCGATTCAGGAGCAGCCTTGCGAGAATTTTCCCGGCAATGGACAGCAGAGTAATTCCACGATAATTAGAGCAGGCAGACTTCTCTCCTTTGTTCTTGTACAGGGTGATGATGACTGCATCACGGAGATCCTTTGGTAGTGTTCTTTTCTCCCAGCAGCAAAGAAAAAGGTCGTGGAGCTTGTTGTGCAGTTCTGGGCCTCCATGTTTCGAGATCTCTGGCGGGATTCCGTCAATGCCTGCTGCTTTGCCACTCTTGAGTTGGTGGATGGCTGTGAGGGTCTCTTCGGCGGTGGGCGGTTCGTCCAATTGAACCTTTAGTGGGAGGTGTGGGATTTGGAGGATGACTATTTCTTGAACAGTGCGCTCAACGCCGAAGAGATCCCGAAAGTATTCCGACCAGCGGTTCAATATGGAGATATTATCTGTGAGGAGTGCCTACCCATCAGCGATTCGCAGGGGATCCGGGACTTTGTACCAGGTGCCTAGGGCCATACACTGCTTTCAGTGCTTCGTAGAAGCCCCTGTAGTCACCGTTGTCAGCACAAAGCTGGGTCCTCTGTGCGAGTCTGGACAACCACTCGTTCTGGAGCTCTCTAAGCTTGAGCTGGAGACTGCTGCAGATGAGGCGGAAGGCAGACTTCTTCACAGGGCAGGAAGGCTGGGCTAGGTGGGCCTGGTGGGCGGCTCTTTTTTGTTGTTTTCTTTTGCTAGAAGTTCCTGGATCTCTACGTCGTTTTCGTCAAACCAGTCTTTGTTCCTCTTTCTAACAAAGCCCAGGACTTCCACAGAAGATTTTACAATAACAGTTTTCAGTTGTTCCCAGAGTGTTTCATGGGAGGAGTCTGCTGGATCAACTGTGTCTTTGAGCATGCGCTGTAAATCTGTCTGAAGGGCAGCTTTCCTGTCGTCACGCAGAAGGCTGGCAACATCAAGCTTTTTCTTGGGGGGTGGGGGGGGGGGGGCCTTTCTTGGGTTTCAGCTTGAGGCGGAGCCTGAGTTTGCAGCGGACAAGGCGGTGGTCAGTGTGGCACTCTGCGCTGGGCATCACTCTGGTGAGGAGGACGTCACTGCGGTCCCTCTGACGCACTGGACATAGCCGATAAGGTGCCAGTGTTTGGAGCGAGGATGCATCCAGGTGGTCTTTCGACTGTCCTTTTGCTGGAAAGTAGTGTTGGTGATGTCAAGTTGCTGCTCTGCACAGAACTCCAACAGTAGGCGACCATTGTCAATCCAGTTCCCAACGCCATGCTTGCCGAGGACTCCTTTCCAGGCTTCAGTGTCTTGGCCCACTCTGGCGTTGAAGTCGCCAATCCAGACCAAAAAGGTGACTGCCAAGCGTGTAATATGCAAAGAAGTACCCATCGGAGAAAGAAACACGCTTAAAAAAGACGGGTACAACACTTTATTAATATTTCGGGTAAATACACTTTGTCAAAATAGACAAACAAACAGAGAGATTACCCGCTACTTATCTTCATTGGCAGAAGGAATGTGGCAACTGAAGGAGGTGACGTAAAATAAAAGAAAAGGAAGAACAAAAGTGCGGAAAAAGTAAAAATGACGTCAACGAAAAAATCGTAAGAGAGAGACTCGGAAAGAACCTGAACACGAGAGACAAGAGTGTGTGCAAGCACGTGCAGGAGCGAGCAAAAGAAAAGGCGTGTAGGTGGGGCCAGAGAAAGAGAGAGAGAGAGAGAGAGAGAGAGAGAGAGAGAGAGAGAGAGAGAGAGAGAGAGAGAGAGAGAGAGATGGGGAGAGAGAAAGAGAGAGAGAGAGAACGAACGGGGAGTACCCTTGGGCACGAAGTAGGCTGAGTGTCTAATACACAAAGCCTGCTAAACACCAACCTGAAGGCAAACTTTATATCACCTTCAAGTTGAGGACTACCTCGGGGAAAAACGGGAGGACCAAGGATGATGACTTTGTCGTCTGCAGGGGTGCTCTGCAGGAGGCTGCGAAGGTCAGAGTAGAACTTGTCTTTTTCTGCAGGTTCTGCCATAAGGGTTGGGGAGTACACACTGAGAAGGGCGAGGTATTGCTGGTGTCTTAGTGGGAGGCGCATAGACATGATGCGGTCGGAGTGACCCGTTGGTAGGTTTTCCTACTTAGTCGCAATGGGGGTCTTGATCGTGAAGCCCACGCCTTAGAGCCGTCTTTCTGATGCAGGCCTGCCTGACCAGTAGAGGGTGTAGCCAGCGTTAGTTCTTGGAGGCTGCCTTCCTCCGGGAGGCGTACTTCGCTGAGCGCGGCGATGTCGATGTTTAACCTCCGCAATTCATGGGCAATGAGGGCGGAGCGACGTTCTGGGCGTCCGCTGTCTGCTGTGTCGAGCATGGTTCGGATGTTCCAGCATGCTACGTTAAGTCCGGTCGTGGTCGTCACGTCGATCCGTTGTTTTTTCTTGTTTTCTGACCGCATGAGAAGATGCCCGTTGACCGCGGCTAGCCAACTGGGGTTACGAGGGGATGAGCTTTGGTTAGGCCACCTTTTCTAGGCCCCTCTCCGTGTGGAGCAAGCAGTGCTGTCCCTAGAGAAGGCTGCTTGGTCGTTCAGGGTGTGCCTAGTGACGTTGTCATCCCCAGGTCAACATCAGGCGACCAATATCCTGAACCGCCTGCATGCAGGTTTGAGACTGTGGCTTCCGGTGACATCTTTCACCTGCCATTTTGCCCCTTGCCCATCGCAACAGGACTTGGAAAGGTCAGTGTCATGGTCCGAGGGCGTTTCCTAAAGCCTGCACGGTGGAGCTTTTTGGTGGAGTGCAGTGTGCGCAGTACTGGCCCCACCCTTTAATCCCTTGGTTCGTCTGCCATGGCCTAGCAAGCTGAGACGGTGGCAACGAGGTCCTCGGGTCGTAGGTTTTACATCAAACTGTCCTTGTCCTAGTCTCTAGCTCAAAAGCCTTCCCCGGAGACACGGGGGCTTTGATGTCAGGGGATTCCTCCCTTAGCCTTTCCGCAGCCAAGCGGCCAGGCCTGCAATTCAGCAGGGGACTCGTGGAGGGCGGGGTCGTCTATGTCCCGTGCAGATGTGAACATCTGCCCACTGCCCAGACCTTAAAAAATACAGGGTAGGTATCTGCTTTTCATCCTACTTGGTCCAGAGGTTATCCCCCTTGCTCATACAATCACCGCTACCTTAAATAATACAGGGTAGGTATCTGCTTTTCATCCTACTTGGTCTAGATGTTATCCCCCTTTTTCATACAATCTTTTTTTTTTTTTTTCTCTCCATTTTTTTTCGTGGGCGTTTCCTAAAGCCTGCGCGGTGGAGCTTTTTGGTGGAGTGATGTGTGCGCAGTACTGGCCCCACCCTTTAAACTCTTGGTTCGTTTGCCATGGCCTAGCAAGCTGGGACGGTGGCATCGACGTCTTCGGGTCGTAGGTTTTATATCAGACTGTCCTTGTCTTAGTCTCTGGCTCAAAAGCCTTCCCCGGAGACACGGGGACTTTGATGTCAGGGGTTTCCTCCCTTAGCCTTTCCGCAGCCAAGCGGCCAGGCCTGCAAGGCAGCAGGGGACTCGTGGGCGCCGGGGTCGTCTATGTCCCGTGCAGATGTGAACATCTGCCCACTGCCCAGTACGGTGACACTTACCAGAGGAGAAAAATCCAACGCCGGAACCCGGTATCGAACCTCGCACCTTTGGCATTGGAGGCAGACGCCTTAACCACTGCGCCACTTCCCCGAAGTCCATAGGTTATCCCCCTTGTTCATGCAATCACCGCTACCTTAAATAATACAGGGTAGGTCTCTGCTTTTCATCCTATTTGGTCCAGAGGTTATCCCCCTTGGTCATGCAATCACCGCTACCTTAAATAATACAGGGTAGGTCTCTGCTTTTCATCCTATTTGGTCCAGAGGTTATCCCCCGTGGTCATGCAATCACCGCTACCTTAAATAATACAGGGTAGGTCTCTGCTTTTCATCCTACTTGGTCCAGAGGTTATCCCCCTTGGTCATGCAATCACCGCTACCTTAAATAATACAGGGTAGGCATCTGCTTTTCATCCTACTTGGTCCAGAACTTGTTCATACAATCACCGCTACCTTAAATAATCTCTCTCTTGGCTTGACTTCGCGAACGAAGATTCTATAGGGCTTGCCCACGTCGTCTGCAGGCATTTTCGTGGCTGCGGAGGCCAATCCGGGACAGGCAGGTTCGACCGCAGTGGCTGCAGGGGAAGGTCTGGTCAGGGTTCTGAGTTACGACAGCTCTGTTTTTTTTTCTTTCTTCTGAGCCGCTTGTCCTTAAGGTTAGCTCTGCGAGAGTCCTCAAAGGAGACGGCTGCCTTGTGAATGGTGGAGCGCCAGGTGTCACGGTCCGCAGCAAGCGAAGACCACTGGCGGTGGTCGATTTGGCAGGCACTAAGTGACTTCTTGAGACAGTCTTTGTATCTCTTCTTTGGTGCCCCTCTGTCTCGGTGTCCAGTGGCGAGCTCGCCGAACAGAGTGATCTTGGGTAGGCGATGATCCTCCATCCTGGAGACGTGCCCCGCCCAGCGAAGCTGTGTCCGCAGCAGCAAAGCCTCGATGCTCACAGTTTCCGCCTGTTCAAGGACCTCGACTTTGGTGACATAGTCACTCCAGTGAATGCTGAGGATGGTACGCAGGCAGCGCTGGTGAAAGCGTTCGAGGAGTCGTAGTTGGCTGCGGTAGAGGGCCCAGGACTCGGAACCGTACAGCAGGGTGGTGAGGACGACAGCTCTGTACACGCTGATCTTGGTGCCTTTTTTCAGCTGTTGATTGTGCCACACCCGCTTGAATAGTCGCCCGAAAGCACTGTTCGCTTTTGCCAGCCTTGTCCAGCTTGGCGTCTGACGTGATGATGCAGCCAAGGTAGGTAAACTGGTGTACAGACTTCAGTTCGGACTCGCCGATGGTGATGTGGGGAGGGCGATGCTCTTCCTTGGGTGCCGGCTGATGAAGGACCTCTGTCTTTTTCAGACTGACCTCAAGTCCAAAGAGCTGGGCGGCATCTGCGAAGCAGGACGTAATGCGCTGCAAGGCTCTCTCTGTGTGTGCAACGAGGGCAGCGTCATCAGCAAAGAGCAGCTCACGAATCAGTTGGTCTAGGGTTTTCGTGTGGGCCTGCAGTCGTCTGAGGTTGAACAGGCTGCCATCGAGACGGTACCTGATGTACACTGCGTCGTCATCGTCGAGGTCCACTGTGGCCTGCTTCAACATCATGCTGAAGAAGATGGTGAAGAGGGTCGGTGCCAGCACGCAGCCTTGCTTCACGCCGTTGCGAATGGGGAATGGTTCTGAGAGGTCACTGTTTAGTCTGACCTGGCCTTGCTGGTCCTCATGGAGCTGGACGATCATGTTGAGGAACTTTGGGGGACAGCCTAGTCGCTCCAGGATCTGCCACATACCTTGCCTGCTCACAGTGTCAAACGCTTTTGTTAGGTCACCTTAAATAATACAGGGTAGGTAACTTCTTTTCATCCTTCTTGGTCCAGAGGTTATCCCCCTTGGTCATACAATCACCGCTACCTTAACGTATACAGTGTAGGTATCTGCTTTTCATCCTACTTGGTACAGAGGTTATCCCCCTTGTTCATACAATCACCACTACCTTAAATAATACTGGGTAGGTATATGCTTTTCATCCTACTTGGTCCAGAGGTTATCCCCCTTGGTCATGCAATCACCGCTACCTTAAATAATACAGGGTAGGTATCTGCTTTTCATCCTACTTGGTCCAGAGGTTATCCCCTTTGGTCATACAGTCTATCTATCTATCTATCTATCTATCTATCTATCTATCTATCTATCTATCTATCTATCTATCTATCTATCTATCTATCTATCTATCTATCTATCTATCTATCTATCTATCTATCTATCTATCTATCTATCTATCTATCTATCTATCTATCTATCTATCTATCTATCTATCTATCTATCTATCTATCTATCTATCTATCTATCTCTCTCTCTATCTATCTATATCCCGTAGTCTTGCCGATCGTTGGGGCACCACTGATGACTTGGCAACCAGCTCCCTCCATTCCTCTCTGTTCTCTGCCATTCTCTGCGTATCGCCCAACTTCAGTCCTGTCCACTCTGAGATATTGTCCTCCCATCTTTTCCTCTGTCTTCCTCTCCTTCGTCTTCCTTGCACCGTGCCTTGCAGGATTGTTTTAGCAAGCCCTGCTGAACGCGTCACACGCCCATACCACTTCAGTTTGCGTTTTTTCACAATGGCTAATAAGTCTTCATAGGGCCCGATGGCTTGCCTGATTCTGCTTCCCACTTCCTCGTTTGTGATGTGATCTCTGTATGAGATGCCAAGCAGCCTTCGAAAACATCTCATTTGAGTGGCTTGTATACTCCTTTCGAGGTCTGCTGTGAGGGTCCATGACTCGCAGGCATACAAGAACACTGAGATGACTAAGGAGCGCATCTGTCTGATCTTGGAGCAGAGTGTGATGTTTCTGTCCTTCCATATGGTCTTTAATCTTGTCAGTACTGTTGTTGTCTGCGCAATCCTGGACAGTATTTCTGATTTTGATCCCTCATCTGTAACAATGGCTCCTATGTATTTGAATTTCTTAACTGTTTCCAGTTTTTGGCCTCCAACCATGATTTCAGTGACAATGCCACTGGCGTTATTGGTCACCAGTTTGGTCTTCTGTGCACTGATTTCCATCCCATACGCAATGGCTGTACTATCCAGCTTTCCCATCAGCTGAGCTAGCTCCTTCTCTGTTCCTGCAAGGCCATCAATGTCGTCCGCAAAGCGCAAGTTCGTGATTGTTCTGCCTCCAATACTAAAAGTTCCTTTAATATCTTTTAGAGCGTCCGTCATGATTTTTTCCAGGAAGATGTTGAAAAGAGTAGTGAGAGCAAACAGCCTTGTCTGACTCCAACTGTAGTCCTAAATCCGTTTCCTATTTTGCCGGTGAAGTAGACTGCGCTAGTGGCCTTGTTGTAAAGGTTTGCTATGACTTTCATCAGGTTGGCATTGACGTTGTATAGCTTCATGGTGGACCAGAGAGCTGCATGCCACACCCTGTCAAACGCTTTCTTAAAATCCACAAAGACATGATAGAGGTCCTGCTGGTGCTGGAGGTATCTCTCAAATGGAACTCTCAGGTTGAAGATCTGCTCAGTTGTGCTGCGCCCTGGTCTGAAGTCTGCCTGTTCCTCAGCTATGATTTCTTCTGCCTGTGGCTTCAGACTGTTCAGTAGGATCTTTAACATGACTTTGCTTGGGTGGGATAAAAGACTGATCGTGCGATAGTTCTGGCATTGATGTAAGTTGCCTTTTTTGAGGAGAGTCATTATTAAAGGAAAAGAAATCACAGCTAGAAGGAGTATACAATCACTGCTACCTTAAATAATACAGGGTAGGTATCTGCTTTTCATCCTACTTGGTCCAGAGGTTATCCCCCTTGTTCATACAATCACCGCTACCTTAAATAATACAGGGTAGGTATCTGCTTTTCATCCTACTTGGTCCAGAGGTTATCCCCCTTTGTTCATACAATCACCGCTACCTTAAATAATACCGGGTAGGTATCTGCTTTTCATCCTACTTGGTCCAGAGGTTATCCCCCTTGTTCACCCAATCACCGCTACCTCAAATAACACCGGGTTAACCAGTTCAATGCCAACTGACGTCGACTGAGTTTCTGCAATCTTTGTTATTTCAAGACCAACAAACCCTAGCTACATGTACCCCAGGAACATGGATTCCGGGTGGTGTCAACAAGAGGCATAGATCCTCATCAGCAACTGCGGGGGCTCGTGAGGATCTGTACCTCTTGCAGGTGGGTGGTGTTGACCTTATCTCGGCACTAAACGGGTTAATACTACAATAGGTTGCTGACGCATGTGTAGTCTTGTTTCCCCCATGAAGCAGCGAGAGTCTTATTGAATCACACTATTTAAGTCCCTTTTTAGGATCGGTCGCGATGGGGCGAATTTAATAGCATGACCATGATGTCACAGGCGGGCTGACAACTGACGTAACAAGATAAAAATTACGTCATGTCTAGTTACGCTAAAATCGCTGCTGAACGTACATTTGGCTCGAATCGCTGTATGTGCGTATGTATGTATGTATGTATGTATGTATGTATGTATGTATGTATGTGTGTGTGTGTGTGTGTGTGTGTGTGTGTGTGTGTGTGTTTGTGTGTGTGTGTAAACAAGAGAATCTCCGAGATTGCTGTACACACTAGTTTCAAACTTGGTTAAAGGGGTGGTTAAGAGAGCCTTCGAGCATATGGTAACTGAATGTCTCATTGACAACATACACAACCGTTTATAGAAAATCGGTTGACCTAGATTAGAGTCCGTAAATGTTGTCATATTTTCAAGAAAAATGTGGATATAGCTAGCTTGGAGAAAGACATTGGATGAGTTCGTTAGCCAGTTTTGTAGGGGAGGAGACACATTTATGAAACACTGAAGCACAAACGTCTCGCGCGACCGTCCAAAGAAAGGTAGAATTAATCTGAAACCAGGGTTTGATAGAGATTATTTTGGTGCACCTTAGGAAAAAGCCAAATTTCAAACTCAAATCGACGCGGAAGCAGTTCCAGTTTGAAAAAAAAATTGACACATTGTTTCATATTAGGCACCATTTGCCTAATATGAAACACGAGATCTCCTACTATGAAACAATGTGAATATGTCCTTTTTACAAGTTTCACTTACATTTTGTTGGAAAATTAAGGTATGAGAGATGGTTAGCACACATTTTAGGCTCATTAATTTAACATTAAAAGTAAGTTAAATATAATGAGTCATCCGCCACTAGCCCACCATTCGTCCATCCATTCATCATCTTTTGTATATCCAATTGTGACAGATTTTTTTTTATTTTCTGAGAGGCAATCAGAGCCACAGACTTCTAATTTGGCACAGTGATCCTATTTGACAATAGTTTTGATTGTCATTTGCACTGACCTCTATGAAAGGTCAAGGTTACAAAGGTCAATAAACGGGCGATTTTATAAAGTAACTAGTTATAATTTTTTTTTTTTTAAACTTG
Organism: Semisulcospira habei; assembly: GCA_036245525.1. Classification (NCBI taxonomy): domain Eukaryota; kingdom Metazoa; phylum Mollusca; class Gastropoda; family Semisulcospiridae; genus Semisulcospira; species Semisulcospira habei. Next base: position 25,700 of record BTPG01000011.1, on the reverse strand, counting down.
CCAAAGAGAAAACTGATGATAAAGCTTTGCAGCTCTACTAAGTTAACCTCTCGTTAAGGTCAAAGTTAACGAGAAGTAAGAAGGCTATTTATGTTAGGTTGTTGCTATTACAGGTAGAGATAGATAATGTGGGTTTCCCACCCCACCCCTCCCCCAAACAATTGATTTATTCTAATTAACACGGTAATTAAGCAAGCCCACGTCAACAAAGACACCCAATACCTTTATTACCTAACCATTTTAGTTCCACTCCAGAAATCATTCAAGCTACGTTTTTTGATCAGCTACCAACCCGCGAGTATTAAGGCAGATCCCCCACCCCACCTAAATTATTAATACCGTCATTGACTTTTTTAAACAAAGGCTAATTAATCAATCAACGCTGCCACAGTGAGATTATATTTTGAATACGATCGTACACAAGACTCTCTTCACAGCGCTCGTGTGTGTTTGGTGTCTTCTCTTTGCTTTTTCACAACACATAAAGGACACATGCCTTGACATGAGTTTACAAATAGGCTGTGAGGTGTTTACGCGGCTGTTATTAAAAAAACAAACAAGGCTGTCAAACCCGACTTTAATCAAAGTGTTTAGTATTATGCGACACGCGGCACACATCGTACAGACATACCTAACATGTGCCGCACAGACAAACGCGGCTTATGCCATAGGTACACACACACATACACACACACACACACAGCATTCGCGGCAAGAGAAAACAAAAGCTACCAACGATTACAACACAGTCAGTATATAGTGCTGAATACCTAGTCAAGCCGTCACGCGTCACCGGTTTATAACACACACACCCGCTTAGTGTACATAAAGCGGAACAGTCAGCTGGCTAATTTTGGCTCATCATAGGCGAAAAATCTTTCTCGCGCAGTAGCAAAGAACATTCTCGATTCCAAAACTGTCCCCCTACAACTGAAACTGTCCCCAACAACTGAAAGTGTCCCCATCAAAACAAGGGGGACAGTTTTAGAGCCTAGAATCTTCCAAAGCACGTGTTTGCTGATGTAATCGCCCACAAATAGCGTATGTATGTCGTAGTTGGCTACACGTCAGCGTTTGCTGATTCACTGTAACCTGTTCCCACGGTGTTGGAACAGGTCACCTATAGAGGTATAAAGTCGACTCACAGTGTAGAATGTTCCAAATGACGTGTTCGCTTATGCAATCATTTGCAATACCGCAGGTATAAAAGTAAACCCACAACCAATAATCATTTCTTTTCCGATTATTTCGGTGCCAGTAGGACAGTAAGCAGGGCCAAACGATAACCAGGCATAAATGGCGAGCAACCAAAACGAATCTGTTGAGGAAATGGAGATTAGTGAAAGCTCAAAACGAACTTACACTCAAGCTTTTTTAGACGAGATGACAAAAGACGAGACTCTTGCTAAATGTCGCCTAAGCATAGACTTAGCAAGAGCGAAAAATAGAAAGGAAACATGTTTTCAAAACATGAAAAAGACAAAAAAGAGAATTAAACTTACAGTTGAAAAGCTTCGGGAGCAACAATCATCTTTTGTCGCTGCTGTTGCTGACATACAGAGGCTAAAAGGTCTCCTTAAAGAATAAAAAAGTGGCTAAATGTGGCAGCGTCTTTTTTACACCTCTTTTAGTTTTCAGGCTCACCCCCGCGGAGGAAGCCATAAATGCCTTCTAGGTATTCTGATGAGACCTAACAGGTCAAAATGGCTCACAGGTGAGTACTTTATTTTTCGCCATAGTTTGAGAACACATATCTACATCCGCTTTTAAGAAACGCACCACGCTAAAGGATATGGAAACAAAGCCACCCCTGGTATTTAGTGACATGCGTCAGTAGGTTTTATTATCAGAGATAGGCAGAATGGGACTTCTAAAGCATCTCAATTTTTTATACTGAATTTATGCCTAAAACATGTTTTTTAATCATCAAAAACCATACCTCAACTTAAATCATATTGTATTTTGAGAAAATAATTATTGCTTTATTTTAAAAACAATTTACCCACGCGCTGGGAAAAAAGTAAATTACAAGTACATGATAAGGTAACCTATAAGTTACTTACAACTGGTACATAACTTATAGTTTACCTTATCATGTACTTGCAAGTTAGTTGTCACAAATTATTATAAGTGACTTAAAATAAGAACTTATAAGAACCTAAACATAACAACTTATAAGTTCTTCACCCAAGTACACAACTTACTCAGACAGATTTTCCAAGTTACAAGGACAATAAAAAACCTTTTTTTCTCAATAGTACTCTGGTGGAGGGGCAGATGGTGTTAGGTAGGCAGGGGTGAAAGGCATGACATCTCTTTGCGAAGTGTATGACAAAAATAATGGATTACCAAAACCTATCGTTACTTGCTTGTAAGTTCTCGAACTTTTTTCATAGTTTCTTCTACGCCTATCTTTTTTCCTTGTTCTAAAAAAGATTTCTTTAGCTCTTCAACATTTACAGCCTGACTACGCATCTTATTCTGTATTTCAGACTTTTGTTGTTTATAGTTGGCCAAATCATCCTGGACTCTTTTAAATTCGTTATCGTCAATTTCATTATCTTCCAAAGATTTACTAATAATAAGTTTCATACTCGTCAGCTTAGCTGCTGCGAGCGTACTTAATGCTTCATGCTTCTGCAACTTAGTATAAAAATTTTTGTTAAGGGCTTCCATACCAAAGCATGCCAGGCTTGTGGCAAGGCCAACAGCTTCAACAGCAATTCCTACGACACTTCCCACCCCTGTTGCAAACAGAGTTATACCTCCTACAGATAATCCGGCCGAAACCACCCCCATGGCCATTGATGTGTTGTGTACAGAATTGAAAACCGTATTGTAACGGCGTTTACACCTCGAGTATTTTGCTTGTTCTTCTTCCAAATACTTCAACGCTTCTGTAATATTCATTAAACGGAATGAATCTGCCTTTAAATGTTTTATCACGCTCAATAGGCTCAAGCTGCTCAGGTGGTATTTGTGGATACAAGTTCACCATTTTTTATGACAAATATTTTTTTAATCAGCAATTACATTTTGCAACTCTTCAAAAGTATACAATTTGTTAGCATAATAAAATGCAACAAGATCAATGTGTTCAAGGTTTATGTAAGTTAGACGAACAAAAGTTGCTTTGTCGACCACCACCTTGACAGCTGGAACACTGCTCGAAACATTAATAACAACATTATTTTTTGTAATAGCAATAAAGACCTTTGATGATTCTGTTACTGTTTCATTCCATGTAAGTTTAATTCCTTGTGCTATATTTGCCTCTTTTGCAGAAGCAACAGATTTCATGATAATTTCAAATACTATTGTCACTTCTCTAGCCACGACTAAGCTTGCTGGCATAAACACAACAGAAGTATCTGATCTACCCTTTCTAGTTGTAAGAAGATATCTCCGTCTCTCATAATTTTCAACTTTCAGTTTTTCTCTGCTATTGTTGTCTGGGGCAAAGCTTGGAACAAGGCTTACAATAAGCAGCCCAGAATTAACAACCTTCCTAAACACTAAGGCGCCTTCATCATCAGTGTATACATAAGGACTAATAAATTCAATCTTTATGTCCCAGTCAATTGTTGGTGGTGGTGCCGGTACAGGTGAAACAACCCACTTACTACCCACATGTATTAAGTTGTAAGGCGCATTATTTACAGGTGGAGTAGGTACAGTAACATCACGAAGCTGACCAAGTTTAGGAATCTGTTTTTCACCGTCTTTCATGTCAACAATTACTTTCCTCTTGTACATGCCATTTGAATCAAGTTCAAAACCATATATTTCTCCAACATCCCCCTCCTTCTCAAAATCCTGTACGTCTGCCAAATCTTTCAACTCTGTTACTGGACATGCAACTGGTATGATTGTTCGCTTTGGACCAAGACCACTCATTTTTATAAACAAAAATAAAATTATTTAACTTCTAACACTACACTAAAATCATGCATCTGAACTGGTTTGTCATCCTGATTAGTTACAGATAAACACAGTGATTCAAAGAAACTAGAACCTAATTTTTTAAACTGCAAATTAGGAAATCTAGCAACCACACTTTCACAATATGGGGTAGTTCCAGTCGGCAAGCATCTTAACAAAGTTGAAGGCTTTCCATTGTGTACATTTTCAGTAGTGTTCAGTTCTTTTAAATAAACATTTAGCACTGTGTGTACTGACAAATGAACAGGATATCTGCCAGTTATTCTTGGTTTTTTTGGTGATAGTAGACGTTCGACTGATTGTGACCAATCTTCATCTAGATGTGTTATTTTTTTTACCTAAAAATCCAAGTAATAATAAAAGACTAATTGATAAAGAAAACTGACCACTTTTTGGAAATTCAATTGTAACAAGTAAATTAGCTGGGTTTAAAGTTGCTTTAATTTTAAATTCATTTTGAAGCCATTCAGCTAAAGGACAAAAGTCATAATACCCAGCTCGTAAAGTATCACCCTTCTCAATACCATCAAGAGTTCCACTTACAGAATAATTTTCATCATCCGTTACATTAAACCACTTTACTGTATAAAACATTTCATGGATAGCCACAGCCTTGTTACCATCTCGATTATCGATTCCATTAGTTAACCACACTGGTTTGCTCGTGTCAAGATTTGTTAAGGTTATAAACATTTTTATTATCACATAAAAAAAAGCACAATGGAATTTAAATCACCAACAATTGCCATTGTAAACGCGTTTCAATTTAACGTGGATGCCAAGTATAATGTCGCACCAACTTATGACCAGAAAATAATTCAACTAAATCAGCTTGATATAGCTTTGTCTGAAGGAGATTTATTTCAAGTGAAAGTGCCAAATCCTTATGAGCATTACCTAAACCCTCCAATAACAGATGATGCAACTGCAAGAAGGTGGTCATCAAGTCCACTACAAATGTTTCAAAACCAACTTAACTTTGCTATACTATGTTCTACTACTGGCTGTGGTGTTTCTTTTACAGACCATTTGAATCACCCAAACAAACTGATTAAGTCTGTCTATCGTTTCCACACGTATTACCAGCTTAGAAGAATACTGTCAGAACTGCATACCCCACTGCCCACTGAATCCAGTTTTAATCAGTTTAACAATCCCATGGATTTGAAAGCATTTGAACGGATCTGTAATGAATTTAACATCAGTACAAAGTATGACTTTACACAAAAACTTGATGATCACAAAGGCATGGGAACATTGTATTATGCTATGAGTCACAGACAATTCCCCTCAAGATTATTACCCTGGTTACACTTCATTCTCATCAAAATCTGAAGTGTGGTTAGGCTCAATTGAACAGAAACAGTCTAATGCCTGGACCACATTTGTCTTAGATAAGAGTGACGGATTTACTCAAGCAGGAGTCGAACGCATAAATGAGTCTATCAGAACATACGTGTGGTGTATTTTAGGAGCGCAAGCTCAAACAAAATCAAATATTTTAAATGGAAGTGGAAAGTTTGAAGCACAAAAACAGTTTTTAGCAAACATGGAAGACTCAATTAATTCAGTGGTAGATTTACCATCAAGCATACAACACTATCAAGACGTACTTAGATATGCTAGATCAAAAGTTGACTTTGTAGTTGGAATTGGGTTATACATGTTACCATCAGACCTTCAACTCCAAATTGGATCAATAACAAATTATAATAATGAAATAGTTGTTGCAGGGAGTGATCAGAAATTAGGACTTAATCAATCTGTAAACTTGAGTCCAACAACCTCTCACATACAACCAGTAACACCACCAGTAACGCCAGTAACACCAGTATCATCACCATCACCTGTACAGATAGTAACACCAGTAATGTCAATAACAGCCCCAGCATCGGCACCGACACCTGAACCGGCACCAGTACAGCCAGTAAAAGACAAAGAAAACACACATGAGTCAGAGAGAACTGCATTGGTAATAGGCCTTACTGGATTAGGAATATTACTTCTTTACCTGTTTCATTAAATAACCTACTATTAACCCTCCTACTGTCACCAAAAAGATCAACACGTGCTCTGCCATAAACCCTACTACCTTTGCCGTAGTACTAATAAGCCAACTGACAACACTGCCTATAATACATGGCAAAGCATCTGCTGCTTTTACAGCTAATTTTTTAAGCAAGTCTGATATATGAGACAACTGTTTTTTTACCCAAGTCTGTAAATCTTTTGGGTCTGATGGAGTTGGAGGAGATGGAGGTGCTGGACTACTACCGCCTCCTGTTACAGCTAACACTACAGTACTAATAATAAATCCAAGAGCAGTAATTAAACTTGCAATAGTGATACCCTGCTCTCTGAAAAGTGTTTTCAATCTCTCAGCCAAAGTTGTGTCTTCGTGAAGTATTTTTTGAATAGTTTCTCTAATTCTGTTCACCTGTGTTTTAAGTTTTTCTTTTCCAATTTCAACTACTTCTAGCCGCGCTGATCTTTCTGTATACAAATCTTTTAATCTGTGTTGTATTCTTTCTTTCATTTCTATGTCATAATTTTCATCATCAGCTGTATTCAGTTTTTGTTTTTCTCTTTCAATATGATTATCAAGTTCACCTAGTTTAGCTAAATTATTTACAAGCTCACCCCTTATTGACTGAAGTGCTTTATCCAACCCAGCTAACTCCCGCATTGTCAAAGGAGAGTCACCAATTGTTTTTAATTCCTCATTTATTTGCCCTTCTGTAAATGAAGTTTCTTGTATTACCCTGTATGCTATTTCTGGTAGTTTTGTTATTTCAGTCGTTTCAATTTCTTGTCCAGTTGGCAATTTTGTTTGTACATCATGAAGAATACTAGCAAGTCTAGGTGGCAACCTTTTATCACCAACACCGAGGTAACGCTGTAGTGCTGCCTCACCGCCAACACTACCTTTCATCATCATCATCATCATCAGTCCCTTGCCCGAACTGGGCGTTGGGGGGACTGAAAGGCAGCAGCAACAGACAGTGCTCTCCACTGAGTTCTATTTTGGGCGGTGGCAAGCAAGTCTGGCATCTCGAGTTCGGTCCATTCTTTTATGTTTGCGACCCAACTCTTTCTCTGACGACCTCGCCGACGACTTCCTTCGAGAGTGCCTTGGAGGATAGTCTTGGACAAGGTGTTGTGTCGGGTCACGTGGCCAAACCAAGCAAGCTTGCGCCGTTTCACGGTTGCCAGAATAGGTTCATGTGGGCCCACCAGGGAGGTGACGATGCTCCGTACATATTCGTTGGTTTTGTGCTCGCGGTACGAGATGCGGAGCAACTTCCTCAGGCACTTGTTCTCAAAGGCCTGGATTTTCTTTTCTGAGTCTGCAAGCAGTGTCCAAGTCTCACAGCCGTAGAGTAGAATAGACACTACGAGGGACTTGTAAAGCCTGTACTTGATGGTGAAGCTGATGGAGTTACTTCGCCATATCCTGTCCAGCCTGGCAATTGCGGATGTTGCTGTACCTATCCTGATACGGATCTCTGCTACGCAACTACCGTCTTTGGACAGGGTGGCTCCCAAGTACTTGAAGCTATTGACCTCTTCTAGCTTCTGGCCGTTCATGTGAATGTTGCTGCTGCTGTCGCTTGTGGTGTTGATCATCACTTTGCTTTTATCCGTACTGATCTCCATGCCATAAGACCCTGCGCTACTTGAAAGTTTGTCTGTCAGGTTTTGGAGCTCACTATTGCTGCCTGCCATGAGGTCAATATCGTCTGCGAATCGAAGATTGCACAGGGATCTGCCACCAATAGAGATTGAAGTATGGTGGTCGTGGAGGGTTTCCTGCATGATCTTCTCCAGGAATATGTTGAAAAGGACAGGAGAGAGCAGGCATCCTTGACGGACACCGATCGTCGTCCTGAAGAACTCGCCTGACTGATTGTTAAGTAGAACCGCGCTGCAGGCGTTCTTGTAAAGCGCTTCTATCATTTGGATCAGTCCCTCCTCTATGTTGAACGATCTCATGACTTGCCAGAGTCCGTCGTGCCAGACGCGATCAAATGCTTTCCTGAAATCAATGAAGTTGTGGTAGAGTTCGCGCTGATGCTGCAGATGTTTCTCGATCAGGACGCGGCAGTTGAAAATCTGCTCTACAGTGCTTCTTCCAACTCTGAAGCCAGCCTGTTCTTCTGCCAGCAGTTCCTCGGCGAAAGTTTTGAGGCGGTTGAGAATGATTCTAAGCATTACTTTGCTAGGGTGACTTATCAGACTGATAGTTCTGTAGTTCTGGCACTGTTTCAGGTTTCCTTTCTTGGGGAGCGGGATCACTAGAGACTGTGTCCATTCTACTGGCCATTTCTTTTGCTCCCAGATCTTTTGACAGAGTGTAGTGAGGACCTTCGTTGTTACTTCTCCTCCATGTTTCAACAGTTCAGCAGGTATGTTGTCTACACCTGGAGACTTACCTCCCTTCAGGCTGCGTACGGCTGCTTCCACCTCTTCAGCTAACACTGGCAGGTCTTCAGCCTTCCTGGCCCCAGCCTGGTTGTTTTGGAGGATGCTGGTGTCTGGCTCAGCCTTGTAGTTATACAAGTCTCGGCAGTACTCAGTCCATCTGTTTAGTACAGCAGTGTTTTCCGTAAGGAGTTGGCCGCTGCTGTCTTCGATGACTGTGGCTGTTCGCTGTTGAGTCTTGGTGAGGGTCCTTAGCGTTTCATAAGCCTTCTTGCTGTTGCCGTTTGCCATGCCCTCTTCCACGCTACAACACTGGTCTTCAATCCAATCTTCTTTGGCTTCTTTCATCCTCTTCCTGATCTTCTTGTTGACAAGTCTGTACTTGTTTGCTGATGTGAGGTCTTGGCCTCTCTTTTTCTTCCAGGCTCTCCTCTCATCACAGAGATCGAGGATGTCATCGGTGACCCAGGGCTGTTTGCGCTTCCTCTGCTTCCCCAGCACTTCTTCTGCTGTAGAAAGTAACACCTCTTTTATATTTCCAGCAAGGGTGTCTACGTCGCAGTCCAAAGTAGCCAAGGCTGCAAATCTGCCTCCCACCTGGGCTTGGAAGAGCTCTTCTACTTCCGGGTCTTTTAGCTTCTGGAGGTCGAATCTGATGCGAGGGCTCTTGCTATCTCGTTTCAATGCCAGCTTCAACTTGAGGCTAGTAAGGACGAGGTTGTGGTCGCTGCCAATATCAGCGCCAGGAAAGGACCTCGTTTGTGCTTTGTTAATGCTGGATTTGAATCGTCGAGGCAGTACTACCTTTAATTGAACCTAAAGTTTTAAACTTAGCTGGATCTTTTAAATAAGTTAATTGTACTTTTCCTCTATCTGTATTTAAATATAAATGACCCTTTTTATCAAGTTCAAACTGATTAGGATCCAAAACTTCTGGACGTTCACCAACACTATCATAAAACGAGTTAACTTTATCTTTTAGCAGTTCATGATACATACTAGAAGTATTACTTGTACCAGACATATCTGTTACACTAGTATCATAGTCATTTATGTCATCCATTTCAAAGTCTTCAAATCCTCCTTCTGCCATTGTTTTTATTAATTTATTTTTTTTGATTTTGTGTATAATAAAATGACATCAACCTACGGATCAAAGTTAGACCCACACAGAAAACTACGTGAACCTCTTGGTGTTAAGGGCATTAGTCAATCAATTGTCATCACTAACAACCCTAGTACTATAGACCAAAACCAAACCCTTATTGTTAAGTTTCCTAACCTAGGTCCCAATGATGTTATTGTTCCTGATACTTCTTACATTGCATTTAATATTGAACTTACTTCAACAACAGATGTAAACAGAACACTAGTTCGAAACATAGGTAGAGCAATTATTAAAAATATTAAAGTTAAACTTGAAGGACAGGAAGTGTTTAGTCTTGACGATGCTGATGTGTTTTACTGTTACAAAGACCTTTGGCTTACAAGTCAAGAAAGAGAAGACCGTATTTATCAAGGTATAGAGGCTGATAATATTACTAAACTCAGAATAAATGCAGAAGACAAATCTACAACATCCGCTGCTGATGTTATTGTGGCAGATACATATGGTAATAGATTTTGCATTCCACTTGAATTTGAAATTCTAACATCACATTTACCTTATTACCAAGGAGCACTGAATGATCGTCTGAGTTTCGAGTTAATGTTTAATGACTACTCCAAAGTTATCAAATCAACTGATATTCATGCATCATACAAGATCACTAACATTTCCTTAGAATATGAAATTGTAACACATACTGAACTAGCCAGACTCATTCGAAATCAGTACCAGTCAAGACTTCCAATTTATTATGATCGTGTGATAAGACACAGTTTAATTAATAAAAACAAAAGTGATCAGATTTGGAACATCAACCTAAACACTCCTGCTAGGTCACTGAAAGGCATTCTTATGTTGTTTGTTCAACCAGCAAATCCATACTCTCCTACTCCAGAAACATTCTATAATCCAAAGATTACTAATTTGTCTTGTACTATTGAAGGCCGTCCTAATCAAGTGTATGCTTCAGGTATGCTACCTTACCAGCACTATGACGAAATAGCAAAATATTTTGCAGGTGGAAGGATTAGAGAAAAACCAGCAAACATTACATCTAAAAGTCTGCATATGTATGATGTAAGAATTTCTCAATACCTGGTAGACAAGTATGCACTTTGGCTAGATTTACGTAGTACGGATGATGACTATCTACATGGATCAGGTCATACTGTTGAAAATGGTAGTGATGGAATTACAATCCAGATACAAAAAAAGGTTGAAACAGCTGGAGCAGTAAATATATATTTGTATCTAATTTTTGATGCCCAACTAAATATTTCAGAAAGCAGACTAAGTGGACACATATATTAATTATATTGTGTATTAAAATGAACTTGATGACATTAGACCCACACTGTGGTTTATTTTGTGGTGCTACAGGGTGTGGGAAAACTGAATTTGTTCTTAATCTCTTACAAACAAGATACCTTCATCATTTTGAAAACATTGTGATATTTTGTCCAACGATCAAACATAACAAAGCTTATCTCAACCGTTTTTTTATTTGGACTGATCATAACATTTACTTAATTGATCCTGAGAAAAAACTGAATTACTACCTACAGTATTTTTACAAACATTTTGAAGGTCAGACAACTTTATTTATTGTCGATGATTGCTCAGCAGAAAAAGATATTGTCAAAAAAAGAAACACATTAGCAGAACTTGCTTTCAGTGGCAGACACGCAAACATTAGTGTTTGGATTCTCACTCAAAAATATAATGCTGTACTGAAAGATTTTCGAGAACAGTTAAAGTTTATATGTTTGTTTTACTGTAAGGATCGTGACAGCTTTGAAGACTGCCTCAGAGAAAACGATGTCATCCCAAATAAGCATGAACGGGATGATGTAAAAAATAAACTGAAATCAACTAAGCATCTAAAGCTCATTTTAAAGACAGATCAGCCCACAGGGTATGGGTTAGTAAATTAATTTATACTTTTAGTTTGTCTATAAAAATGACAGACGGACAAAAGGAGCAAAATTGGCCTATTGGTGAAATCATAGATATTACATATTGCTTTAAAGATGTTAAATATGTAAGCCAGCTTTATAATAAAGAGTCACCAGATAATTTTTTTATGTTACCAGCAACACTGTATATGACTGGTAATATAACTTTAAGTGTTGATAATCCATTTATAAAAAAAAATAACTGTTGATATTAAGACACAGTCATTTACTGTTAATGAATATTTAAGTGGTTGGTTTGCTAAATTGTGTAGTGATTTAGCAAAAGAACTATATAAAATAAATTTATATTTTAACGTTGTTACATTTAATAAAATGGTATTGCACATACAAAACCAATAATGATGATTGAGTCAGTGTGTAAACAAATCTGTTTTGTAGGAGTTACAGTCAATAAAGTGCCATTTTCATTATATAATTTTCTATTTATTTTTTTTGTCGGACAAATAAAAAAGATGGACAACCATCAAAGATTAAGAAACGTGTTTCACACAACTGACTTACCTATATCTAATATTTACAATGTCTATGAATCAATAGAAAGATCTTTTTTAGTCATACAAAATAACCTTCTTTCTGATAGTGTAAAGATTCAGATTGTTGCAAAAATAGAATTTGCCAGAGATGTTGGTGAAGTTATTGTAACGTATATCTCGACAAGGCAGCACACAGTTAATTCGAGAAGAGAACTAGAGAAAGTGTTTAGAGAAAGATTGTTACCAGACTTCCATGAAGCAATCGACAGAGCAGAAATGCAAGGGTCTGGCTGGCATGAAGGCCTTGTACATGAACTACAACTGAAGCAGTCAAGATATCTTAAAAAAAGGTGTTTATCCATATGAGTACATCAGTGACTGGGTAGTTTTTGAGGAAAGGAGACTGCCTCCAAAAGAGAAATTTTATTCTACACTAACTGGTAAAGGTATTTCTGACTCTGAATACCAGCATGCACTTGATGCGTGGGATAAATTAGGGTGTCAGACAATTGGTGATTACCACGATCAGTACTTGAAAGCTGACGTTTGCTTGCTAGCAGATGTATTTGAAAGTTATCGTGAAAAGGGTTTGTTGCACTACAGTCTTGACCCTGCTTGCTACATAACTAGTCCTGGCATGACATGGGATGCATTTTTGAAATCCAGTAAGATATTTATAGACCTGTTGTATGATCGTACGATGGGTGAAATGGTGGAACGTGGATTGAGGGGTGGCATTAGTATTGCAGCAAATAATTATGCCAAGGCAAATAATAAATATCTTGACGACTTTGACCCCTCAATGTCAAGGTCATTTATTACGTACGTGGACGCTAACAATTTGTACGGATTCGCGATGTGTGAATTATTACCATTAAAAAACTTTTGTTTGTATGATTTGTCACAGTATGGCATAAAAAAATTAACAAAATATATTATGGATCGAGGTCAAAATGATGAAAAGGGTTGGATCTTTGAAGTAGACCTTGAGTACCCACACCACCTACATGATTACCATAATGATTATCCATTAGCAGTTGAAAAAATGAGTATGACGGGAAAAAAAGAAGACACCAAACTTGTGCCAAATCTAAATGACAAATTTAATTACGTTTGTCACTATCGATTGTTACAGTTTTACATCAGACATGGGTTAGTACTAAAGAAAGTTCACAGAGGAATTCAATTTGAACAAAGTGCTTTCATGAAAGATTACATAATGAAGAATACAACATTGCGTGCGAGAGAAGGTAACACTGCATTTGACAAAGACTTCTTTAAGCTTATGAACAATGCCTGTTTTGGCAAGACAATGGAAAATCCTCATCACCGCAAAGATGTGAGACTTGTAACAACTGAATTGGGTGCAATTAAACTTACAGGCAAGCCTCGGTACACAGGGTATAAAGAGTTTCATTCATCATTGTATGCTGTGTCACTCAAAAAAAAGATCGTTAAACTGGACAAGCCAGTATTTATAGGTATGGCTATTCTGGAGTTGTCAAAATTATTAATGCTTGAATTTTATTATGATTACTTCAAACCAAAGTATCCTGACTGCCGTCTGTTATACACTGACACTGACTCTATGATCATTGATGTGTGTACTGAAGACTTTTATGAAGACATGAAAACAGAGTTACACATGTATGACACGTCTGACTACCCTAAAGACCATCCACTGTTTAGCACACAAAACAAGAAAGTGTCTGGTAAGTTTAAGGATGAACTAAATGGTGTGCCTATAGTTGAGTACGTTGGACTGAGATCAAAAATGTATTCTATACTGCACCAGAAGGGTAGTCAGTCAAAAGCCAAAGGTATCAAGAAAACAGCGATAAAAAATAAAGACATTCGTCATGAACATTACAAGCAAGTGTTAGATGGTGCATTAATGCCTGATTATCCAAACAAGTCACTGAGATCAAACAAACATAATCTTGAAATGATCCAAACACATAAGAAGTCTCTGGCAGTTGGAGACACAAAACGAGTGTTTCATAGTAAGGAAAAAGCTTATGCACCTGGTCATTACAGACTCAAGTTATCTGAAGAAATAGCTGACGAACTGGTTGATGAATTAATTGATGAGTTAGTTACTGAAATGAGTAACGGTGTCTGGGGGAATAATCTGTAATTCTTCTCTGACAAATGCCCTCTTTGGTGCAGGCTCATACAGATAATATATTGTTGCATTAGCTGAAGGAACTATTTTTTTTATATTATGAACAGATGTAGACCAAATTGGATCAGTTGCCCTACGTCTAACGTCATTTTCAGCCTCACCAGGTTGATACAAATATCTCACCTGTTTTGTAAATAAGTTAGTGTCTGGAGGTGTTATTGCTTTTATTTCTGACGGTATTGTTTTCAATTTAATAGAATCAACAGGTTTAGGGTGACCATCATTATTCATTGCTTTTATCACAGAAGGTAATCTTTTAACCCATTCAGTGTTACGTGCGTCATGCATGAGTTCCTTAGAATACTGATAGCTAAAAAGTCTCTCCGATAATTGCTTGTTAAAGTTTTCAACAATTGCCTGTGATCTATGCAAGCCTGGAATACCGCGTCTAACCAGTACGCCATGGTTTGCAAATAATTGATTAACAGCCCCTTTAAATTCACTCCCATCATCAACCTGCACAAGCCTAGGGTATTTTAAAGGACCTCGACTATATATTTTTGATAATGCAGTGGCCACTGTTACAGCTTTTTTGTCAGTTATGGGTTCTGCATCCTTATACCTTGAAGCTATGTCAACAACAGTTAATGCATACTTGTATCGTTTCTTTCTTATTGTGTCATGCGGAAGAAACAGGAGGTCCATTTGGTGTGTGTCATTAGGTGATGTGTTTTCAAAATGAGGCCTTGTTATTTTTCTTGGAGCAGGAAGATATATTTGCCAAATTGCCTGTTTTTTAAGCCACTGTTTTATTTGGTTAACATCTCCACCCACAGCAGCATGTAATTTTTCTACTGCAGTATTCCCTTTCCAGTAGCAAATTGGAGAGTAATATATTTTTGATAGTTTAGTGTCTGCCATTTTTTTCTAGCAATATAAACTCCTGTAAAATATACTAATGTCATTCCTACTAGAACAAATATTATTTCTCCATTTCTTTGTTCTAGGCTTGGTTGGTAGTAGTCACTAAGTTTTGGTTGTGGAATAGACATGTCTTCACCAGTTACAAGATAGTATTCTTTGATCGCGTCATCAACATTTGAAAATGTATGCTGTGCATGACCCTCAAGTTTTAGTTTTTCATTAATAAAATCCAGTTTTTCTATTCTTTGCTTCTCATAATCTTGTTGAGCTTGAGCTAGTTTTTCAGATGCCTCATTGTGGCGCTTCATTTCTTCTGCTGATTCTTCTTTACTCACTTTTGAAAAGAAATAGTTTGACCCACTAAAAGCTATTGCATTTATAACTGCACCGCCAATCATAACAGCTATAGTTGCCATATTTTTTATTTACTTAGAAATATTTTCTGGAATAATTCCTTGCTTGACTAGAAAATCTTTTGTTGCAATCGATGCTGTTATAACAACTACTAGCTTAGCACTGTCTTCGAAGTCTAATTTACTAAGATCTGCTGATTTCATTTTGAGTAGACTTTTTCCCAGCATAGAATATGCTACTGCTAGTCCACTTATTACAGCGGAGTGATAGACAAGGTTCATTAAGTTCTTTGTGTCACTCATTTTCTTATGCTACAAAAATTAAAATAATAATAAATTTATTACTGCATGTAAAATGGGTCCAAAGGTTTTGAAACTGCTGGTAATGTGGAGACTTCTTCTTTTGTTTTTGGAGTGTTTGATTTTTTGGACACTGTTCGAGTGTTTGGTTTGTATTTTTTTATATAATTGGTAACCTACGTAAACAAATCCGACAACAAATCCAGCAACTATATAATTTGTTGTTGTTTTAGTTGTTTTTTTATCACTTTGTGGGGTATGTGTTGGTTCTAATGGTAGTGTCACTGATGATGTTACGTCAGTCTTTTCTGTTAATGCTTGAAGCTGTAATTTCTTTTGTCTGTTATATTCAGCTAATCTTTTCCCAGCCTCTATTCGACCTGGACTTTTAGTCTTAGTCACTGTTTGAACCTGTGTCAAGACATGGCTCTCTTGTGGAGTCGTCTCGTCCATTTTCTTCTAATTTAAAATTTATTTTAGAAAAATCAATATGACTACTAGTAACAAGTAAGGTTACAGCAGGTGCAAGGTAATTCCCAAACTTGTAAAACATAAGGCATGCTAATTTACCTATTGAACTTGAAACTATGGGGTTGCTTTCTAGATCATGTGAAAGGCTGTCACTATCAACAGGTAGGAAGTGACTTACAGCTTTTGTGTATAGGCAGACAAGAGATCGACTCAAATCACGTGTCATTAGTGAAGCAATGTGATTTTCATATTTAGAATGTAGTTTAATTAGCTCATCAGCAGTAAGGGATTCTATGTCTTCTGTCATGTATTGTTTACCGAGAAAAGCTTTTGATTTTCCAGAAACAACAACAGAGATAAGCCTTTGTTTTTTAGAGTCTAAGTCTTTGTTCTCTACAGCACAGATATCACTTAGAAGTAGCAATTCGTCTTGATTCATTTTATAATGTAATATAATAATTTTGCTTAAAAAAGTCAATGGCAGCATTAATTATTTAGGGGGGATGGGGGATCTGGCTTAATAATCGCGGGTTGTCAGCTGATCAAAAATCGTTGCTTGAATGATTTCTGGAGTGGAACTAAAATGGTTAGGTAATAAAGGTATTGGGTGTCTTTGTTGACGTGGGCTTGCTTAATTACCGTGTTAATTAGAATAAATCAATTGTTTGGGGGAGGGGTGGGGTGGGAAACCCACATTATCTATCTCTCAGGTAGTTCATATGTGGACTTTGCAGTAAGACCCCCAATAGAAATGTTGCTAAGGGTTACATTGTCTATGCATATAAATAATAGTGGCTCTTTGCAAAAGGTTATAGATCTAACTGACGCATTGGTAGATCTGCGAGACTATTTCAATAGTATATAATTCAACATAAAAATCAGGTCGAAGACAAAAGGTAGAGACCCTTGACAGCGAGGACAACTCTCATATAAAAGGGACTTTGTGGGTTTTGGTTCACCCCATCTTGCTTTCAACACAGCTTTGACTATTTGCTGGGGTAGGGGTTCAGTTCCTGTCATGAGGGTGGGGGTGGTCACGGCGCCCTATGTGTTTCGTGAACAGAACAGTAAGCATAGGGGGTAGCGGGCGGGGGGGGGGGGGAGTGGTGGGTTGGGGATGGGTTGGGGTAGATCACCTTCCAGACCACCCTGGCCCTGGCTGACCACACCGGCAGGAAGTGACCACAGGCCAACTGGACGTGAAACTGTTGAGTGGAGTTGTCGTACACAGCGTCCGCTAACATCTCCACGTGAAGCTGGCCGTCAGTCGTCACACCCTGGTCTGGAACACACACACACAGACACAGGGACAATTACAAATACTGATACTAGCACAGTGACGTGACACAGGGAGAATTACAAATACTGATACTAGCGCACTGACGTGACACAGGGACAATTACACATTGTGATACTAGCGCACTGACGTGACACAGAGAGAAATACAAATACTGATACTAGCGCACTGACGTGACACAGGGAGAATTACAAATACTGATACTAGCGCAGTGACGTGACACAGTGGAGGTATTGCCCCAGAGAGCGAGGTACCTTGAGACAATCACTTCAGGAATATTGCAGAGAATCGCGAATACCGCTTCTGTCGCAGAATCGGCACCGAGGGCCGGTTGCATGATCTTAGTCCTGCGTCAGCAACTAAGCACGGTGCTCCGCTGTGCCCTGAAGTGTAAAAAGCACTACCTTGCAAAGGATAAAAGATCCGCAAAATGATTTTCTGCGTATTTCTTCTTTACCGATTTTCTGGACTGTTTGATCGGTACCAGGCATCTGTCCTGTATACTGAACTGGTGTCGGCTTCACTTGGCGAACGACTCTGTCAAATGGGTGCTGGTGTGCGATGTTGGATTGTACGACTCTGTCAAATGGGTGCTGGTGTGCGATGTTGGATTGTACGACTCTGTCAAATGGGTGCTGGTGTGCGATGTTGGATTGTACGACTCTGTCAAATGGGTGCTGGTGTGCGATGTTGGATTGTACGACTCTGTCAAATGGATGCTGGTATGCGATGTTGGATTCTACGACTGTCAAATGGGTGCTGGTGTGCGATGTTGGATTGTACGACTCTGTCAAATGGGTGCTGGTGTGCGATGTTGGATTGTACGACTCTTTCAAATGGTGCTGGTGTGATATGTTGGATTGTACGACTCTGTCAAATGGGTGCTGGTGTGCGATGTTGGATTGTACGATTCTGTCAAATGGGTGCTGGTGTGCGATGTTGGATTGTACGACTCTGTCAAATGGGTGCTGGTGTGCGATGTTGGATTGTACGACTCTGTCAAATGGATGCTGGTGTGCCATGTTGGATTGTACGACTCTGTCAAATGAGTGCTGGTGTGCGATGTTGGATTGTAAACTCTGTCAAATGGGTGCTGGTGTGCGATGTTGGATTGTACAACTCTGTCAAATGGGTGCTGGTGTGCGATGTTGGATTGTACGACTCTCCGCTGTAAGGCCCACAATCACAGATCAACACACACATTGAAACAGCCAAAGTCAGCATAAAGCTTCTGTTGTAGTAGTAAATAAATTCATACTAGCATAAAGAGTGTCAGTAAATGCGCGTGTCACGTTCACCTGATTGATGGGCTCAGCTCGCGGCGACACTTTTCTCTGAACCGATTGTGAATGAGATAAAGCGCCCTCATAATGTGCTGTGTTTATTATTATTATTATTATTATTATTATTATTATTATTATTATTATTATTATTATATTATTATTATTATTATTAAGTTCTGGTTGTACATTTATTTTTTAACGGTGATTGATCCTCACCTGATACTTGCACCTGCACCGTGTGCACCTGTCTGACGATTGTCCCGTGTAGATCCAGGTTGACGTGAACGGAGTAGGTTCCAGCGTCCGCTGTGGCCACCTCTTGTAGACGGATACCGGCGTTAGGGATGAACTGCACGTGTTGCGAGGAACCGGGAATGCTGACAAATACGCCCATCACTTGTGTGGACAACAGCGTCTCACTTCCACCTGTCAATTAACTCATTCGAGACGTGCCGCATACGAATACGCGGCAAAATTTACGTCTCAAACGATTCAAACCAGCAACAAATTGCGCGACAAATTGATGTTGACAATGATCAATGTTCCATAGTTCCAGGTCACTGTACTCTTTATGCTTTAGTACAGTTAATGAAATACTAAAAAATAATAATAATAAAAAAAAAAAATTAACCAACCCTTCTAACGTCACCCTTCAGAAAGATTATTGGTTTGTTTATAAACAAACCTGGTTTATCTGGATTACTTTGCTGATTTATTATCACTATTTTTTTTTTCTCACCCAGCAAGCATGCACGACTCTTCTTGACAAAGAAAGAGTTATAACGTCACTTCCTTCGTGAAATAATGCTGGCGCAGAAGGTTCGATACCGCTGTGTCATCTTGTCACACTCCTATTATTCTTGTTAGTGTAAATATACTGGTCAACAAAAGAAACGCCAAATAACCCCATTCAAATCACATTATTTTAAGCCAACATTTGAAATTCGATTTCGGACAAACCATACAACGGATGGTTCGACATTTTAGGATTGTGCTGTGCCATGCTTGCTCCAAATACAGAATAAACTTCCTGTTACGATTGTGGTTGTGTTGTTCTGTGAGAGCATGCATGTATTGATCGTAGAAAACGATCCGATATTTATTTGAGTTATCATGGTTACGAATCACATACCTTTTCAGTAAGATTCTCTATCGTTTGCGTAGAGAGCTGTTACGTTTGTGGTTGTGTTATCCTGTGAGAGCGTGCTGTGTTTATCGTAGGAAACGATCTGATATTTATTTGAGCTATCACGGTTATGATTCACGTGCCTTTTTAGTAAGATTTTCTTTTATTCGTGAGTAGAGCCGATTTCGTTTTGTTAAGTTTAGTCCGGAACGTTCTAGAAAGGTCGCACTGTCTAGTGACATCGTAAGTGTCACGTCGGGTAATTAGCTACATTTCGGTACATTTTTCGCTACTTTTTGTTTTCCTGTGCGCGTGGATTGAGCAGCCTTTATTTTGTTTTGGGAATGTTCTCGTACCTTTTTGAGCTATCATAGTACGTAGTGATAGGGATACCATACTTTTATGTGACTTAATTATACTTTAGGATTTAGAGCTGAAGTGAGCAGCCGAGTTTTTGCAGCCTGTTTTAGTGATTCCAGAAGATTCTTATTTATGAGTTTCAGTTGCGTGTTTCGTTCTGATTGGTTGCGTTGTATGATTTCCGTAGATGATTCTAGAATTTGGTAGTGTATATAAGGAGGGCGCTGGGAAAGCCCGTTCGTACATTGTCTTGCTTTGTCAGTTGTAGAGAAACGTAGTTTATTGGGAGAGACGCTGTGTATGAGAAACTTTGAGTCGTAGTGTGGACATAGCAGAAGAGACTTTGTATCAGTAGTTTGTGCATTTGAAAGTGCATTACTGTGTGGATATCGCATCGCTGAATTAAATGTTGTTGGAACTGTTACTCCAGTATTGTCTACATCGTTAAGCCACGTGTGACGGATTGCAGCTGAACGAGGTTTATTTTAAAGAACTCTACGTGTGTGTGTCTGGTGTGTTTATCATACTTCGACTACAACTCCACCATGTAACAAGAGCGAAATTGGCTTTGTTAAGATATGCTAAGATTAGTCCGGAAGCTTCTAGCAAAGTCGCACGGAGAAGAGCAGTCGAATTTTGGTAATGCGTAGATTCGCTGACAATAGATTAGAACGTTCGAGCAAAATCGCGCTGTCGAGTGACCTTACATGTGACGTCAAAATGTAGGCAACATTTTGCAACACAATATATAGCCGCTCTAATATTCATAGTCATAGTTGTTTTTTGTACGCGTGAAATTAACAGCCGGTCAGTGTGTGTTGTGAAAGATCGTGAAACTTCCAGAAAGTGTATGCAAGGTCGTGAATTGGTCTGCCATACTTTTGTGAGACGTCATAACGCGCCAGGATTTCCCAAAATTGGGGCTGAAATAAGCAGTCGAATTTTGTAGACAATTGTAGTCTATTCTATAAAGTTCTCTTTCATTAATATTTATGAGTTTCAGTTACCTGTTTCGTTCTGATTGGTTGCGTTGTGTGAATTTGTTGGATTATTCTAGAAAGCTGTTTTACTATAAAAGATGGTGCTAGGAAGCACGTGTGTACATTTTTATGCATTGTCAGTTGTAGGGACACACAGTTTATCGTAGGTACGTGGCCCGTATAAGGTGTACATTGTGAGGGAGGCAGCGTAACGGTGGTGCACGTTGTATGAGAAACGCTTTGTGTCGCCAGTGTTGACATTTTTGCAGAAGAGACATTGTATCAGTGTTGGTGCATTTGGGAATGCATTGTGTGGAGATCGCATAGCTGAAATAAAATATTGTTGGAACTGTTACGTCAGTGTAGTCTACATCCTTAAGCCACGTGCAACGGGTTGCAGCTGAGTGAAGTTTCTTTAAAAGAAACTTACGTGCGTGCGTCGGGTGTGTTTATCATACTAGACTACGACTCAACATGTAACACTTCCACAAAGTCAATATGGCGTGTGACTGACCCCCATTGGCGTTGATGACGGCTTGGCGGTTGACAGCTGCCCTGGGGATGTTGTTCCATGCCTGGACAATGGTATTCTCAAGTTCGGCGGCTGTCGATGGTCTTGGGTGTACAGCGCTGACCTCCCTTTGCAGCTGGTCCCAGAGATGTTCGATGCGATTGAGGTCCGGGCAGAGGGCAGGCCAGGGCATGACTGGGATGTTGTGCTGCTGCAAGAAGCGCTGGGTGATACGTGCAGTGTGTGTACGCGCATTATCTTGCTGCAAGATGAAGTTTCTGCGTGCCTAAGAAATTGACAGGACATATGGGTATAGTACTTGGTCAATGTAGCGCTGAGCTGTGATACCATTTCCGCCACCTGCTACGATACTACGAAAGAACACAGGTCTTACTGTCTGGTTCAGGGTAATCCCACCCCAAATCATCATGCTTGGCCCGTCTCAGGCATTGTTCTCCAGCACACAGCCATCAGCATAGCGTTCACTCCCTCTCTGCCACACTCTTATGCGCCCATCTGCATGGCTGATGCACACTGCAGGCGTGCATGGCGAAGACGGTCAGTAAGATCAGGTCCACGGGCTGGACGGCGGTTGTGCAGATTATGCTCCTCTAGCCGTGGTCGCACTGTCTGGCCACTGATGGGTGCCTGGTGGTTGCCGATAAATTCTCTTGCTGTTTCCTCGGCCGACTGAAAGCGATTTCGCACGTGAGCCCGGAAAATGTGTCGGTCTTGCCGTGGAGTTGTCACACGTGGCCGTCCGCTTCGGGTGGCGCCAGCAGAAGAGCCGTAGGCATGATAGCATTGTTGCAGCCGGTAAATGGTCGAAATGTGACATCTAAAGGCCACTGCCACAGCTTGTGGATCTTCTCCCGCTTCCTCGTTGGGGAGCACTACGTCTTGGCATGGGGAGCGCTACGTCTTGGCATGGGGAGCACTTGGTCTTGGCATGGTTGGGGGGCACTAAGTCTTGGCATGGTTGGGGAGCACTAGGTCTTGGCATGGTTGGGGAGCACTAGGTCTTGACATGGTTGGGGAGCACTAGGTCTTGGCGTGGTTGGGGAGCACTAGGCCTTGGTGTGGTTGGGGAGCACTACGTCTTGGCATGTTGGGGAGCATTAAGTCTTGGCATGGTTGGGGACCACTAAGCCTAGGCATGGTTGGGGAGCACTAGGCCATGGCGTGGTTGGGGAGCACTAGGTCTTGTCGTGGTTGGGGAGCACAAGGTCTTGGCATGGTTGGGGAGCACATGGTCTTGGCATGGTTGGGGAGCACTAAGTCTTGGCATGGTTGGGGAGCACTAGGTCTTGGCATGGTTGGGGAGTACTCAGTCTTGGCATGGTTGGGGAGCACTCAGTCTTGGCATGGTTGGGGAGCACTATGTCTTGGCATGGTTGGGGAGCACTATGTCTTGGCATGGTTGGGGAGCACTATGTCTTGGCATGGTTGGGGAGCACTATGTTTTGGCATGGTTGGGGAGCACTCAGTCTTGGCATGGTTGGGGAGCACTCAGTCTTGGCATGGTTGGGGATCACTCCGTCTTGGCATGGTTGGGGAGCACTATGTCTTGGCATGGTTGGGGAGCACTCAGTCTTGGCATGGTTGGGGAGCACTATGTCTTGGCATGGTTTGGGAGCACTATGTCTTGGCATGGTTGGGGAGCACTATGTCTTGGCATGGTTGGGGAGCACTAAGTCTTGGCATGGTTGGGGAGCACTATGTCTTGGCATGGTTGGAGAGCACTCAGTCTTGGCATGGTTGGGGAGTACTAAGTCTTGGCATGGTTGGGGAGCACTAAGTCTAGGCATGGTTGGAGAGCACTAAGTCTTTGCATGGTTGGGGAGCACTAAGTCTAGGCATGGTTGCGGAGCACTAAGTCTTGGCATGGTTGGGGAGCACTAAGTCTTGGCATGGTTGGGGAGCACTAAGTCTTGGCATGGTTGGAGAGCACTAAGTCTTGGCATGGTTGGAGAGCACTAATTCTTGGCATGGTTGGGGAGCACTAAGTCTTGGCATGGTTGATGTGTGGCAATGGCAAAAGTGACAGAAGGCGTAACACTGCTGATATTTTATTGCCTTGCATTGCTGAACACAGTTCATGCCCCAACATCACTCTGCGGTGATGCACGTGCGTGGAAAGCATACGCCGTGCGTCATTACCAATACGGGTGGCTCATTCACAGGGAGGGTAACACGGTTACTACAGTACGGTGACTGCACGCTTGCATGTTGTCGCTCGTACACTGGCTATCAAAACTAGTGTAACTTGTATTTTAGTGGATTTATCATACAAATATAACATACACTCGAATTTCGCGTTTTTCTTTTGTTGATCAGTATACTTTGGTCAAAATGACTACCTTTCCTAAAGGACTGTAAGTTAATTGCATCAGGGATTTCTGTCAGGGGCGGATCTTCGGGATGGTCATAGGGATTCCGCATCCACCACCACCGCCTGCCCCCCTCCCCCCCCCATCCCTCTCCCCCCTCCCCCCCTTTTTTCATCCAACTCCCCTCCCTTCCCCAAAAGCACACCGTTTGAGTGCCAAACTGGAAAGTCTGTCGGCACTACAGGACATCAGGTGGAGTGAGAGTATATTGGACAGCGACAGAATTGCTTTTTTTTACAGCTCAGTGTACTCTGATCCCACCTGATGGCGTGTAGTGCCACTCCACATTGTTCAGATGTTCTTCCGGTTCCGCCGTGTAGCTCCAGGCTAACGTCACATCCTGTCCGGGGCATGCTGGGATGACTGTTCCATTAGGTAAAGTGCCGGCGGACGTCCATTGAAAGGACCAGGTCCCAGAGACTGTAAATAAATAAATAAATAAATAAATAAATAAATAAATAAATAATACACGTAATAGAAATAAGTTAACGATAATTAATAAATAAGCAAATGATTAACCCATTCAGACCTGACGCACTTCAGCAGGAGATGGGTCGACTATGATAATTCAAGGGTAGTGCCAGATTACCTTGGCGCCTGTCGGCGCCAAGCTAATCTGGCAATGCCCTTGAATTATCATGGTCGATCCATCTCCTGCAACTGTTGCATAGTCATTGGTTGACGCTTCCAAAATTTGGGAAATACGTGCGCCGGACTAAATGAGTTAAAAGAAAGTAACTAACTAGCAAACGACGCACACCAGTATGCAAAAGCTACCTGGTACAATGGTAACTTGATAAGTAAGCAGTAAATATGTCTTTGATGGTCTGGGCCAAATATGACCAACAAATGTAATTGCATTTTTTCTGGGATACAAAAAAAAAAAAAAAAAAATTAGTTAGTTAGTTCGGAGTTTAACGTCCACGGCACAGTAGTGATAATGGACGGCCCTAGTGGGCGGGTTGTGACCGGGACAGCTATTGCCTATGGGGTACGACCTGAACACTGATCAATTCGGCCCCATTGCAACTATGCCACTTTGATTTACATGTTATCTCAACAAGCCCGTAGTTTTGCCTGGATGGAAAAAATAGATAAGACAAAAGTACAGAGTAACAAAAGAAGGTTAAATTACTTACATGATTTTAATAGCTGTCATGTTTGTTTGTTTTGTTCCCGTTTGTTTGTTTGTTTGTTTGTTTGTTTGTTTGTTTGTTTGTTTGTTTGTTTAAACTGACACGATACCCACATGGAAGTTTCAGCACAATCTCGTGCCGGTAGAATTTAGACATTCCTTGGAACTGCTTCTCCACTGTTGTAGTTACGAGTGTTGTAAACAACACCGATCGACCAAACAGCAAATGCGGCAAACAACAAGAGACATAAATCAGGCATGCCGCGTGCACTTACCATCGAAGAGAATGAGTGTCAAACACAGGTGAAGGACTTCCATGTTACGTCTCCCTCCAGTCCGCTCACACAAGGCCTGAGTCTGAACCACTGTCCACAAGTTATATATAGCTGGGGCTGCGCACAGGCCACGGTCGAGACAGTTACTTTGCACGATTTGACTAGTTATACGCTAACCCTAGCAGCTGTACATGACGAACGTTTGACTGCAAGTGGCGATGTTCCCATGAAGACAGCACGACAATGATA
>BTPG01000010.1:352253-592072 GCA_036245525.1 Semisulcospira habei | reverse complement strand
CCAAGTGGCCCACGGGCATCGATATACGTTTCCGCCAGAGTTGGTATGCGGGCCACTCTCCGTCGTTTTCATGTCCTTTGCCGTCACTGGACCCTGATGCGGAATTTCAGGCGGGTGGCCGCCGTAACGCCTTCTATCGCGTTCCTCGGGGGGTGGATAAGACTGCTGTCCTCAACCGCAACACTCTCGCTTGCTCCGGCTTCCTCGATCTCGCAACACAGGCAATTGCTCGGGCTTTAGAGGATAATTGGGACCCTCACTCCTCCGCTCCTCTTCGGGAAATTCACTCTTTGGCTGTGGTGGCGAACAGAGCCTCCTACCACGCCTCCACCAATGCGATGGCTGCTGCCATCAATTGTGATTTAATTCGCCGGGATGCTGTGCTCGACGCGTGTGTGGGATTGCCTGATCCTGTTAAATCCAAACTACGCCAGGCTCCCATCGGTGGTACTTTCCTTTTCGGCCCCGCCTGGCACGCTGTGCGAGAGTCGCACAAAGATATCTGGCCTTCGTCTCGCCCCTTCTCGCGCTTTCGTTCGTCCCGCAAGGCCATGGGTCGCGCCCTGCGGTCCTACAGACCCGCACCTCGTCCTACCGCCAGTATGCCTTTCGGCGCTTCCCGTCCCAAAGCGTTTGGCCGCACCCGCTCCCTCCCCCTCAACGCCCACACCCCCTCTTGGTCTGGCCGGGGCCGACGGCCCGGTCGGGGGAGGGCCCGATGACTCTCTCCCATCCATGCCCCCGCCACATTCGCTCGGGTCTCCAGTCGGCGGGCGGCTATCACGACACAGCGCGACTTGGCGCTCACTTTTCCCGGGCGATCCTTGGATCCTCTCTACAATTACGGCAGGGCTCAGACTCACTTTTCAGCGCCCTCCACCTCTGCGGCGCTCACCACTTTGGACTCAGGTTCCGCAGGATCCGGTCAAAGCTGCGGTTTTACAGGCGGAGGTGACAGCTTTACTTCAAAAATCTGCCACAGAGGTCGTCCTCCGTCCCGACTCACTGGCTTTCTACAGTCGCCTCTTTGTCGTCCCCAAATCGGACGGCTCTTGGCGCCCCGTGATTGATCTCTCCGCGTTGAACAAGTTTCTGGCCGCTCCGTCCTTCCGGAGGGAAACTACGAAGGCTCTACGTGCCGCGGTCAGGCCCATGGATTTTGCGGTCAGCCTCGATCTGGCCGATGCTTACCTACATGTTCTTATGCATCCTTCAGCCCGCCGTTACCTTCGCTTCGCCTTCCAGGGAGTGATTTATCAGTTCAGGGCTATGCCGTTTGGTCTGAACATCAGTCCATGGGTCTTCACCAGGATTATGGATGCAGTGGTCGCTCACGCCCGGCGGTCTTCTCTCAGTCCGACCTCGCACTACCTCGACGACCTACTACTCCGCAATCAGGCCGCGTCCCGCCTCTCCACCGATCGAGACGCTCTCATTTGCCTTCTTCACAGTCTGGGGTTCCTGGTCAACTTCGGCAAGTCCGATCTCTTACCTTCCCGCAGTTTCATCCACCTGGGCATGGAGTTTCACACAGATCTAAACCTGGTTCGCCTCCCTCAGTCTCGGATCGACAAATTAGCGAAACTAGCACTTCAGGTTTATCAAGCCCCGGACGCTCCTGCACGGACATGGTTACGGTTGTTGGGCCTCATGAGCGCGGCGGCGGATTTGCTTCCGCTAGGTCGGTTCTACACACGTCCAATTCAATTACATCTCCTTCTCCTATGGCGCCCGTCTTCCGGGGATTTGGAGGCACGGGTCCCGGTGTCTTCCTTGGTCCGGCCTTTTCTCCTCCGGTGGACGGAACCTCTCTGGTTGACCTCCGGGGTTCCCCTTTCATCGCCCCTACCCTACCTGTCGATTTGCACAGATGCCAGTCTCTCTGGGTGGGGTGCGCTTCTTCTCCCGGAGTTTCAGGAGACATCAGGCCTGTGGCCAGCGGAGTTGGTGGGAAAACACATCAACTGGCTGGAGTTGAAAGCAGTTTGGCTCGCTCTCATCGCTTTCGAGTCTCACGTGTCTCACCAGGAGGTCTTGGTCCTCTCAGACAACTCGACAGTCGTGGCCTACATTCAGAAGCAGGGCGGAACCCGCTCTCCTTCCCTGTGCATCCTTCTGTTTCACCTTCTGGTGTGGTGCAGAGATCACGACATCAGTTTACGGGCCCGTCACATCCCGGGTCGACTCAATGTGTTGGCGGACTCTCTGTCCCGTCCAGACCACATTCTCCATACCGAGTGGACTCTCCGTCCCGACATTTTTCGCATGCTTTGTGCCCACTGGGAGACACCCATGATCGACCTGTTCGCGACACGGTGGAATGCTCAACTTCCCCTATTTGTCTCTCCCTTTCCGGACCCGCTTGCGTGGGTGGTAGACGCCCTGTCCATTCCTTGGGAGGGTCTCCTGGCCTACGCATACCCTCCCTCGATCCTGATCCCCAAGATTCTCCTCAAACTCCGCGGCTGCCACGCGTTGCTGTAGCCCCATTTTCCTGGACCAAGACCTGGACAACAGATCTTCTGGGTCTCGCCACGGATCCCCCGCTCCGGCTACCAACGCCGCGGATGATGCTGAAGCAACCCCGACGAGACCTATTTCACCCTTGTCCGGAGAACCTCCTCTTACACGCCTGGAGGTTGTGCGGCGTGCCCTCACCGCTCGAGGTTTCTCGGATGCGGCGGTGGCGGCTATCGCTTCCGCGCGACGCTCCTCCACTCTGAGGGTTTATGAGGGAAAATGGAGGGTCCTACACGCTTGGTGCGTTACTAGACAACTTTCCCCCACCACTTTGACTGTGCCGCAGCTGGCTGAATTCTTTCTGTGGCTCTTTCAGGATCAGTCTCTAGCACCCATTATTCGGGGATATCTATCTATGGTGGCCGATACATACCGCCATTTAGGACTGCCCGATCCCGGTTCATGCAAAGACCTAGCCGATCTTATGGCTCATTTTGACCTTCAGCGACCTGTCACGCGCTCCCTACTGCCTCGCTGGGATCTCGTGTGGGTCTTAACATGGCTGAACACTGCCCGTTTTGAACCCTTGCATTTGGCGAGGTTCTCTGACTTGACTCGGAAAACGTGCTTCTTACTAGCTCTGGCCACTGCCTCTTGGGTCAGTGAACTACACGCTTTCTCCGTACACCCGTCTTGCCTTCAACTTCGGGCCGACGGCTCTATCCAACTCCTCACCAGTCCTTCCTTTTTGGCCATGAACAGGCTCCCTTCCGCCCCACCTCAACCGATCACTATTCGCCCTTTGCGGAGCCCTAACATGCTCCCGGACATACGCCAACAAGACCCGGTCAGGGCATTGAAAATTTACCTCCGTCGGTCTAAACCACTACGACGAGGTCGTTTACGCCTCTTCCTGCCCTTAGCTCAGTTGCGATCGAAGGCTACGCTCGTTGAGACAGCCCGGACCGCGTGTGCTCGAATCCTCAACCGCATTGCTCCCTCTGTCGAGAGGTCCTTGTATGCGGATCTGATGATTCCGCGGAGCCAAGCTGAAATCATCTGAGCCGAAATAATTACAATATGCTCGGAGTCTGACTTTTAGCCACCCACTAAAGAAAGTAGTTGTTGGAGATTATCTTGATTAGTACATACGCACAGGGCTCATACAGCTTGTTGGACTGCTGTCAGTGTGTGTTTCATTCACTTCCATACCGCGTTCAGTTTCATACTCCTTTTTACATCTTGTTGTTGTCAGTGTGTGTTTCATTCAGTTTCATCATGTTAAACTGCTAAACTGCTGTCAGTGTGTTTCATTTAGTTTTATACTGTACTACTGTCAGTGTATGTGTCATACTGCTTGCTGTCAGTGTGCATTTTATTTAGTTTAATACTGTGTTCGGCATCCTGTCTCGAAAGACACAATGGAGTATGCGCTTGCTGGGTCAGTCACTGGAGTGACCTCTCCAGTGCGCAAGCCTGGGCGAAGTGTATGGAGATCCTGGGATGCCCAGTCGTCAAGATCCCCCTCTCGGCCTCGCTGATGTATCCAAAGGAATGCAAAGCAGTACGTTTGGCACCAGTTTGGCTGCAGGAGCTGCCAGAACAGTGCGTGAATACAGGCAGCTGTCTGCCTTCGGGGCTCCACTCCTGATTTGAAGGGTTTACTCCCCCACATTTGGCCGTTGGATCCAACCTGATCTCCTCCGTCCTCTAGCCGTTGGCTGTCAGAAACAGCTCATCCGCCTAGTGGTGCAATGTGAACACCACCCCCTCACGTGGTTTAGCCCACCAGCTGAGGTGGTTTGCCAGGGTGTGGCGCTTGGAGCCAGCACGTGAGAGATTAAGGAGATGGATGAGGACACTGACAAGCAGTATGAAACTGAATGAAACTCACACTGACCGCAGTCTAACAAGCTATATGAAACTCAATAAAACAAACACTGACAGCAGTCTAACAAAACTGAATGAACACACACTGACAACACTCCAACAAGCGGTATGAAACTGATCAAAACACACACTGACAGCAGTCCAGTCCAACAAGCAGTATGAAACTGAAACGCACACTGACAATAAAAAAACACACTGACTGCAGTCTATCAAACTGAATGAAACACACACAGACATAGTCTAAGTATGAAAACTGAATGAAACACAGCAGTCTAACAAGCAGTATGAAACTCGATGAAACACACACTGACCCTGTCAGTGTGTGTTTCCTTTTGTTTCATACTTCTGCTTGTTAGACCGTTGTCCTTAGATGTCTCCAGACTGCTGTGTTTCATCCAACACTCTGACATCCTGCAGGAATAACAACACCCTGACATCCTGCAAGAATAACAACACCCTGACATCCTGCAGGAATCATCATGACAAAAATTGCTACCGACAGGCAAATGGTTAATGTGTGTGTGTGTGCGTGTCGTCTAACTTCACTATGATGATGTTGAAATTGAAGATGACACACACATCGAAGCAAATCATGATCATTAAAATAACAATGTAATGTATGTATGTATGTACTGCTTGTTGGACTGCTGGCAGTGTGTGTTTTATTTAGTATCTTACTGCTTGTTAGACTGCTGTCAGTGTGTGTTTCATTCAGTTTCAGTTTCACACTTCTTGTTAGACTGCTGTCAGTGTGTGTTACATTTAGGTTCATACTGCTTTTTAGACTGCTGTCAGTGTGTGTTTCTTTTAAGTTCATTGTTCTTTTTTAGACTGCTGTCAGTTGTGTGTTTCATCCAACACTCTGACATCCTGCAGGAATAAGAACACCCTGACAGAGCAATATGAAACTGAATGAAACCTCGCGCTGGGACCATACGGCGTTGAGGCGCGTCCCCTGGATGGTGGATAGGGGGTCCCTCGTGAGAGGGGTGCACCGAATGAAATAAGGTGCCGTGAACCAACATGGTCTAAGGGAAGGTGACCCCGACAGAAAACCCCTGGTCCTCCTAGTAAGCTTCCCCACCCTGCAAAAAAGGAAATAGCTACAAAAACGCCGACGAAAAAACTAACAGTAATTCCTTTCCTGGAGGAGGAAGGTTCTTCTACCAGAAGACTTATGACGTCCTGTGGTGAAAGCCGGAAGTCTTCGGAAGCCACAGGAACTCCTGGCGTCGAGACCTCCAAGCAGACATCAAGAGACTGGGAACCACCTGGAGTAGAATCGAAGGAGAAGCACAGGACAGGAGTTGCTGGAGGTCTCGTCGACGGCCTATACCCGGGTAGGGATGACAGGCGTAAGTAAGTAGTAAGTAAGACATCCTGCAAGAATAACAACACCCTGACATCCTGCAGGAATCATCATGACAAAAACTGCTACCGACAGGCAAATGGTTAATGTGTGTGTGTGTGCGTGTCGTCTAACTTCACTATGATGATGTTGAAATTGAAGATGACACACACATCGAAGCAAATCATGATCATTAAAATAACAATTATAATTGTGATTATGACCAAATGTTTACATTTTTAATTTCAGGCCCATCAAAGAAACACGTTTGCATCATTGTTCTGGTTATGTACACATAACTACTCCAAAATTAGCTTTGAAGACTTTATATATACGTATATATATTGCTGCATAATATGTTGTTTACTCATTCGAGAAATCATAGATCGTGTGTTTACTATGAAAGATCATGGTGGAACTGTCAGTACTGGACTCAGAACAATAACGAACTTGCACTATTCCTCTATTCCAAAAAGAAGGCAAAATTCGGTTCTTCTGACAAAATGTACGCTTTCTTTAATGAATCCATCATTAATCATCACGTGAGAGACATAGAAGCGGGTGCTGAAGAACTTTGCGTTGTTTTAATGTGGATTTTAAAGAGAATCGCAGACAAAACTGCTCGCCGTGTGAAGGGACTCACAGCAAAGCTTTTCTTCAGTCGTGTCGTATTGAATAAAACAAAAAAATCACAGTGTGTTAACAAGAGTATGCTAGCATTATTGATAAAAACACGATCGTAATTTTAGAGAGACTGCTTAATTGCATTTCATAAAATTTCACAAGAGGACGATTTTAATAGCGACTTTTTAAACAGTTTGTGTTGTTGACAAGATAGCTCATATTCTATTCTTATATAATTTGCTGAACCGTGCTGACACGTATCAGCTGATTGTATGTGGTGATTTTAATTGTGTTCTTGATAACAATATAGTGTATTCACAGGAAGAAATCCTGTTGGAGCAATTTAACTATTTTAGTAACAAATATGACAAAATCGTTCAATTAAAAGAAAATGAAGCAAATGCTTTTATTAATGTAGAAGTTCCTCAGTTAACAGAGGACCAGATTGCAGTGGATGAACTCACACACACATTGAAACAAATGAAAAATGGCTCTGCTCTCGGACTTGATGGTCTCATGACATCTTGTTACAATTCTTTTGGATAAAAATTAAAAACCAACGTTGTTCTAGACTCGTTGAATGCAGCTTTTTCTGTGCTTCAAAGGCGTGCTGTAATTACATTAACACAAAGGTAAAGGGCTGCCTAGAGAAGATTTAAATAACTGGCGCCCGATTTCTTTGACAAATACTGACAAAAAATACTCGCTAAATGTTATCTACAGTCATAAGTAGTTTAGTTCACGAGGATCAAGTTGGTTTTATCAAGGGCAGGAAAGTCAGTGACGTTATCAGACTTATTGATAGACAATTTAAATATATAAAATAAACCAGGAATATTAGGCCCTACTTGCGCTAGACTACAAGCAAGCATTTGACTCTGTCTCAAAAGAATTTGGGCATTTCAAAGGTTTGGTTTTGGGGAAAACTTAGTTAATTCAGCAGTTTTCAAAGTTTTCAGGTTTGCAAATGAACAGAAAGAAAACTGAGGCCATGTGGCTTGGCTCTTTGAAAGACAAACCATACGGCATCACTTGGAAAAAACGTCTGAAAATTTTGGGAATTGTTTTCGGCAGTGACATGCCTGCCTCGAGTATAGAGGACAACTGGTTACACAGACTGGATAAAGTATGAAGAACTATATCAGCATGGTCCAAAAGAAATCTTAGCATCGCATGGAAAATATGTATTGTTAAATCACTTTTATTGTCGCAGTTTACATATGTATTACAATCACTGTCTGCCCCGAGAGACATGCTGAACTGTTGTTCAGATTTATCTGGAAAAAGAGAAGTACCAATACTAGAGCCTTTGAAAAGGTTAAAAGAAGTATCATGTGTAACGGTACAGAGAATGCTGGGCTGAAGGTCATTAAATGTCCATGATTATGCAAGCTTCATTTTTATTGTCATGGTCACTAAGAAATCAACATAACGGCTATGAAAAATGGAAAATTATTCCGCGTTACATATCCGCTGCTTTGGACAAAGAGTATCATTCTAATTTAGCAGCCAAGTATTTTGCGGGTCTGCGGTTGATTTAAGCTTAAAAACCAATGTTTGTGTCCACAATTCTGAAATTATGTATAAGCATAAGAGTTTGTTCTTTAGAGATTGGGTGCGTGCTGGTGTTTGCCCGGCTTTGTAGACGCTGTCTTGTCTGATGGTAATATCATATCTTTTCTTCAAATATGTCAAATGGTCGGCAACAAGCCTTGCCGGCTGTTTGAATATAACGCTTTGTGTACGGCCCTTAGGGCACGTATGGCTCGCGAGGACCCTGACGTATTTTTTGTTCCACGCAACTATATGGAGGCTTTGCGGTATGCACCCCGTGCTATCCGCTTATCTCTGGTAACGGCAAGTACAGCGGTGCCTAGAGCATTGTCCTTTTGGCAGAGAAAGTGTGGTGTTACTCTGTCAAATGCACACTGGTCCGTAGCGGGAAAATGTGTAAAAAAAACACGCGCGCCGTATGTGCGAATGTATGTATGTATGTATGACTTGTATGTGCGTGTGTGCGTATGTACTAAACAACTACTTTCTTTAGTGGGTGACTAAAAGTCAGCCACCGAGCATTATTGTAATTAAATGTCTCATTGAAGAATTTAATTTTTTTCAAATAAAAATAAAACTGTAACTGCTCGTTGGACTGCTCTCAGTGTGTTTCATTCAGTTTGTTTCATGACCGCAGTCTAACAAGCAGCATGAAACTAAAGCACGTCACAATTATTATAAATTTGACTAGTAGTAGCAACAAATATCCAATATCAAGAGCTTCAGGCAGTGCCAACAGAACATTGAATGTATCTCGCCAGCCGGTCCAATACGTTAAATAAACCTAACACATGGGGCCCAAATAAAGCTAGCAACAAACATCCAATATCATGAGCTTCAGGCAGTGCCGACAGCAGTGAGAGTTTTAAAAAGGCAAATACAGGTGAATAAACACAATTTTGCATTTACGAGATCAAAAGTTGACTTTCAGCAGTCTAACCAGCAATATCAAATTAAAAGAAACACACACTGACAGCAGTCTAACAAGCAGTATGAAACTGAATGAAACACACACCGACAGCAGTCTAACAAGCAGTATGAAAATGAATTAAATGCACACTGACAGCAGTCTAAATAGCAGTGTGAAACTGAGTTAAACACACTCTGACTGCAGTCCAACAAGCAGTAAAGTGAATGAAACACACCCTGACAGCAGTCTAACAAGTATGAAACTGAATGAAACACACACTGACAAGCAGTATGAAACTGAATGAAACTCACACTGACCGCAGTACAAGCAGTATACAAGTAGTATGAAACTGGAAGAAACACACACTGACAGCAGTATAACGAAACTGAATGAAACACACACTGACAACAGTCCAACAAGCGGTTTGAAACTGATCAAAACACACACTGACAATAAAAAAAAAAAGATACTGACAGCAGTCTATGAAAACTGAACGAAACACACACAGACATAGTCTAAGTATAAAACTGAATGAAACACAGCAGTCTAACAAGCAGTATGAAACGGAATCAAACACACACTGACAGCAGTATAATGAGCAGTATGAAACTCAATGAAACAAGATAATCTCCAACAACTACTTTCTTTAGTGTGTGGCTAAAAGTCAGCCTCCGAGCATATTGTAATTCATTCAAGACATGAACTACAGTTTATAGAAAGTCGGTTGACCCAGATTAGAGTCCATAATTTTTGTAATATTTACTTGACCTTTTGCATATAGCTAGTTTGGAGAAGGACAATGCATGAGTTTGTTAGCCAGCTTTGTATCCTTTCAACTTCTTTAGTAAAATTTAATTTTTTTCAAATAAAAATAAAACTGTAAGAAACCTTGACTTCTAGACAAAGTCAGAGAGTGGCGGCGACGTAAAAGAGGCAACTCCGTCACAATGTCACATAATACTCTAAATAATTTAGATGTCATTCTCTCTTGGAGATGTTTGGAGAGCTTGATGATTGATTTTTTGTACATTGCTTTACGTTCCTACAGCAACAAGACTTTGTGTGTTTCATTCAGTTTCATACTGCTCGTTGGACTGATGTCAGTGTGTGCTTTATTCAGTTTCATACTGCTTGTTGGGCTGCTGTCAGTGTGTTTCATTCAGTTTCATACTGCTTGTGTTTGTTAAACTGCTAAATTGGTGTCAGTGTGTGTTTCATTCAGGTTCATACTGCTTGTTAGAGTGCTGTCAGTGTGCATTTCATTTAGTTTCATACTGCTTGTTAGACTTATGTCAGTGTGCATTTCATTCAGTTTGTTTCATGACCGTAATCTAACAAGCAGTAAGCAACTGAATAAAACACACCCTGACAGCAGTTATGAAACAACAAGAAAACCGCACAGTGTGTTTGGAAAGGCGAGAGACCGTTTGGACTATTGAATAAAAACAGGAAATCACAGATTGCATAAAACAATAAATCTCAGATTCACTGACTGACATTATATCTCTATCGTTTTGGCCACAAACTTTCCCTGAGTTTTTTCAAACGTTGGAGAGCTTGCATTATTGAATAAAACAAAATAAAATCACAGTGTGTTGACAAGAGTCTGCTAGCATTGTTGATAAAAACACGATCGTAATTTTAGAGAGACTGCTTAATTGTATTTCATTTGGGTTTTTCGTCGCCGCATCTCTGGACCAACGACACGACTGAAGAAAGCTTTGCTGTGTAGTGTGAGTCCCTTCACACGGCGTGCAGTTTTGTCTGCGTTTCTCTTTAAAATCCACATTAAAACAAGACAAAGTTCTTCAGCACCCGCTTTTAATCTATGTCTCTCACGTGATGATTAATGATGGATTCATTAAAGAAAGCGTACATTTTGTCAGAAGACCGGAATTTTGCGTTCTTTTTGTGAATAGTGCAAGTTCGTTATTGTTCTGAGTCCAGTATTGACAGTTCCACCATGATCTTTCATAGTAAACCACAATCTGTGATTTCTCGAATGAGTAAACAACATAATTATGCAGCAATAAATATATAAAGTCTTCAAAACTAATTTTGGACTATATGTGTACATAACCAGAACAACGTGTTTCTTTGATGGGCCTGAAAATAAAAATGTAAACGTTTGGTCATAATCACAATCATAATTGTTATTTTAATGATCATGATTTGCATCGATGTGTGTGTCATCTTCAATTTCAACATCATCATAGTGAAGTTAGACGACACGCACACACACACACATTAACCATTTGCCTGTCGGTAGCAGTTTTTGTCATGATGATTCCTGCAGGATGTCAGGGTGTTCTTATTCTTGCAGGATGTCAGGGTGTTGTTATTTCTGCAGGATTTCAGAGTGTTGGATGAAACACACACTGACAGCAGTCCAACAAGCAAAATGAAACTGAAAGAAACACACTAAACCTACATGAAACACACAATACGCAGTATGAAATTGAATGAAACACACACTGACAGCAGTCCAACAAGCTGTATGAGCCCTGACAGCAGCCTAACAAGCAGTATGAAACTGAACGCGGTATGGAACTGAATGAAACACACACTGACAGCATTCCAACAAGCTGTATGACTCCTGACAGCAGTCTAACAAGCAGTATAAAACTGAACGCGGTATGGAACTGAATGAAACACACACCGATCTAACAACCAGTATAAAACTGAATGAAACACAGACATCAGTCTAAGTATGAAACTAAATGCAGCAGTCTAACAAGCAGTATGAAGTGAATGACAGCAGTATAATGAGCAGTATAACAAGCTGTATGAGCCCTGACAGCAGTCTAACAAGCAGTATGAAACTGAATGAAACACAAACCGACGGCAGTTTGAAACAATCAAACACACACAGCAGCCCCACATGAAACTGAAAGAAACACACACTGATGAAGCCGAATGAAACACACACTAACAGCAGTCCAACAAGACTGAATGAAACTGACAACAAACAAGCAGTATGAAACTGAATGAAACACACACTGACAGCAGAAAAAGCAGTTTTATCCTGCTTGTTTGACTGCTGACAGTGTGTGTTTTATTCAGTTTTATACTGAATAAAACACACACTGACAGAAGTCCAACAAGCAGTATGAAACTAAAAGAAACACTCTGACAGCAGTCTACACAGTTTCATACTGCTTGTTAGACTGCTGTCAGTGTTTGTTATTTCATCAGTAGAAACAACGGAGACAACCTTATCACATCCAGGCACATCGGACATCTTGAAACACGTCTCTTAAGCTTGGAGGGCTTGACCTCTCTTTCAATAACGTGAGCATAAAGTGCAAGAAAATAAGGGAAGTCGGTATCCTTTACGGCCAGACCATCATT
This sequence comes from Semisulcospira habei, assembly GCA_036245525.1. Taxonomy (NCBI): domain Eukaryota; kingdom Metazoa; phylum Mollusca; class Gastropoda; family Semisulcospiridae; genus Semisulcospira; species Semisulcospira habei. Next base: position 579,935 of record BTPG01000010.1, on the reverse strand, counting down.
AAGTCTGTGTACAGACCACCACAACGGCCCCTAGACAGTTACTACTAAAAAAGCTTGCATTATTGAATAGACAAGAAGAAATAGATCGTATGTTTGGAAATAGAAGAAGCCTGTCATCATCTGTCATAATTCCTCCGAAGTATTTGAATTTATTAACTTTTTCCAAATTTTGGATTCCAGTTATGTCAGTGCCAATGCCACTGGTGTTATTGGTCATCAATATTGTCTTCTCTGCACTGATAGACTTCTCCGACACACATTGACAGCAGTCTAACAAGCACTTCAAAACTAAATGAAACACACAATATAAGCAGTCTAACAAGCAGTATGAACTGAAACTGAATGACACCAGTTATGAAACTGAATGAAACACACCCTGACAGCAGTCTAACATGACGTGTGAAACTGACTGAAACACACACTGACAGCAGTCTAACAAGCCGTATTGTGCGTTTTATTCAGTTTCATACTGCTTGTTGGACTGTGTGCTTCATTCAGTTTCTTCTGCTCGATGGACTGCTGTCAGTGTGTCTACTGACAGTGTGTTTTTCATTCAGTTTCATACTGCTTGTGTCCTTTGACAGGGTGTGTTTTATTTAGTTTCATACTGCTTGTTAGACTGCGGTCATGAAACAAACTGAATGAAACACACTGACAGCAGTCCAACGAGCAGTATGAAACTAAATGAAACACACAAAGTCTTGTTGCTGTACGAACGTAAAGCAATGTACAAAAAATCAATCATCAAGCGCTCCAAACATCTCCAAGAGAGAATGACATCTAAATTATTTAGAGTATTATGTCAATTGTGACTGTGACGGAGTTGCCTCTTTTACGTCGCCGCCACTGTCTGACTGTACAAAATGTTGGGTTTTTTTTTCAATATTTTCTTTTCAAAAAATACTTACCGATGGCATTACTAATAGGAATATACTCTTAACTTAGCGATTTCAGCCTCAAAGTTTGCTGCGCCGTGCCGCCACACAACCAGGGAAGCAACTCTCCCCGTCCCCCGAGCAGCCTCCCCTCCCCATGACGTGAGTGGTGCCCTCCCATCAGTCCTACGATTAGCGACTGGCGGCAAATGGGGTAGGTGGGTGCTTTGAGTAATGCCATTGCCAAGTATCCTCTGGAAAAAAATTATTTTAAAGAAAAATACGTTTCTTAAAAAACATTACCGATGGCATTATTAATAGGAAGAATAGTGAAGGAGGAGGGTGCCGCCCAGATTGCCTACCCCAGCCTTAACTCTTAGTCAAGGCCCCTGAGGCGCAAACGATTTCAGCTAAGAGTTACCCACGGCGCCTCTGGCGCCGGGAGGGAGTGTTGCGCAGCAGCAAAGTCCCCCACTAGCGCCAGGTTCGCTCATTGGCCACAGAGGTCTCGCAAGGAGCACCGTATAAAGTTATATTCTGTCCGCCAGCCCACGGCCGCCACAATGTCCTTGACAGCGCAGTTGAGTACCCCGCGGGGAGAGGTCTTCGTATGTGGAACGTGCGACTCCTCGGAGCCAGGCGGATATAGTTTGGAGGACTTGGGTACCAGCACGGAAGGTGGGGTAATCATAATCCAGGAGGCCATCCCAGCGGAACAAAGAGGGGAAGCTGCACGTTCCACCTTGTCATGAACAGGTCGATCATGGGTGTCTCCCAGTGCGTGCATATCATCCGGAAGAGGTCTGGGCGGAGGGTCCACTCGGTGTGGAGTAGGTGGCCCCTCCTTGAGAGGGGGGGGGGTCCTCTAGGATGTCCAATTGGCCGGGAATGTGTCACGCGAAATGCCACGGTCTCTGCATCACACGAATATTTGATATAGGAGGATGTAGAGCGAAGCCGAGCAAGTCCCCGCCCCCCCCCCCCCCTGCTTCTGGAAGTAGGACACAACCGTCGTGTTGTCGAAGAGAAGCAGAACCTCCGGATGTCTGAGGCAAGTCTCCCAAGTGCCAAGGGTGCGAGGTTCGATACCGGGTTCCGGCGTTGGATTTTTCTCCTCTGGTAAGTGTCACCGTCTGGGCAGTGGGCAGATGTTCACATCTGCACGGGACATAGACGACCCCGGCCCCCACGAGTCCCCTGCTGCCTTGCAGGCTTGGCCGCTTGGCTGCGGAAAGGCTAAGGGAGGAAACCCCTGACATCAAAGCCCCCGTGTCTCCGGGGAAGGCTTTTGAGCCAGAGACTAAGACAAGGACAGTCTGATATAAAACCTACGACCCGAGGACCTCGATGCCACCGTCCCAGCTTGCTAGGCCGTGGCAAACGAACCAAGGGTTTAAAGGGTGGGGCCAGTACTGCGCACACTGCACTCCACCAAAAAGCTCCACCGCGCAGGCTTTAGGAAACGCCCACGGACTATGACACTGAACTTTCCAAGTCCTGTAGCGATGGGCAAGGGGCAAAACGGCAGGTGAAAGATGTCACTGGAAGCCGCAGTCTCAAACCTGCATGCAGGCGGTTCAGGATATTGGTCGCCTGATGTTGACCTGGGGATGACAACGTCACTCGGCACACCCTGAACGACCAAGCAGCCTTCTCTAGGGACAGCACTGCTTGCTCCACACGGAGAGGGGCCTAGAAAAGGTGGCCTAACCAAAGCTCATCCCCTCGTAACCCAGTTGGCTAGCCGCGGTCAACGGGCATCTTCTCATGCGGTCAGAAAACAAGAAAAAACAATGGATCCACTCTCATGACGACCACGACCGGACTCAACGTAGCATGCTGGAACATCCGAACCATGCTCGACATAGCAGACAGCGGACGCCCTGAACGTCGCTCCGCCCTCATTGCCCATGAATTGCGGAGGTTAAACATCGACATCGCCGCGCTCAGCGAAGTACGCCTCCCGGAGGAAGGCAGCCTCCAAGAACTTGGCGCTGGCTACACCCTCTACTGGTCAGGCAGGCCTGCATCAGAAAGACGGCTCTCAGGCGTGGGCTTCATGGTGAAGACCCACATTGCGACTAAGTTGGAAAACCTACCAACGGGTCACTCCGACCGCATCATGTCCATGCGCCTCCCACTGAGACACCAGCAATACGTCACCCTTCTCAGTGTGTACTCCCCAACCCTCCTGGCAGAGCCTGCAGAAAAAGACAAGTTCTACTCTGACCTGCGCAGCCTCCTGCAGAGCACCCCTGCAGACGACAAAGTCATCATCCTTGGCGACTTCAACGCCAGAGTGGGCCAAGACTCTGAAGCCTGGAAAGGAGTCCTCGGCAAGCATGGCGTTGGGAACTGCAATGACAATGGTCGCTTACTGTTGGAGCTCTGTGCAGAGCAGCAACTTGTCATCACCAACACTACTTTCCAGCAAAAGGACAGTCGAAAGACCACCTGGATGCATCCTCGCTCCAAGCACTGGCACCTTATCGACTATGTCCTAGTGCGTCAGAGGGACCGCAGTGACGTCCTTCTCACCAGAGTGATGCCCAGCGCAGAGTGCCACACTGACCACCGCCTTGTTCGCTGCAAACTCAGGCTCCGCCTCAAGCTGAAACCCAAGAAAGGGGGCCCCCCCAAGAAAAAGTTTGATGTTGCCAGCCTTCAGCGTGACGACAAGAAAGCTGCCCTTCAGGCCGATTTACAGCGCATGCTCAAAGACACAGTTGATCCAGCAGACTCCTCCCCTGAAACACTCTGGGAACAACTGAAAACTGCTATTGTAAAATCTTCTGTGGAAGTCTTGGGCTTTGCTAGAAAGAGGAACAAAGACTGGTTTGACGAAAACGACGTAGCGATCCAGGAACTTCTAGCAAAAAAAAGAGCCGCCCACCAGGCCCACCTAGCCCAGCCTTCCTGCCCTGTGAAGAAGTCTGCCTTCCGCCTCATCTGCAGCAGTCTCCAGCTCAAGCTTAGAGAGCTCCAGAACGAGTGGTGGTCCAGACTCGCACAGAGGACCCAGCTCTGCGCTGACAACGGTGACTACAGGGGCTTCTACGAAGCACTGAAAGCAGTGTATGGCCCTAGGCACCTGGTACAAAGTCCCCTGCGAAGCGCTGATGGACAGGCACTCCTCACAGATAATACCTCCATCTTGAACCGCTGGTCGGAATACTTTCAGGACCTCTTCGGCGCTGAGCGCACTGTTCAAGAAACAGTCATCCTCCAAATCCCACACCTTCCACTAAAGGTTGAATTGGACGAACCGCCCACCGCCGAAGAGACCCTCACAGCCATCCACCAGCTCAAGAGTGGCAAAGCAGCAGGCATTGACGGAATCCCGCCAGAGATCTGGAAACATGGAGGCCCAGCACTGCACAACAAGCTCCACGACCTCTTTCTCTGTTGCTGGGAAAAAGGAACACTACCAAAGGATCTCCGTGATGCAGTCATCATCACCCTGTACAAGAACAAAGGAGAGAAGTCTGCCTGCTCTAATTATCGTGGAATTACCCTGCTGTCCATTGCCGGGAAAATTCTCGCAAGGTTGCTCCTGAATCGGCTGGTACCTGCCATCGCTGAAGACCACCTCCCAGAGGGCCAGTGTGGCTTCAGAGCCAACAGGAGTACCACCGACATGGTCTTTGTGCTGAGACAGCTTCAGGAGAAGTGCCGCGAGCAGAACAAAGGGCTGTACGTAACGTTTGTCGACCTAACAAAAGCGTTTGACACTGTGAGCAGGCAAGGTATGTGGCAGATCCTGGAGCGACTAGGCTGTCCCCCAAAGTTCCTCAACATGATCGTCCAGCTCCACGAGGACCAGCAAGGCCAGGTCAGACTAAACAGTGACCTCTCAGAACCATTCCCCATTCGCAACGGCGTGAAGCAAGGCTGCGTGCTGGCACCGACCCTCTTCACCATCTTCTTCAGCATGATGTTGAAGCAGGCCACAGTGGACCTCGACGACGACGACGCAGTGTACATCAGGTATCGTCTCGATGGCAGCCTGTTCAACCTCAGACGACTGCAGGCCCACACGAAAACCCTAGACCAACTGATTCGTGAGCTGCTCTTTGCTGATGACGCTGCCCTCGTTGCACACACAGAGAGAGCCTTGCAGCGCATTACGTCCTGCTTCGCAGATGCCGCCCAGCTCTTTGGACTTGAGGTCAGTCTGAAAAAGACAGAGGTCCTTCATCAGCCGGCACCCAAGGAAGAGCATCGCCCTCCCCACATCACCATCGGCGAGTCCGAACTGAAGTCTGTACACCAGTTTACCTACCTTGGCTGCATCATCACGTCAGACGCCAAGCTGGACAAGGAGCTGGACAACAGGCTGGCAAAAGCGAACAGTGCTTTCGGGCGACTATTCAAGCGGGTGTGGCACAATCAACAGCTGAAAAAAGGCACCAAGATCAGCGTGTACAGAGCTGTCGTCCTCACCACCCTGCTGTACGGTTCCGAGTCCTGGGCCCTCTACCGCAGCCAACTACGACTCCTCGAACGCTTTCACCAGCGCTGCCTGCGTACCATCCTCAGCATTCACTGGAGTGATTATGTCACCAACGTCGAGGTCCTTGAACAGGCGGAAACTGTGAGCATCGAGGCTTTGCTGCTGCGGACACAGCTTCGCTGGGCGGGGCACGTCTCCAGGATGGAGGATCATCGCCTACCCAAGATCACTCTGTTCGGCGAGCTCGCCACTGGACACCGAGACAGAGGGGCACCAAAGAAGAGATACAAAGACGGTCTCAAGAAGTCACTTAGTGCCTGCCAAATCGACCACCGCCAGTGGTCTTCGCTTGCTGCGGACCGTGACACCTGGCGCTCCACCATTCACAAGGCAGCCGTCTCCTTTGAGGACTCTCGCAGAGCTAACCTTAAGGACAAGCGGCTCAGAAGAAAAAACAGAGCTGTCGTAACTCAGAACCCTGAACAGACCTTCCCCTGCAGCCACTGCGGTAGTACCTGCCTGTCCAGGATTGGCCTCCGCAGCCACGAAAATGCCTGCAGACGACGTGGGCAAGCCCTATAGAATCTTCGTTCGCGAAGTCAAGCCAAGAGACTGTCTGACTTTGTCTAGAAGTCAAGGTTTTTTACAGTTTTATTTTTATTTGAAAAAAAATTAAATTCTTCAATGAGACATTTAATTACAACAATGCTCGGTGGCTGACTTTTAGTCACCCACTAAAGAAAGTAGTTCTTTAGTACATACGCACACACGCACATACGCACATACAAGTCATGCATACATACATACATACATACATACATTCGCACATACGGCGCTTCGCGCCAAGTGTACTTTCAGCAGCGAGGTTAGCGTAACTTGACATAATGTAAGTTACTTCAATTGTTAGTGGTAAGCAAGTTGTCCAATTTTGTTTAAAGTTTATAGCTACTTACGCTTACTTGACACTTATCGGAGCATTCTCAACATTGCAAAATAGACATAACTTACAAAATGGCCAAAAAACTGACGAGCGATAGAAGTTAGTCTTTGAATACGTTTTGTTGTGCTTTCCCAGAGTTTACAAATTTTATTACATGACCAAAACAAATGTTCTTTGTCACATTTTTCACAAGTCTTAATGCCCATCTTATGCAGAAGAATATTTGTAGGATATATATTATGCAGTATTTTCCAGTTTCTTTTACACATTTTTCCGCTACGGACCAGTGTGCATTTGTAACACCACACTTTCTCTGCCAAAAGGACAATGCTCTAGGCACCGCTGTACTTGCCGTTACCAGAGATAAGCGGATAGCACGGGGTGCATACCGCAAAGCCTCCATATAGTTGCGTGGAACAAAAAATACGTCAGGGTCCTCGCGAGCCATACGTGCCCTAAGGGCCGTACACAAAGCGTTATATTCAAACAGCCGGCAAGGCTCGTTGCCGACCATTTGACATATTTGAAGAAAAGATATGATATTACCATCAGACAAGACATCGTCTACAAAGCCGGGCAAACACCAGCACGCACCCAATCTCTAAAGAACAAACTCTTATGCTTATACATAATTTCAGAATTGTGGACACAAACATTGGTTTTTAAGCTGAAATCATCTTTCGGTAATATTTCGGTCAATACTTCCCTCCAAAAAACACTTTTAATCAACCGCAGACCCGCAAAATACTTGGCTGCTAAATTAGAATGACACTCTTTGTCCAAAGCAGCGGATACGTAACGCGGAATAATTTTCCATTTTTCATAGCCGTTATGTTGAATTCTTAGTGACCATGACAATAAAAATGAAGCTTGCATAATCATGGACATTTAATGACCTTCAGCCCAGCATTCTCTGTACCGTTACACATGATACTTCTTTTAACCTTTTCAAAGGCTCTAGTATTGGTACTTCTCTTTTTGCAGATAAATCTGAACAACAGTGTATTAAGCTTATTCAGCATGTCTCTCGGGGCAGACAGTGATTGTAATACATATGTAAACTGCGACAATAAAAGTGATTTAACAATACATATTTTCCCTGCGATGCTAAGATTTCTTTTGGACCATGCTGATATAGTTCTTCGTACTTTATCCAGTCTGTGTAACCAGTTGTCCTCTATACTCGAGGCAGACATGTCACTGCCGAAAACAATTCCCAAAATTTTCAGACGTTTTTTCCAAGTGATGCCGTATGGTTTGTCTTTTAAAGAGCCAAGCCACATGGCCTCAGTTTTCTTTCTGTTCATTTGCAAACCTGAAAACTTTGAAAACTGCTGAATTAACTAAGTTTTCCCCAAAACCAAACCTTTGAAATGCCCAAATTCTTTTGAGACAGAGTCAAATGCTTGCTTGTAGTCTAGCGCAAGTAGGGCCTAATATTCCTGGTTTATTTTATATATTTAAATTGTCTATCAATAAGTCTGATAACGTCACTGACTTTCCTGCCCTTGATAAAACCAACTTGAACTAAACTACTTATGACTGTAGATAACATTTAGCGAGTATTTTTTGTCAGTATTTGTCAAAGAAATCGGGCGCCAGTTATTTAAATCTTCTCTAGGCAGCTCTGTGTTAATGTAATTACAGCACGCCTTTGAAGCACAGACATCTCCCCACGCTCAAAAGCTGCATTCAACGAGTCTAGAACAACGTTGGTTTTTAATTTTTATCCAAAAGAATTGTAAAAAGATGTCATGTCCGAGAGCAGAGCCATTTTTCATTTGTTTCAATGTGTGTGTGAGTTCATCCACTGCAATCTGGTCCTCTGTTAACTGAGGAACTTCTACATTAATAAAAGCATTTGCTTCATTTTCTTTTAATTGAACGATTTTGTCATATTTGTTATTAAAATAGTTAAATTGCTCCAACAGGATTTCTTCCTGTGAATACACTATATTGTTATCAAGAACACAATTAAAATCACCACATACAATCAGCTGATACGTGCCAGCACGGTTCAGCAAATTATATAAGAATAGAATATGAGCTATCTTGTCAACAACACAAACTGTTTAAAAAGTCGCTATTAAAATCGTCCTCTTGTGAAATTTTATGAAATGCAATAGGTTTATTCCCTAAATGGGAAGTAACTCGTCTTGCAGGAGTGATGTCCCTGAACCTCAGACAAACATGGCGAACTCCTTACGTAGAGTGTCTGAGTTTCAAGCATTTTTGAGAGATCGTGGTGTGGTTGTGTCTGGCCAAAGAAAGGCTGAACTAGCGGAACTGTGTGAGATTGCGAGAGAAATTAACCTGGAGTTTGATCCCGATGGATTATTTGAAGACAGACAGGAAATCATTGTTGACAAACTGACCGACCGCGATGTCACGTTACCGAACCCTTCTCTCCATGCGGGTAACACTAACAGCGACCTTTCTGCGTTGCCTTTTTTCAGCGTTTTTGATGTGTTCACCTATCTGATGAGCACTTTAGACTATGCAACCGTGCGAGAGTACCAAAGGTCAGAAGGATATACGATGATGACGGATGGATATGTCAAGGCGATGGAAGTTGTGTCATTTCCAGACCATTCTGATTATTTTGCATTGAAATCTCATGTGAAACCTAGAACTAGGGATAAAGATCCAGTAACTGGTGCAGCTTTCTACTACCCCTGGATTATCATGTCGACACTGGGAAACAAGAACAGAAGCTGCATCTTGTCAGCACTTTGCACTTGCAAAGGCGGGTATGCATACTTTTGAAAACTTTACAGTGTATAGAGAGACTAGGTTTGTGTTCATTATAATCATTAGGAGAGGGGGGAGAGGTGTTTTTTAATTAAATTTAATACTATTCCAATCCTTTTGTTGGGCAACAAATGAAAAATTACAAAGAGAGGACTCCGAGTTGAGTCTGATTCAGTGATTGTTCAATTTTCTGATAATGACAGCTTCATCATTTCCTAACCTGAAAATAAACCTTGTGTACTTGTCTCAAATATATAAGTACATGTGTGATTGTGTCCCTCTGTGTGTGTGCGTGTACATAATATGTGAATTGGTTGTGTCTGTAAACATCATTATCCATAAAGCAGTTCTTAAAATGATCAGATTTGACAAAAGACAATTAAAATGTTTAGAATCTGTGTCCTGAATGAAGGTTGTAATTAGATTCAAACTCTGTGTTTGTGTAAGAGCATATAGGTTTGTGCCAACATAACATTTAAGTTATTGAAGAAACAGTACTATTTCAGTATTTGTAATGTGTTCATTATTGCAGGATTGATGGCTGTTGTCGTCATGTCCAAGCGACCCTCTATGAAGTTATTGACTTCAGGGATGACAAGAAGAAGACCAGTGTGACATCAGGTCCATGTCTATGGGTGCGACGTGCTACAGCCCACCAGAATGCTGTCCTCTTAACCGACATTGTAACGACTGCACACAAGGACAGTCAAAAGTAAGTCAGAAAGTGTCCGCTTTAATGATTGCTCTTATTCTTAAATCGCAGGAGGTTAAAATGTTAATGTGTTTCACTTGTCTATAAGTTCATGGTTCAAACCCTTTCTGCAAGGAAATTGCACCCAGATTTATATATGTAGTTCTGGTTAACATGTGTGGTTTAGGAGTGATTTTGTTATTCTTTCATTTCAGATAAGACATTTTTCATTTTGGGACCAGATGTGTGTTTGTGCAAAAAGGGGAAAATGAATTAAACCCACCCATTACAATCAGTGAATCATAAAAACCAATGGTAATTTTTTTTTTAATATACTAAACTCAATTAAAACCAAATATTGTAAAAATGTTAATTGCATGCAATGAAACTATCTTTGAAGCATGTATTACTTGAAATTGAATATAGTCATACTCGTCCTTTTTGCCAACCAATTTACAAACTACGAGTTCTATTGATAACATCACTTTTGATGTGAGTATTGTGAGCATTAGGTTGGGAAAAGCTGTTACTGATTATTCACTGGCTCAGTTTAATTGATTATGTGTGTGTGTATGTGTGGTGGTGATGGGGTGGTGTGTGTGCGTGCGAGCATCTCATCATTTTGATGAAGACGTTAATAAAACAACCAATCAACAAAAACCAAGCCAATGTTCATATGTTCGGTACATCAGTTTCTTTATTCGAAAACATTCTCACAAACTACAAAAATGCATTGCTCTCACAGAAGACTGCCATTTATGCAAGAATTGCAAAATGACAAAAAAACATTACTTGCAAAGTGGTTTGTCAAAATTTGACAGCACAGAAACCACTGTAAGAATTTGATTAAGACAAAATCGCACCTTCATTGGGATCAATCCAGACAGAATTTTAAAACATTTCATGCGATGAATGGCTCTCTCAACATGAATGCGCACAGTTGCAATGCGCCGAGATCTTGTAACTGCTTTTTTAGACAGATTTTTACCCATGCTGAAGGCAGGAATGTTCAGTGTTGCCCCTTTTTGCAACAAGAGATGGCGGATGTTGAAGCCACGATCAGCCATTGATATCATCTTGTCTTTCGATGAGGTCAAGGAACTGACTTTTTTGAACTATCGTAGCATCTGGAATTGACCCTACATAGATTCTGGATAGAAACGTTATTGCTCCACATGGATGGATTCCAACTAAGAGTTTTGCTGTGTTTGTGTGTTTGTACTTTGAAAATGTTTGTCTTTGAGCTGCAGGTTGAAATGGTTTTTCAACCCGAAATTCAGTACAGTCAATCACACATCTTGTTTGTGGAAATTCTGCGAAAGACTTTGGAAGATTTCTTTTTGCAACTTCTCGAGTAGGCCACTTAAGGAGGCTTCAAGCACTGATCCAAAATATTCACCCACAATATGAAAACGCGACTGACATGGCTTTGAGAGATCCCAAAAAGATATGACATGTGCTTTGTGCCAAAGCCCATTCGGATTCGAACCAAGGTCAGCAGGAAGCATTTGAAAGGTGTAATTTTGTACTGTGTCCTTCCGCGAGGATCTCGGCCTGGTGTCAGTTTATTTTTTCCGTTCCAAGTTTTAACTTTTTGTGTGGCAGGTTTGATCCACTTGAAAAGTTTTTGGAGCAAGTTTCTGTTTGGAATGCCTGTATGCTCAAAGCAATTCCTTTCTGAAGCCATGATGTGACTTATGAAACCAGCCACAGCAGCTTGCTTCTTTTGTTCATTTGTAACAATGTTTGATTTGCAACAGTGTTGGCAAGTCCATTTCAGGTCATTGTCAACATGTACTTTGTGTGTGTGTGTGTGATTCTGTGCTTGTTGGGGTTCTAAAGTGTTCACTTCGACAGTTTGGTCAATAGGAATAGCATTTTCTAGAACAAGTTCATTTTTAGGTACTGTTGGCGAAAGTTTCTCAAGCGAAGGTTTCTCAAGTGCCGCTTCTTTGTTGAGATCTTCAGGCTCAGGCAGTCGTCCACCCACAATCTGCCAATGAAACAGAAAGTATGCATTATAGTTAGTTACAGAAAACAAAGTAGATACAATTAATAATTAACAAAATTAACCTCACTTTTCATATTTATTTTGTGCAGACCACTACATCCTCTCCAAGGTGTCTACAGACCAGTTGCAGATACCTCAGTGATGGCATCAGTGGAGGATTTTCTGAAAGACGTTAAAGAAAGCAAACCAGATGCATGCATGTTGCACGTATGGGAGGTTCAGCCAAAAGATGTCCCCTTTGAAGCCCCTCCCCTGTCTTGCACAACTCCCATGGAACGCCTGTGTGACTTTGTAAAGGATCATGTGTGTGTGGGTGATGACTGTGACTGTGCTCAGAGTTTTTTGGAAAGGTATAAATATACTGACACAGATGCAGCATCTATTGAGAGAGAAACAAGGGGTCAGCAACTAAACAAAAACTGGCTCTCCATGAGAAAAGGTCTGGTAACTGCCTCAAACACAAAGAAAGTGCTACATTCGACCAACCTTGACAAAACAGCAAATGCCTTACTAAAAGATAGTTCCCTTCGTGAGGAAGCCTTGCCTGCTGCAGTCAAATTTGGTAGAGATAATGAAAAGAGGGCTCTCACTATGTTTCATAGAGCTCACCATTACCACCACCGGAAATGTAATTTTCGGCAACCAGGTCTGATAATTTCACCCAAGACACCATTTCTTGGAGCCAGTCCAGATGCCATTTTTGAATGTGAAGACAAAGACTGTGGTACATTCTTGGTGGAGGTGAAATGTTCATTTAAGTTTAGAAATGTTCAACCTAAGAATGCGTTATCAGAGTATTGCGAGATGGATGCAAACAATCAGTTCCGATTGAAACCAACTCATGACTACTACCACCAAATTCAATGTCAGATGGCTCTCACTGGACACAGAAAATGCTTCCTTTGTGTTTACACAAAAAAAGGCATCGAAACAGTTGAGGTGCAGTTTGATGAGGCATATTGGGAAAGTGCGGTTGTAAAATTAAAGCAGTTCTGGAAGAAAAACATGTTCCCTAAAATGTCAGCAAAATCCTGCCTTGCTGTATAGATCAATCATTTATGTTTTTAGCATTGTTTCTTGTGTTGACAAGAATTACAGAACAAGTTACACTTTTTTATCAGCTCAAACTAGTAGTAATGCTTGTACAGTTAAAGGAATTTTTTTCACTACCAGAAAAAAAAAGATAGTCACTAAAGTCAACATCAAAAATGATTAATTTAATGCACTTTATTGAACTGCACCGCATTTGTTTTCAAACCTTTTTGATTTATAATATTTTCTATTACTAAATTCTGGAATTTCTTGTTAACCCTTATCAGTCGGAATACACCAGTGTGTGAAATAGGTTTGACTAAAATAGTTCAAGGGTAGTGCCAGAATAGCCTTTAGGCGCCAAGCTATTCTGGCACCACCCTTGCACTAAAGCTACTGTTCTATATCCTTATCTATAAGTACTATAATATAGCTTGCATATGGCAGTAAACAAATTTGAAGCTTTTAACCTCCGTATGATATGGGTTAACAAACGTATCATTTTAATAGTTTTCCCTTCTCCCCCATTCCCAGTCGCCTAAGCGTCAGACTATGCGCCCAAGGCAGCAAGTGGGTGCCTCAGGCAGCTTGAGTTGGATCTTGTATTGACAGCGCCTTGAGCAGCTTTTGAACTGAAAAAGCGCTATATAAGAATGATAAATAATAATAACGTAACCTGATAATAAGGTAACTGAAATCACATACATGTATATGGAATGCCTTGCATTATATAGAACAGAAGAGAAATAAAATGAAATATATGATAAAATCATAAATAAAACTGTATGTGTATAAAATGGTGCTCAAACATCGCACACCAACAACACGTTCGGTAGCCTGTTTATTCTGGCTTGGCCGTATACACAAAGTTTTATGACACAGGTCTAGATTTTGTTTTGTCACTCATTCCCTTGTGTATTTTCGAACACATTTTTGCTTGCAACAAGCCAGGTACCGTTCTCGTCAGCGGACCAACCTGACCACATTGGTGATAAATACCAAACCTTTCTTTTGTTGTGACCGTTCTGTGGATTTATATTTGTTAGGTCACTCTTTCCTGGTTTTTTTTTTAGAGTCATTGCGTTGTTGGGGGTGCTTTAAGCATTAGGTCTTGTTTTACCCTGCTGTTTTCTCCCTAGTTTTTGTTGTCGAGTTTAATTTGTTTCATTGCGTGTTGGCTTGTTTGCAATGGTGCAGCGTTCACTGTGACGCTGGGCGTTAACCTTTTGATGACGGAACACACATATGTGTGCCCCAAGCAAAGCTCCGTTGCCGACGGGACGCACACATATGTGCGCTGGCCTAGTTTCCCCATTGCCAATACCGGCAGTATGGTCTAAGGGAAGCAATCTACTATAATATGTCAAGCACTCATTTCTTTACTTGTAGAGTGACTTTTCTTGTTTGTATGGGCTGAAACCAACGAATTAGAAGCTCTAATACAAAACGTCCCCATGTGCAAAAAAAATGGCGGATTTTGGTGTAAAAACTTTTATGTGTGAAGAAACTTTTCTGTTGTGCCTTTCTTTCTGGATTATTTACTGGTGACACACTAGAATATGTCTCTGGAATGCTAGGTGAGTGTAATTTTCACACTCTGGCTAACTAATACACTAACAGCATGTTCAGTTTCAGTGGAACCCAGTGTGAAACTGTTTTTGATTTTTGGCTTCTTACACCATCTTCTTTATACACCTGTAAAATCTTAACATTACAAAATATTTTCTTCAGCATAGTGTCTACGAGTTCACCTTGAATTGCTTTTTCCACTGATACCAAATATGTTGGGGTATGATAAGATTTTTACAACAGACAAGGCCAATGAAATTTGTCAAAATTACTACGGTAGCAGGGAAAAATCAAGTTGGCAGACTACGGTGGCAAAAGGTTAAGACTGGTTCTCGCGCGTGGCAGTATTTCTGCTGGCTGGCCGCGCGGTCCCGTGTGACTGTGAGTCATCAGTGACCATTGTTGCTGGTGTTTGTTAATTGCGTCTTGACAGACTCTTTGGCTTTTTCTGATGTTACGGATTCTGGCCTGGGATTTTTGTTTTCCCTAGTGTTTTCAGAGTACGACCTCAAGCGCGTCGTGCGTTATTTCTTTTACATGTTGTTTCTTAGGTTGGCTTGTTTGCCTTTGCGCATTAGTTGTGCGCTGAAATGAAATATACGATGATAAATAAAACTGTATGGGTATTTTCATTCATAAGCCTCCCTCTTCAGTTTGATCACACTAACAATGTGTCTTCAATTTTTATATGTATGAGAAAATAAACTGAAGTATGCATCAATGTAAAATAAAAAGTGTTTGAGTATGTGTGTGTGTGAAATGTTAACAAAATATATATTAGCATAAATGATTTAGATCTATTACAAATCTTACCTCAGTTTCAAGTTGATTGTTGTCATGGTGGAGAGTAGCTGCAACCTCAGACCGACCTACTCCCAATCTTTGCCCAGCCTGTAAATCAAAGATCAAGCCTTGTTCGATAACTTGAAATAATGTACTTAAAGCATACGTCATGTAATTTTTTAAAATATTTGTTTTATCTTTGTATTCAGGAGATAAAGAGTGATAGCTTCAAGAGGATCAATCAACTCCCCACGGTGTTTCCAGCGAATAAGTGAATTGAAATCCTTTTGACACAACGAAATGCTAAGAAAAGAGAAATCACAAAACTAGACCATTTTTTTTTTTTTTGTAAAGCACATGAAAGTATCACAAATTCAGGAGGAGTTTGTCCCTTAAAAATAAAACAGGTTTTTGGTTATGTACAATTTATCTTTAATTTAGCAGAGCACAAATGCAAAAGCACAGTGCTATGTACTCAACAGACACTTAGGTGTCATGTATTGCTTGTTTTATTAGTAATACACATCTTACACAACACAATCACAATGCACTATAAGTTTTCAACCAGCTGGTACAAAGATTGCATACGAGCAGCCTCTGCTACTGAAATTAAGTATTGTCAAAAAGGATTTGTTTTTAATTGTCAAACTGACTTTTGTTTTCTTAATTGATTTTTAGCTTCATGCTAAATTTTGAAAATAATAATAATTATTTTGAATTTATGCGCCTAATCTAGACTTAGCTCTAGAAGTACAGTAATACAGAACAACTTTAACTATAAACAAAATGAGGAAAAAAAAACTATTAACAGTAACCTTATGACTCTAACAAACACACACAAACACTCACTCACTCATGCGCACACACTCAGACGCTATGACTTTGTAGATCTGTTTCATTGATTTCAATCGGTGGAACGAAAATAATTAGTTTACCTGTAAATCCAACAGAGCAGTGGCAACTGAAAGCCTTGACATCTTTGGAGGGGGTGGTGCTGTTCTCTTGGTAGGGAATTTTCTTTTTGTCAAGTTGCCAGACTTATCATCTGCACTCACAGGATCAGGATTTTGTCTTGTAGGTTCAGAATCCACAAAGTGCTAGAAAACAAACACACAATCAGGCGCAATGAAGAAAAATAGTAAACTTTACTGAAGATACACTTTTTCTACTGAAAAAAATTCAGAAGACAAAGTCTGTGATTCAGTCATCTTCCCAAGTCATTTCTGGGCAGCAGTTTGCAATAATGACTTGCAAGCAAGTCGATTCAAGTCACATATGCGTTAAAATTGAATGTAATGCCCAAATCAAAAGAAGGTTTGACTTACCTGAGAGCAAACGTACATCCATCGCTGTATGTTGTCGACATTGAGTTGGGAGTGCGGGCGACCACACGCTTTGATCCATCGCAGACACTTCTCTCTGTTGTGGGGTTTTGTCGGTTTAGCAAAGGGGAAAAATTTTACACTGGGGTATCGGTCAGGATACCTGCTATCTGCATTGCAAGTGCCCCAACTACACCGTTTTACCATGCTGTAAAGCTTTAAAACAAAAAACACACCGATAACACGTGCTTTTCAGTGTCAGAAATGACCGGAAGTCCTGAAGTCTGTCTGCGGTTTGGAAACCGTAACTCTTGCAGGCTTGCAGGATTATCTTCTCTTCTTTATCGGAATAACTCCTATTAAGCAGTTTCTCTAAAATTACGATCGTGTTTTTATCAATAATGCTAGCATACTCTTGTTAACACACTGTGATTTTTTTGTTTTATTCAATACGACACGACTGAAGAAAAGCTTTGCTGTGAGTCCCTTCACACGGCGAGCAGTTTTGTCTGCGATTCTCTTTAAAATCCACATTAAAACAACGCAAAGTTCTTCAGCACCCGCTTCTATGTCTCTCACGTGATGATTAATGATGGATTCATTAAAGAAAGCGTACATTTTGTCAGAAGAACCGAATTTTGCCTTCTTTTTGGAATAGAGGAATAGTGCAAGTTCGTTATTGTTCTGAGTCCAGTACTGACAGTTCCACCATGATTTTTCATAGTAAACACACGATCTATGATTTCTCGAATGAGTAAACAACATATTATGCAGCAATAAATATACGTATATATAAAGTCTTCAAAGCTAATTTTGGATTAGTTATGTGTACATAACCAGAACAATGATGCAAACGTGTTTCTTTGATGGGCCTCAAATTAAAAATGTAAACATTTGGTCATAATCACAATTATAGTTGTTATTTTAATGATCCTGATTTGCTTCGATGTGTGTGTCATCTTCAATTTCAACATCATCATAGTGAAGTTGGACGACACGCACACACACACACATTAACCATTTGCCTGTCGGTAGCAGTTTTTGTCATGATGATTCCTGCAGGATGTCAGGGTGTTGTTATTCTTGCAGGATGTCAGGGTGTTGTTATTCCTGCAGGATGTCAGAGTGTTGGATGAAACACACACTGACAGCAGTCTAACAAAGAACAATCAAATTAAAAGAAACACACACTGACAGCAGTCTAAAAAGCAGTATGAACCTAAATGTAACACACACTGACAGCAGTCTAACAAGAAGTGTGAAACTGAAACTGAATGAAACACACACTGACAGCAGTCTAACAAGCAGTAAGATACTAAATAAAACACACACAGCCAGCAGTCCAACAAGCAGTATGAAACTGAATAAAAAACACAATGACAACAGTCCAACAAGCAGGATGAAACTGAACGAAACACACACTGACAACTGTCAACAATGCTAGCAGACTCTTGTCAACACACTGTGATTTTTTTGTTTTATTCAATAATGCAAGCTCTCCAACGTTTTAAAAAAATAACTCGGGGAACGTTTGTGGCCAAAACGATAGAGATATAATGTCAGTCGTGACAAAATTGAAGTTAGTTTTTGCTTTTTACAGGAACTTTCGCTCTTAATTCGTTTGATTATCCGAGTTTGTTTGAGATAAAAGAAGAAATCACAGATTGTTTGTTTATTTAATATGCAAACAGGCTCTCCGTTCTCCAAGCATATGATCTGTTATTTTTTTCTTCTCAATAATTCTCTCCAAATAATCGATATTCTCTCTTCTTTTTTTTATGCTGAATTCTTATCTCCAAACACATGATCTGTGATTTCTTTTTTTATTCAATAAATCAAGTTGGCTCGCCTCTCTCCCTCCCCAAACGCCCGAAATGCGTTTTTTTGTTGTTGTTGTTGTAAATAATGCAGGATCCAAACACACGATCTGAGATTTATTGTTTTATGCACCTGTGATTTCCTGTTTTTATTCAATAGTCCAAACGGTCTCTCGCCTTTCCACCCGGGTCTGCCCTGGGGGACTTGGGTGGGGTTAGGTATTTTTAAGTTCCCAGGGTCACCCTGGTCAGCCCCACAGGGTGGGTTTTTCTCTCTATTCTGGGGCATGTGTTTCTGTCTACCCTTTGTCCATTCACCTGTTTTTGCCTTTTTAAAACTCTCCCTACTGTCTGCACTGCCTGTAGCTCTTGATATTGGATGTGTGTTGCTAAATGGTCTTAGCTTTATTTAGACCCCATGTTGTAGGTTTATTTAACGTATTTGACCGGCTGGCGACATACATTCAATTTTCTGTTTAGTTTTTTTTTCACAAGCAGTGCAGGCACGTCCTGAGAAAGCCTTGTTGCTGTCGGGACGTTAAGCAATGTACAATCAATGTACAATCAATCGCCTTTCCAAACACACTGTGCGGTTTTCTTGTTGTTTCATAACTGCTGTCAGGGTGTGTTTTATTCAGTTTCATACTGCTTGTTAGATTGCGGTCATGAAACAAACAGAATGAAATGCACACTGACATAAGTCTAACAAGCAGTATGCAAAAGGTCAAGTAAATATTACTCTATGACTGCTGTCAGTGTTTGTTTTATTGAGTTTCATATAGCTTGTTAGACTGCGGTCAGTGTGAGTTTCATTCAGTTTCATACTTGCTTCGGGGTGTCAGTGTGTGTCACTGTCCATTGTGTAGCTCTGTTATTGTAATTTGTGAAATGAGTAAGTGAGTGAATGTAAGCAGCACCTGTGGTGGCAAAAATGTGAATTTCCCCATGAGGGATTAATAAAGTATTATTGTATTGTAAACAAACTGAATGAAATGCACACTGACATAAGTCTAACAAGCAGTATGAAACTAAATAAAATGCACACTGACAGCACTCTAACAAGCAGTATGAAACACACACTGACAGTAGTACAGTATAAAACTAAATGAAACACACTGACAGCAGTTTAGCAGTTTAACAAACACAAGCAGTATGAAACTGAATGAAACACACTGACAGCAGCCCAACAAGCAGTATGAAACTGAATAAAACACACACTGACAGCAGTCCAACGAGCAGTATGAAACTGAATGAAACACACAAAGTCTTGTACAAAAAATCAATCATCAAGCGCTCCAAGAGAGAATGACATCTAAATTATTTAGTGTATTATGTCAATTGTGACATTGTGACGGAGTTGCCTCTTTTACGTCGCCGCCACTCTCTGACTTTGTCTAGAAGTCAAGGTTTTTCACAGTTTTATTTTTATTTGAAAAAAATTTTAAATTTTACTAAAGAAGTTGAAAGGATACAAAGGTTGCTAACAAACTCATGCATTGTCCTTCTCCAAACTAGCTATGTGCAAAAGGTCAAGTAAATATTACAAAAATTATGGACTCTAATCTGGGTCAACTGACTTTCTATAAACTGTAGTTCAGTTCATGTTCAATTACAATATGCTCGGAGGCTGACTTTTAGCCACCCACTAAAGAAAGTAGTTGTTGGAGATTATCTTGATTAGTACATACGCACATACAAGTCATACATACATACATACATACATACATGACTGAGACACCTAAGGACAACGGTCTAAACAAGCAGCAGTATGAAACAAAAGGAAACACACACTGGGGTCAGTGTGTGTTTCATTGAGTTTCATACTGCTCATTATACTGCTGTCAGTATTTATTTATCCTTGGAATTCCTTGATGAACATGATCGCTGGTGGTACGGTTTAGTTTTGGTTGTAACAGTTACATTACATTCAAGTTTCTGAATGCGATACTCAATATTTCAGAGGACAAGTAATGTGCCAGAATAGCTTGGCGCCTAGAGTATGTGTCCGCTTGCACAAAACTTTACACGCGGTCAGCGTTATGTTCAGGCAATTACAGCTTTATTTTAAACAGATAAAAATTTTAATAGAAACACTACGTATCATACATTTTCGTCGATTTAGTATTATTCATAACTTTACGCAGTTTGGCCAGATAAATCTTTACGTAAAGTTATGTTCAAAAGATAAGTTTTGCATTTTGGGATTTTGTGCTAATACGTGTTTACTGGCTCTGAAAGCCTCCGTTATTGTTTCAGCCAAGGATTCTGCTGATGACGTCGAAATCATTAACGACCTTGCGGTGTCTGTCCTGCTGGCGCTGCTGATAGCTGGAGTGATCGTTAAACACTGTGACATCCTGCAGAAATAACAACACCCTGACATCCTGCAGAAATAACAACACTCTAATCACAATTATAATTGTTATTTTAATAATCATGATTTGCATACCCAGAACAATGTTGCTTACGTGATGGGCCTGAAAATACGGGCAAATGCAAACGTTTGCTCCCATTAAGCATACAATTCGATCAAGACGTTCTCAGATATATATGCGAGATCAAAAGTCAAACAAGTATGAAACTGAATGAAACACACACTGACAAGCAGTATGAAACTGAATGAAACTCAAACTAACAAGCTATATGAAACTCAATAAAACACACACTGATCGCAGTCTAACAAGCAGTATGAAACTGAAAGAAACAAACACTGACAGCAGTCTAACGAAACTGAATGAACACACACTGACAACACTCCAACAAGCGGTATGAAACTGATAAAAACACACACTGACAGCAGTCTAGTCCAACAAGCAGTATGAAACTGAATGAAACGCACACTGACAATAAAAAAACACACTGACTGCAGTCTATGAAACTGAATGAAACACACACAGACATAGTCTAAGTATGAAAACTGAATGAAACACAGCAGTATAACAAGCAGTATGAAACTCGATGAAACACACGCTGACCCTGTCAGTGTGTGTTTCCTTTTGTTTCATACTTCTGCTTGTTAGACCGTTGTCCTTAGATGTCTCCAGTCTGTATGTATGTATGTATGTATGTATGACTTGTATGTGCGTGTGTGCGTATGTACTAAACAAGATAATCTCCAACAACTACTTTCTTTAGTGGGTGGCTAAAAGTCAGCCTCCGAGCATATTGTACTTAAATGTCTCATTCAAGACATAAACTACAGTCGGTTGACCCAGATTAGAGTAATATTTACTTGACCTTTTGCATACTGTTTGTTAGACTTATGTCAGTGTGCATTTCATTCAGTTTGTTTCATGACCGCAATCTAACAAGCAGTATGAAACTGAATAAAACACACCCTGACAGCAGTTATGAAACAACAAGAAAACCGCACAGTGTGTTTGGAAAGGCGAGAGACCGTTTGGACTATTGAATAAAAACAGGAAATCACAGGTGCATAAAACAATAAATCTCAGATCGTGTGTTTGGATCCTGCATTATTTACAACAACAACAACAACAAAAAAACCGCATTTCGGGCGTTTGGGGAGGGAGAGAGGCGAGCCAACTTGATTTATTGAATAAAAAAGAAATCACATATCATGTGTTTGGAGATAAGAATTCAGCATGAAGAGAGCCCTGTTTATCGAACTAAAAGCTAGTTTTTTAGAGAGGGGAAAACAGATCAGAATTCAGGAAACCACGGAAAAACTACATGTTCTTTTAAACAAATAAAAATCAGATTTGGTAATCGTTTATTATTTTTTCATTACACTTTGCAAAGAGATGACATGTCGCTTGTGCCTAACTATTTAACCCCATCAGCACCACCACCACCAGACTATTACTAAAAAAAAAATTTTTCTTGGAGCAAAGGACATTAATTTTACTCTATTTTTTTATATCAGGAACGTTAAAGACAATAATACTAAATCGACGAAAATGTGTGATACGTAGTGTTTCTATTAAAATTTTTATCTTTTAAAAATAAAGCTGTAATTGCCTGAACGTAACGCTGACCGCGTGTAAAGTTATGTGCAAGCGGACACATACTCTAGGCGCCAAGCTATTCTGGCACTACCCTTGAACTATTTTAGTCAAACTTATTTAACTAAATCGTGACAAGGTAATAATTATTGTTTCAAAGTGTTGCTGCGCTACAAAACTAATCCGAACATACATTACTTGTTCTGTTTTATCCTCTGAAATATTCAATATCGCATTCAGAAACTTGAATGTAACTGTTACAACCAAAACTAAACCGTCATCGTCGGATGGAGGTAAATTCCATCAACTAATGTTATCTTCTTTTGTTCAAAACATACCGTCATTGAGCCGATTGATTTTACATTTGTTTTCGTCAATATTCATGTGAAGTAATTAGAAAAGCAGTACACTTACATTGCTTTTTTAAAAAAACATTTCTGGTGCTCAGTCAACAATTTTGCATTTACATGGGGCATGTGTTTCTGTCTACCCTGTGTTCATTGACCTGTTTTTTTTTAAAACTCGCCTTTTTAAAACTCACTGCTTTAACATACATTACTTGTTCTGTTTTATCCTCTGAAATATTCAATATCGCATTCAGAAACTTGAATGTAACTGTTACAACCAAAACTAAACCGTCATCGTCGGATGGAGGTAAATTCCATCA
The DNA here is from genome assembly GCA_036245525.1 of Semisulcospira habei. NCBI lineage: Eukaryota > Metazoa > Mollusca > Gastropoda > Semisulcospiridae > Semisulcospira > Semisulcospira habei. Next base: position 557,059 of record BTPG01000010.1, on the reverse strand, counting down.
ACTAATGTTATCTTCTTTTGTTCAAAACATACCGTCATTGAGCCGATTGATTTTACATTTGTTTTCGTCAATATTCATGTGAAGTAATTAGAAAAGCAGTACACTTACATTGCTTTTTTTAAAAAAAACATTTCTGGTGCTCAGTCAACAATTTGGCATTTACATGGGGCATGTGTTTCTGTCTACCCTGTGTTCATTGACCTGTTTTTTTTTTTTTTTTTTTTTTTTTTTTTAAAACTCGCCTTTTAAAAACTCACTGCTGTCGGCACTGCCTGAAGCTCTTGATACCCCACCCGGGTCTGCCCTGGGGGACTTGGGTGGGGTTAGGTATTTTTTAGTTCCCAGGGTCACCCTGGTCAGCCCCACAGGGTGGGTTTTTTCTCTCTATTCTGGGGCATGTGTTTCTGTCTACCCTTTGTCCATTCACCTGTATTTGCCTTTTTAAAACTCTCCCTACTGTCTGCACTGCCTGTAGCTCTTGATATTGGATGTGTGTTGCTAAATGGTCTTAGCTTTATTTAGGCCCCATGTGTTAGGTTTATTTAATGTATTTGACCGGCTGGCGACATACATTCAATGTTCTGTTTTTTTTTTTTTTTTTTTTTTTTCACAAGCAGTGCAGGCACGTCCTGAGAAAGCCTTGTTGCTGTCGGGACGTTAAGCAATGTACAATCAATGTACAATCAATGAAGCTCTTGATATTGGATGTTTGTTGCTAGCTTTATTTATATTTATGTGTTAGGTTTATTTAACTTATTGGACCGGCTGGCGAGATACATTCAATGTTCTGTCGGCACTGCCTGAAGCTCTTGATATTGGATGTTTGTTGGTCTTAGCTTTATTTGGGCTCCATGTGTTAGGTTTATTTAACGTATTGGACCGGCTGGCGACATACATTCAATATTCTGTTTCCTTTTTTTTTTTCACAAGCAGCGCAGGCACGTCCTGACAAAAGTCTTGTTGCTAACGGGACGTTAAGCAATGTACAAACAATCAATCAATCATTTTTAAAACTCTTCCTACTGTCTGCGCTGTCTGTCTTGATATTAGATGTGTGTTGCGAAATGGTTTTAGCAGATTAGAGTATTTGTAATATTTACTTGACCTTTTGCATATAGCTACCTGGGTAGTGTCGAGGTGGGGCAAATTTAATAGCCGCATGCAGGCCTTTAGGCAGCAGGTTCAGCCACTGTGGCCCCTAAATGTATCACAGCATCATAAAATCAGGTTGGGAATAACTGTAGTACTCTAACCTAACCAATAAAACCTTAAAAAAAAGAGCTGTCAGTTGAATACAAAATTTCTGAGGACAGCGGAAAAAACGTATGTTTCCCAATTCGGCAATTTTCAATGGAAAAAAACTATCATTCACCACAAATGGCCGTAAAGGATACCGACTTTCCTTATTTTCTTGCACTTTATGCTCACGTTATTGAAACTTAATACGTAAAGAGAGGTCAAATTGAAACGGAATAAATTTAGTAATTGTTTCTAATTAAATTTGTGTCTTTTTTCAACTTGGGGGTTAGGGATTCAAAATGTGGCACTCACAGTGATAACACCATCACCTAGTCAAATTTATAATAATTGTGACATGCTTTTTTAACCCAGCTTTTTAGCACCTGAGGCTAAAAGCTTCAAATCTGTCGTATGCAAGCTACATTATAGTGCTTACAGATAAGGACATAGACCAATGGCTTTAGTTCAAGGGTGGTGCCAGAATAGCTTGGCGCCTAAACACTGCACGCGAGTGAAGAGTGGTTGGTTGGGTTTGATAAATTTTAAATTGTTTCTGAGTGCCACATTTTGAATCCCTACCCCCCAAGTTGATAAAAGACACAGGTTCAGCCACTGTGGCCCCCAAATGTATCGCAGTATGAAACTGAATGAAACACACACTGACAGCAGCTTGTCCTTAGGTGTCTCCAGTCATAATGTTCAAAATACCCCCCAAAGCCTGCAGTCAGAGGCATCGCCACATCACCATTTCATCAGTAGAAACATCCAGGCACATCGGACATCTGACCTGTGTCGGAAAAGTCTATCTTACCCAGCTAAATAAAAAATGCAAGCATCAGCTGCGAATTTTCTTTGTTTTTTGTCATATTGTGTGTCGACCAGTGCTATAGAAAATGTCAGAAGGCACATCATTTTTGTCTTTTTTACGATTTTACGGAAATGGCCGTTTACTGGGTGCACAAATACCGTCACTGTGAGCCAGAGATTCAATATTTGTTAATTCTGGTTTTTGTTTGTTGTTTTTGAAGGTGTGCCCTAATTTTGATATTGCCTGTTTTGGGCTTCCGGAATGAATTTTGATTTATTTAGAGGAAAATGTTTCTCAACCTCATTTTAACGGCATCCGCGAAGAGAGTAAATTGCGCCATCGGTTTGTTTCTAAGGATTTTAGGGGGAAACCACTCAAACATCTCTAGACATACTAAGGTGCACTTTAAAACACATGTTATTGAGTACGAGGGGGTAGGTGGGGGGGTGCACGGTAGCCAGGACTGCCCTTAGGGACAGCCTCAAAGCCCCGGTGCCGAACGGTCTCCCCGTCGGATAATGCTGACATCTTCGCTCAGTTCAAGTTGGCGGACGGCCGCAAATTTGAAGGCCATCTCAGACTTGTGAAGTGATATCAAATATCCGAATACGACACACAATATGACAAAAATCAAAGAAAATTCGCAGCTGGTTTTTGAAATAATATCTCCACTGAGCGGGTTGCAAGGTAAATCTATCTGACATTTTGAGTAGTGCTGTACTGACACGAGGATCGCTGGCCAGAAGCCTAATTTTCACAATATTTGAACATTGTAGAGAATTATTAGAGCTGGTAAATGTTGGTGTTTAATGACCACAGAATTTGATGTAATTTCCCAAATCTCTGCACAATGTGGTTCCACAATGTGAGAAAGCACCAAGTTAAAATTTAAACTTTCAATACATTTTAGAACACCAACAATACATTTAACACTCTTGAAAACTGACGTTAGTTAGCCATTGCTCATGCTTGCCGAAATACCTCCGCAAAGAAACACTTTTCTGTAGCTGTCAGTGTGTGTCGGAGAAGTCTATCTTCAGTGCAGAGAAGACCAAATTGATGACCTCACACTTTAGAGGTCGATAAAGACAACATAGCTTGTGCTGTCTGATTCTAGAGTGTCTGGCGCGTTTATTCATGACTGTGTATGATTATAGTGAAATATTCACACTTTACGCATAGACGACACTGATATTTCATTTCAGTCTTCGGTCAAATATCTTTGTGTCAAGCTCGATAAGACTTTAAGTATGCAGGATCACGTCGGTGAAATCTGTCGTGGTGCTTCATACTCTCTGAGACGCATCGCATCTGTCCGACACAGTCTTTCTGAATCTGCCACTGCAAAGTTAGTGAATGCTTTAGTCACGAGCCGTCTTGACTACTGCAATCCTCTGCTTTCAACTTTTGGTCTTCCGTCTGAGCAGATTAGCCGCCTTCAGCGGGTTCAAAATAATGCCGCAAGGCCGCTTGTGAAGCGCAGGCGAAAACCAGACCACGTAACCCCTTTACTGAAATACCTTCACTGGCTTCCAATCCAATCCCGCATACAGTTTAAGATTGCACCCTTGCATACCGCCACTTTGATGGCAGTCTTCCGTCATACCTTTCCTCAATTACTTAAAAGTCCTCTCTCTCACTGCGTTCATCTCAAAGTTCCAAAGTACCATCTCAAATCTGCCGGTAAACGCTCTTTCAGATGTACTGCTCCTTTAATTTGGAATTCCTTACCGTTCTGTTCGATTCTAGAGTGTTTAGTGCTTCTATTTATGTATTTAATTGCATGGTATATGTAACAGTTGATGTGTTCGGCACAGTTTGTCAAACCGGCTTACTTTTTTCCGGCCTCTTTCTTGATGGTAAAACGGCTATATGTTTACTCGGCTGCGTTGAAATCGCGAGAAAAAAGCTTATCATGGCTTACTGGCAGTAGCATCTGGTGATACATTTAATGATGTAAGGTTCTGTGTGCGTGATATATGGGACAATTACTGACCAGCTGCACCACACCGCTTCTGCCCATAGGAGCATCTTTTACCATTTCGGTAGTGTTATAAACTTGTAACTGATGACACTTTAAATGTCGACAAAGAAACAATGGTTAATTCTAGAGTGTTTGGCGCTTCTATCTATGTCAGTGTACGATTATATTGAAGTCAGTGCCAATGCCACTGGTGTTATTGCAGTCTAACAAGCACTTTGAAACTAATTGAAACACACACACTGACAGCAGTCTAACATAACAATGAGTACTTTCTGCTGAAAACCATCGGTCGTGGTAAACTGTGCTAAATTATATTTGTTTAAAAGTGGTGACATGGAGTCCAAAATCTGGAAAAAGTTAATAAATTCAAATACTTCGGAGGAATTGTGACAGATGATGGTTTGATACTTCTCTTACAGTCTCCTTGTCTATACACCAGGCAGAGTATTTCACTCCAGAAGCAGGCTTCTTCTATTATACGATCTATTTTTTCTTACTGCTTTAGTAGCTCGCTTGAACTCTTTCCAAACACCCGATCCGCCGTGATGTCTTGTTTTATTCAATACTGTAAACACCACTCACCAAACAAGATCTTCTCAGTGCTGTTGTCTGTGCAGTATTACCGGTAGGGTTATTTCCGGTAGTATTTCCGGTTTCAATAAAAAATAAAATATTAAATCACAATTCGTGTGTTAGAGCCTACTTGCATATTGTGTCTTTGAAAAGATGAGAGTGCCTGCATTCTTAAATAAAACAAGAAAACCGCACAGTGTGTTTGGAAAGACCGTTTGGACTATTGAATAAAAACAGGAAATCACAGATTGCATAAAACAATAATCTCAGATCGTGTGTTTGGTTCCTGCATTATTTACAACAACCAAAAAACCGCATTTCCTCGCGCTGGGACCATACGGCGTTGAGGCGCGTCCCCTGGGTGGTGGATAGGGGGTCCCTCGTGAGAGGGGTGCACCGAATGAAATAAGGTGCCGTGAACCAACATGGTCTAAGGGAAGGTGACCCTGACAGAAAACCCCTGGCCCTCCTAGTAAGGGGGTTGGGCGTGGGGGTAGCTTCCCCACCCTGCAAAAAAGGAAATAGCTACAAAAACGCCGACGAAAAGACTAACAGTAATTCCTTTCCTGGAGGAGGAAGGTTCTTCTACCAGAAGACTTATGACGTCCTGTGGTGAAAGCCGGAAGTCTTCGGAAGCCACAGGACCGAGCCGCCTCTCTCTATCCAGGGACACAACCATGGGCACATGGAACGTCAAGACCATGTACTTTGTAGACTTTTGTGCTCTAAACCGACTTGTCATTGGAGGCAGCATCTTCCCACACAGAAGAATACACAAAGCAACTTGGGTCAAACCTGACCATACAACAGAGAACCAAATAGACCATATCTGCATTAGCAAGAAATTTAGAAGATCCCTTCAAGATGTTCGAGTGAGGAGGGGAGCAGATGTCGCCTCAGACCACCATCTGCTTACCTTAAGAATGAAGCTCAAGCTAAAGAAAAGCCGCACAGAGACAACAAGAAGACAGCGCTATAATGTAGGCCTCCTGAGAGAAACTGGAGTTAGAGAAGAGTTCAAACTGGTGCTGTCCAACCGGTTTCAAGCGCTACAGGAGCTGGTAAATGAAGAGGAGGCGGTCACCACAGAGCAGCAGTGGAAGGCAGTTAGAGAGGCGCTGAACTCAACCTGCAAAGACACTGTAGGGTTCAGGAAACACAATCACAAGGACTGGCTGTCGGCACAGACCTTGAAGAAGATAAAAGTGAGGAAGCAGAAGAAAGCAGCGGTCAACAACAGTCGCACGAGAGCAGCCAAAGTAAGGGCACAGGAGGAATACTCGGAAGCCAACCGCGAGGTGAAGAGGAGCATCAGGGCAGACAAGAGGGCCTACACAGACAGCCTGGCAGCAGAGGCAGAAAAGGCAGCAGGCAGCGGCAACATGAAACAGCTCTACGACATTACCAGAAGATTGTCAGGTAAGTATGGCCATACAGAAAGACCAGTAAAAGACAAAGAAGGCAAGCCTATTGCAGACAGAGCAGACCAACTCGACAGATGGGCCGAGTATTTGTATTGGTTTGTTTTATGTTTTACAACACCTTGAAATCCCAAACACCTATGCCAGAATTTTATTTGTTTATTACAGTTCTGCTTTAAACACCATTATTCCATCCAAATTGTACCAGAAGATCCAGCAAATCGGAGTTCCAGAGACATTGTGCCTCTGGACCCTCGATTTCCTGTTGATGAGACCACAGGTCGTTAAAATTGGTGGAAATGTGTCATCCACCCTCACTTTATCCACGGGCACGCCTCAGGGGTGCGTGCTCTCCCCTATGCTCTACTCCCTGTTTACTTATGACTGTGCTTCATGCCATGCCAGTACTAAAGTTCTGAAATTTGCAGATGACACCACAGTGGAAGGGTGCATTACAAACTCAGACGAATCCGCTTACCGTAGTCAGGTTGAGACTCTAATTAGTTGGTGTAATAACAACAACCTTGAACTGAACTCTGGCAAAACAAAAGAAATGATTGTGGACTTTAGAAAGAAACAGTCCCCTCCCCCTCTTGTGATCAATAGTGAAATCATTGAAACAGTCCAGAACTTTAAGTTTCTTGGCACTACCCTGTCATGTGACCTGAAGTGGGAGGAAAACACTCGCCTTATCGTCCAAAAAGCACAGCAGCGCTTGTTCTTCCTGCGACGTCTGAAAAGTTTCGGTCTCGGTGCCCACATGCTGATGCAATTCTACCGAGCTGTGATTGAGAGCGTGCTCACCTTTTCGATCACGGTTTGGTATGGTTCCATCACGGCCAAAGAGAAAATCAGACTGAGTAGGGTGGTCAAGACCGCTTCAAAAATCATAGGCAGAGATCTTCCTAGCCTGGACTCACTGTACCAGCAGCGTCTCTTACGTAGAGCACGTCTTATCTGCAGTGATTCCACCCACCCCGGCAATGAGCTTTTCCAAATTTTACCATCAGGGCGCAGGTATAGGTCCATCAGTACCAGGACCAGCAGATTCCGCAACAGTTTTTTCCCTCTTGCTGTTCACGCTCTCTCTGATCAACCGGACTAATTGGAGAGAGCGCGAGTGGCGAGTGAGAATGATTGTGTACAGTCAGTTTTTAACTGAATCAGATGTTTCTGTGTGTGTGTGTGTGTGTGTGTGTGTGTGTGTGTGTGTGTGTGTGTGTGTGTGTGTGTGTGTGTGTGTTTAGTCTTAGTAACTGACATCAAGACAAATTCCAATGTTTTTATTGTTTTGTACATGGAAACATATGGCAATAAACCATCTTATCTTATCTTATCTTATTTTGAAGAGTTACTGAACAGACCTAGCCCACCCGACCCCCCCGACATCCAGCCGGCAGAGACCGACCTACCCATCAGCTGTGACAGACCCAGCCGGGAAGAGATCAGAAGAGCAGTGGCATTTTTGAAGAATGGCAAAGCAGCAGGGCCAGATGGCATCCCAGCGGAGTCTCTGAAAGCAGACCTAGAGACAACAGTGGAGATGCTGTACCCACTGTTTGGAAAGATCTGGGAAGAGGAGGTGATGCCAGCTGACTGGAAGGAGGGGTACCTAATCAAGCTTCCCAAGAAAGGCGACCTCAGCAAGTGTTCCAACTACAGAGGAATCACCTTGCTGTCAGTACCAGGAAAGGTCTTCAACAGGATCATCCTAGAGAGAGTGAAGAGCTCCGTTGACCCCCAGCTGAGAGACCAGCAAGCAGGATTCAGGAAGAACCGATCATGTACAGACCAGATCGCCACTCTCCGCATCATCGTGGAACAGTCTCTGGAGTGGAGCTCCCCGCTGTGAGTCAACTTTGTGGATTATGAGAAAGCATTTGACAGCGTGGACCGAGAGACTCTGTGGAAACTCCTACGACACTACGGTGTACCCACAGAGCTCGTCCGCCTGATCAAGAGCAGATACGATGGCATGACATGTCACGTGATCCACGAAGGGCAGTTCACCAGGGAGCTCCAGGTCAGAACTGGTGTCAGGCAGGGGTGTCTGCTGTCTCCGTTCCTCTTCCTACTGGCCATAGACTGGGTCATGAAGATGACCACAGAGCACAGACGAAGTGGAATACAGTGGACACTGTGGACACAGCTTGACGACCTCGATTTTGCAGACGACTTGGCATTACTGTCCCACACTCATCAACAAATGCAGGACAAGACCACGAGGCTTGCTGACATCTCGTCCCAAGTGGGCCTCACCATTCACAAACAGAAAACAAAGACAATGAGGCTGAACACAACCAGGGAAGAACCAATCTTGCTTGCTGGCACCCCGTTGGAGGAGGTGGAGTCCTTCACCTATCTTGGGAGCATCATAGACAAAAAAGGCGGCACTGATGCAGATGTCAGAGCACGAATCGGTAAAGCCAGAGCAGCCTTTCTCCAGTTAAAAAAAGTGTGGAGTTCCAGAGAGCTGTCACAACACACCAAAGTCCGGATTTTCAACTCCAATGTAAAAGCAGTTCTCCTATATGGAGCAGAGACTTGGAGATTAACAAAAACCACAGTTAACAGAGTACAGACCTTCATGAACAGTTGCCTTAGAAGAATTTTGAAAATCCACTGGCCAGAGAAGATCAGCAACGTCAGACTCTGGGAGAGAACAGAGCAGATAACAGCAGAGAATGAAATTGGGCGAAGAAGATGGGGATGGATCGGTCAAAGCCTGAGAAAGCCAGCTTCCAGTATCACTAGGCAGGCATTGTCATGGAACCCCCAGGGAAAGAGGAAAAGAGGTAGGCCGAAAAACTCCTGGCGTCGAGACCTCCAAGCAGACATCAAGAGACTGGGAACCACCTGGAGTAGAATCGAAGGAGAAGCACAGGACAGGAGTTGCTGGAGGTCTCTCGTCGACGGCCTATACCCGGGTAGGGGTGACAGGCGTAAGTAAGTAAGTAAAAGTCAGCCTCCGAGCATTATTGTAATTAAATATCTCATTGAAGACATGTTTATAGGAAGTCGGTTGACCCAGATTAGAGTCCATAATTTTTGTAATATTTACTTGACCTTTTGCATATAGCTAGTTTGGAGAAGGACAATGCATGAGTTTGTTAGCCAGCTTTGTATCCTTTCAACTTCTTTAGTAAAATTTAATTTTTTTCAAATAAAAATAAAACTGTAAAAAAACCTTGACTTCTAGACAAAGTCAGAGAGTGGCGGCGATGTAAAAGAGGCCGCAACTCCGTCACAATGTAGGCATTGACATAATACTCTAAATAATTTAGATGTCATTCTCTAGAAACTCTGACAGCAGTATATCGAGCAAAAGAATCGGAATGAAGCACACAGTAGTCCAACAAGCAGTATGAAACTGAATAAAACTCACAATACGGCTTGTTAGACTGCTGTCAGTGTGTGTTTCATTCAGTTTCATACTGCTTGTTAGACTGCTGTCTGTGTGTGTTTCATTCAGTTTCATACTTCATGTTAGACTGCTGTCATGTGTTTCATTTAGTTTCAAAGTGCTTGTTAGACTGCTGTAGAGAGAGTAATACTGAGTGGTCTAAAGCATCATTAACACAATGACTGAGTTAACCCCTTGATTATATTTTTTTTTGACCCTCCATTGTCCATGTGACCCCACCCGGGTCTGCCCTGGGGGACTTGGGTGGGGTTAGGTATTTTTTAGTTCCCAGGGTCACCCTGGTCAGCCCCACAGGGTGGGTTTTCCTCTCCATTCTGGGGCATGTGTTTCTGTCTACCCTTTGTCCATTCACCTGTATTTGCCTTTTTAAAACTCTCCCTACTGTCTGCACTGCCTGTAGCTCTTGATATTGGATGTTTGTTGCTAAATGGTCTTAGCTTTATTTAGCCCCATGTGTTAGGTTTATTTAACGTATTTGACCGGCTGGTGACATACATTCAATGTTCTGTTTATTTTTTTTTTCACAAGCAGTGCAGGCACGTCCTGAGAAAGCCTTGTTGCTGTCGGGACGTTAAGCAATGTACAATCAATCCATTGTCCATGTCTCCCACACAGAGTAAATACCATTGGAAGTTACCCCTAAATCATTATTATTTAAACAGCCACATTTTTAAGGGGTTAACTCATTGTGTTCCCCTCCATCCCCCTTCCCCATAGACAAAAAAAAAATCAACCAAACACCCTGGTCAAACCAGTGCTGACAACCCTGGAGCTATCACATACACAAACACCTCATGTCTACACTTGTCTGAAAGAGATCCACCTCTATTCAGATATACCATAATGCGCTGCAATTATTCACATTTTCATTTCAGGACTAGTGCTCTATAAAACCGAAATCCCCTATGTACTTTTCCCCTCATGATATGTATCACTCCTGACTAGGTATTCATGAAAACCTGTTCACCTTTTCATAAAATGCAAAATAGCTGCTTATACCAACATTACAAGCACTGACGAACCTGACTCACTCTATGTATAAACACCATGAAGTCTTTACAGGCACAGAGTTAAAATGAGTTTGCAACCTGATGGAAAACAGAGAAAAGCTTTAAGTTAAGATCTTTCTTGTATTTTATGCTGAGGGGAGTGTTTAATGTTGAGTGATATTATTCAATGTACTTGAGAAACTGCTGACTGTGTTTACACTGCACTTGAGAGAAACTGCACATGACTGTTTACACAACACTCTAGGTGCTGCGCATGACTGTTATTTAATACCACTCGAGAAACTGTTGACTAGAATTTGTACTTGAAAAACTGCTATGTCATAACCACATTTCAAAAACCTTTAACTTCATGCTGGCACAGTATTTGATTGCCACTCCATGCATACACAAAGTGAGAGTCAAAAGTGGTAAGAGTGGTAAGAGTGGTGATTTATATCTCTGCTTGTTAGACTGCCTGGTTTTGTCTACTGATTTTATTTTGCACTCAAATCAGGCATGAACAAACCAGTTTGAACAAAAACAGGACTGATGACGTGGGCACTGACAAAGGGTGTTAAGATATTTTCTAGTATAAAACCAAACCCTGGAGCAAGGCACAGTCAATTATGACACAATATTCTGGAAGAGGTGCGATTGCACAGCTGTCAAAAGATAATGTCTTTTCTGATGAGACTAATTAAGTCGAAACAGCTCCCCCACCTTGGCTCAAAGGTAAGTGTTCCATTTTTATTTTACTTGTCTGTAACTATGTATCCAGGCTTTTGAAAACTTGGGCTGTATGTGGTGCTTCACAGGTCGTGTGTGTACGTCTGATGTTTCATTTGGCTCTCACTTGGTCAGGGTGTGATTTATAATTTACTGCAAATCCAATAATTGCTTGATAACATTTATTCTTTTGTTTGTCTAATAAAAATGACAGACGGACAAATCATACAAGTGATTGATTTCACACACTTATTTAAAGATGTTATGCACTTTACTGATTTAATAACATCACCCAAACAGACTAACATAAGTCTTTCAGCACCATCAGAAATATATGCTACATATAGTGTGACTTTGGATTATGTTGAATGAGCTTCCAGATGTGGAGTGCATGACAGTTGATTTAAAGACACCTACTTTTAAAGTTGATGATACCAACTATGGTTGGTTAGAGGAACTTTGTTATAGCATATTTAAACAACTACACAAACTAAATGTTTATATTGACAGTGTTACAGTTAATAAAGTGGTATTACACAAGGTGAGCCAGCAGAGTTAACATTATTATTTTTTAATTACATTATAAATGAACCAAGACGAACTCCTTCTATTGAATGATATCAATGCTGTAGAGAACAAAGACTTAGACTCTAAGAAACAGCGGCTTTTGTCTGTGATTGTCTCAGGCAAGTCAAAGACTTATCTAGGAAGACAATACATGACAGAGGATATTGAATCTTTAACCTCTGACGAACTAATCAAGCTTCATTTAAAATATGAAAACCACATTGCCTCACTAATGACACGTGATTTGAGTCGATCACTTGTATGCCTATACACAAAAGCAGTGAGTCACTTTCTACCTGTGGATAGTGACAGCCTATCACACGACCTTGAAAGCAACCCTATTGTTTTAAGTACAATTGGCAAATTAGCATGTGTCATGTTTTACAAGTTTGGGAATTACCTTGCTCCTGTCGTAACCCTTCTTGTCACTGGGAGTCATATTGATTTTTCAAAAATAAATTTTCTAGAGAAAGAAAAAGAAGGATCAAATGGACGAGAACAAGATGACTACACAACAGAACCCGGACCCTGTTTTGACACAGGTTCAAACTGTGACTAAGGCTAAAAGCCCAGGCCGCGTTGAGGCTGGTAAAAGATTAGCCGAATATAACAGACAAAAAAAATTACAGCTTCAAGCGCAAACAGAAAAGGCTCATGTGACTGACCAGGCGTCAACACCATTAGGACCTTCAGGACCAGTGTCACTAGCGTCACTACCATCACACCCTCATCAAAGTGATAGACAAACAACTAAGCCTGACCCCCGCCCTGACCCTGAACCTCAAACAACAAAATATATAATTGCCGGATTTGTTGTCGGATTTGGTTACGTAGGTTATCAATTATATAAAAAATACAAACCACAGACTCGTATAGTGTCCAAAAAATTAAACACTCCATCATCAAAAACAGAAGTCTCCACATTACCAACAATATCCAAAGTTGTCGACCCATTTATCATGCAGTAATAAAAATATTATTTTAATTTTTATTGCCCAAGAAATGAATGACTCAAAAAACATAATGAACCTTGTGTATCACTCTGCCATAATCAGTGGATTAGCAGTAGCTTTTTCTATGCTGGGAAAAAGTCTACTCAAAATGAAATCAGCAGACTTGAGCAGACTTGACATTGAAGACAGTGCTAAGCTAATTGCAGTCGTTACAGCGTCAATTGCGACAAAAGATTTTCTTGTTAAGCAGGGAATTATTCCTGAAAATGTTTCTATGTAAATAAAAATAATATGGCGACGATAGCTATTATGGTGGGAGGTGCAATGGTTAACGCCCTTGCATTCAGTGGCTCAAATTGTCTCTTTTCAAAAAGCCCCCACCCGGGTCTGCCCTGGGGGACTTGGGTGGGGTTAGGTACTTTTTAGTTCCCAGGGTCACCCTGGTCAGCCCCACAGGGTGAGTTTTTCTCTCTATTCTGGGGCATGCTGTCTACCCGAGGTCCATTCACCTGTATTTGCCTTTTTAAAACTCTCCCTACTGTCTGCACTGCCTGTAGCTCTTGATATTGGATGTGTGTTGCTAAATGGTCTTAGCTTTATTTAGGCCCCATGTGTTAGGTTTATTTAATGTATTTGACCGGCTGGCAACATACATTCAATGTTCTGTTTAGTTGTTTATTTTTCACAAGCAGTGCAGGCACGTCCTGAAAAAGCCTTGTTGCTGTCGGGACGTTAAGCAATGTACAATCAATCAATCAATCTTTTCAAAAATGGGCAGAGAAGAATCTGCAGAAGAAATGAAACGTCACAATGAAGCATCAGAAAAACTTGCTCAAGCCCAGCAGGAATATGAAAAACAAAGAATTGAAAAACTTGATTTCATCAATGAAAGACTTAGATTAGAGGGTCACGCACAACATACGTTTTCAAATACAGACGAAGCAATCCGTGAATATTATCTTGTCACAGGTGAAGACATGTCTATTCCAAAACCGAAACTAAGTGACTACTATCAACCAAGCCAAGAACAAAGAAACGGAGAGATAATCTTTGTTCTAGTGGGAATGACATTTGTATTTTTTACTGGTCTTTATTTTGCTAGAAGAAATGAACCCAGGGGTAGAAAATAAACTATCAAAAATATATTACTCACCATCAGGTTATTGGAAAGGGCAAACAGCTATTCAGAAATTACATGCCGCTGTGGGCGGAGATGTATCACTCAATCAGGTCAAGCAATGGTTACAGAGACAGGCAATTTGGCAGATATATCTCCCTGCTCCAAGAAAGATAACGAGGCCCCATTTTGAGAACACAACACCTAATGACACACACCAAATGGACCTCCTGTTCTTACCCCATGACACAATAAGAAAGAAACGATACAAGTACGCACTGACTGTTGTAGACATTGCTTCAAGGTACAAAGATGCTGAACCCATATCTGACAAAACAGCTACCACTGTTGCTACAGCATTATCAAAAATATATGGTCGTGGCCCTTTAAGATACCCCAGACTAGTGCAGGTTGATGACGGATCAGAATTCAAAGGTGCTGTTAATCAGTTATTTGCGAAGCATGGCGTACTGGTCAGACGAGGTATTCCAGGTGTGCACAGATCGCAGGCAATTGTAGAGAACTTTAACAAACAGTTGTCAGAGAGACTTTTCAGTTACCAGTATTCTAAGGAACTCATGCATGACACCCGGAACACTGAGTGGGTACAAAGGTTACCACATGTGATAAAAGCAATGAACAATGAAGGCCATGGCTTGCGCCCTAAGCCTGCTGATGCTATTAAATTGAAAACAATTACAGAGCCAAAAAAAGGGTCAACCCCAGCCCCAGCCCAGGCGCCAGACACAAGTTTATTTACCAAACAGGTGAGATATCTATATCAACCAGGTGAAGCTGAAAATGACATCAGACGAAGGTCAACAGACCCCATCTGGTCAACATCTGTTCATAATATAAAAAAAATAATCCCTGGTCCAGACGCAACAATATATTACCTGTATGACCCTGCACCCCAGAGGGCATTTGTCAGAGAAGAATTACAGATTATTCCCCCAGACACCGTTACTCATTTCAGTAACTAAGTCGTCAATTAATTCATCAACCAGTTCATCACAAATGTCTTCAGATAACTTGAGCCTGTAATGACCAGGTGCATAAGCCTTTTCCTTACTGAAAAACACTCGTTTTGTGTCTCCAACTGCCAGAGACTTCTTATGTGTTTGGATCATTTCAAGATTATGTTTGTTTGATCTCAGTGACTTGTTTGGATAATCAGGCATTAATGCACCATCTAACACTTGCTTGTAATGTTGATGACGAATGTCTTTATTTTTTATTGCTGTTTTCTTGATTCCTTTGGCTTTTGACTGACTACCCTTCTGGTGCAGTATAGAATACATTTTTGATCTCAGTCCAACGTACTCAACTATTGGCACACCATTCAGTTCATCCTTAAACTTACCAGGCACTTTCTTGTTTTGTGTGCTGAACAGTGGATGGTCTTTAGGGTAATCAGATGTGTCATACATGTGTAGTTCTGTTTTCATGTCTTCATAAAAGTCTTCAGTACACACATCAATGATCATAGAGTCAGTGTCAGTGTATAGCAGACGGCAGTCAGGATACTTTGGTTTGAAGTAATCATAATAAAATTCAAGCATCACCAGTTTTGATAACTCAATAATTGCCATACCAATGAATACTGGCTTGTCCAGTTTAACAATCTTTTTTTTGAGTGACACTGCATACAATGATGAATGAAATTCTTTATACCCTGTGTACTGGGGCTTACCTGTAAGTTTAATTGCACCCAATTCAGTTGTGACCAGTCTCACATCTTTTCTGTGATGAGGATTTTCCATTGTCTTGCCAAAACAGGCATTGTTCATAAGCTTAAAGAAGTCTTTGTCAAATGCAGTGTTGCCGTCTCTGGCACGAAGGGTTGTGTTCTTCATTATGTAATCTTTCATGAAAGCACTTTGATCAAATTGGATTCCTCTGTGAACTTTCTTTAGTACTAACCCATGTCTGATGTAAAACTGCAACAAGCGGTAGTGACAAACATAATTGAATTTGTCATTTAAATTTGGCACAAGTTTGGTGTCTTCTTTTTTCCCTGTCATACTCATTTTCTCAACAGCCAATGGATAATCATTGTGGCAATCATGTAGATGATGTGGGTACTCTAGGTCTACTTCAAAAATCCAACCCTTAGCGTCGTTTCGGTCATGATTCATAATATAGTTTGTTATGTCTGTTATGTCATACTGTGACAAATCATGCAGACAAAAGTTTTTCAAGGGCAATAACTCACACATCGCGAATCCGTAAAGGTTATTAGCGTCAAGGTACGTAATGAATGACCTTGACCCAGGGTTTGAGGGGTCAAAGTCGTTCAAATATTTATTATTTGCCTTTGCATAATTGTTCGATGCAATACTAATTCCTCCCCTCAATCCGCGTTCCACCACCCGGGTCTGCCCTGGGGGACTTGGGTGGGGTTAGGTATTTTTTAGTTCCCAGGGTCACCCTGGTCAGCCCCACAGGGTGGGTTTTTCTCTCTATTCTGGGGCATGTGTTTCTGTCTACCCTTTGTCCATTCACCTGTATTTGCCTTTTTAAAACTCTCCCTACTGTCTGCACTGCCTGTAGCTCTTGATATTGGATGTGTGTTGCTAAATGGTCTTAGCTTTATTTATGCCCCATGTTGTAGGTTTATTTAATGTATTTGACCGGCTGGCGACATACATTCAATTTTCTGTTTAGTTTTTTTTCACAATCAGTGCAGGCACGTCCTGAGAAAGCCTTGTTGCTGTCGGGACGTTAAGCAATGTACAATCAATCAATCAATCCGCGTTCCACCATTTCACCCATCGTACGATCAGACAACAGGTCTATAAATATCTTATGGATTTCAAAAATGCATCCCATGTCATGCCAGGACTAGTGATGTAACAAGCAGGGTCAAGACTGTAGTGTAACAAACCCTTTTCACGGTAACTTTCAAATACGTCTGCTAGCAAACAAACATCTGCCTTTTTAAGTACTGATCGTGGTAGTCACCAATTGTTTCACACCCTAACTTCCCCCACGCATCAAGTGCATGCTGGTATTCAGAGTCAGAAATACCTTTGCCAGTTAGTGTGGAATAAAATTTCTCTTTTGGTGGTAGTCTTGTTTCTTCAAACACAATCCAGTGATCAATGTACTCATACGGATACACTCCTTTCTTAACCAAGTCTGGCTCAAAATATTTACTTGTTATTGGAAACTCAGTCAGTCCTTCTGCTAGACTAGCAAGACCTAAAGACAAATGTTGCATGGAGTCATAAAATGCTAATTTGTCTAACCTAAAAGTCAAGTATTTCTCAGTTGTCTGAGCAATACAACTTATGTTTCTGTAAGACTCATCCACAGCCTGCATGATAATGTGTGAATCATATCCTTTGAGATTGTGAAAAAAGATTGGTAACTTATATGTCTTTGGATCTGTTTTTAATAACAAGTTACAATTGTTATGTGCAGCACCTCTGTAACGCCCAGTTATGTGATCGTGGTCACGAACTTTATCACCCCCTAAAGGTTGTTCACAAATCCAACACGTCTCAGCTGTATCAAATTTTAGTTTGTCTTCTTCTGTCATCACCAAAGGCATCTGACATGTTGTGAGATACTGTACTATCTGACTATACAGATGTCTCATTTCTGTTAAAAACAGACATGCTGCATTTTCACCCCTGTAGATAACAGGTTCTGAATGAAGACCGTCTGACCTAACAATAATGTATCCGAAAGAACACACCACTTGGTCACTTAGTTTTATAGTCTTTGGTAATGACTCTGGAACTGGACCCTCATATGGAACGAGTGATTCAAAATCTGCATACACTACAAACGGCAGCTTTTGTTGATTCCCATAGTTCTTAAAATACACTTGACTACCAGGATCTGGATACTTAAGTACAGTTTGTATGTCATCAGCTGACCTACAATGTAAAACATGTTTGTCTGCTAATTTTATGGAGGAGAATCTTTGTAAACATCTCTTGCACACTTCCTGTTTCCCATTGTGTTTCGTTGTATGTGAATGAATTAGACGTGACATATTTCTGATAATTGTGTAGTGGAAGTTATTGTCATCTCCAATTGGCAACATATCAACATGTTTATCTTCTGGCTGCCCATAGGTTGGGGCAATTGGAGATACTCTAATTGGCTGTAACTTATTCTCAGATTCATTTTCCCACACAAACACATTCACAGATATACCAGGATTTAGTTTTTCAAACAAGTCTATGTCCTCTATTTTAACAGGGAACTCAATGCCACTGAAGTTGAGTTCATTTACAAATTTGATGTAGTTAGATGCACGATCAGGTCTTGACCTCACAAAGTGTAGTTTAGCTAGTACACACCACATGAAACAGAAATTGTCTTTGTTCTGTATGTTAACAATAGCTTTCTTGTTTGCTACTTCTGTTGGCAGTGGTATCCATGCTTTACCTAATATAGGATGATACCTAGACTGCTTTAATTGTAGTTCATGTACATGTCCTTCGTGCCAGCCAGACCCCTTCATTTTTGCACTGTCAATTGCTTGGAGGAAGTCAGGTAATAGTCTGTCTCTAAACACGTTCTCCAATTCTCTTCTTGTGTTAACTGTGTGTTGTCTTGTTGATATATACGATATAATAACCTCACTGTCCACCCTAGTGAATTCTATTTTTGCTACAATTTGAATCTTAACACTGCCTGTTATAAGATTTTGTTGTACAACAGAAAAAGAGTTTTCTATTGATTGATATACATTATTAGTATTAGTTATAGGCAAGTTTGTTGTGTGAAACACGTTTCTTAAACCAGGTGAGCCAGGGTTTGATGGGCCAGGGCTTTGTGAATTGTCCGTCATTTTTATTTGTCTGACAAAATAATAAAATAAAAAATATATTACCATTGTCAGACCATATGTAATACTGTATTATCTGTAGTTATGATAAACAAGTCAACTACTTTCCTGGTGTTTGTCTTGAAGTCTTGTCTTGCAGGTGTAATATCACTTTATTAAATGTAACACTTTCAATGTAACAATGTAGTTTTCTTAATTGAACAAATATGTCTTCACACAGTACCTCAAACCAACGCAAGTGGCCACTGTTAGCATTATAAACTTTAAAAGCATTTGTCTTAAGATCAACAGTCTCATAATCATAACCTGGTAATCCATCTGAATATTCCAAAGTAACATTATATGTCGTGTATATCCTTATTGTCGGTGTTGAGAGTTTAAAGCTGGGTTCAAACACACGTGTTTTTAAGTCAGTAAAGTGCATAACATCTTTGAAGCATTATGTAACATCAAACACTTGGGTTTGTCCGTCTGTCATTTTTATTGGACAAACAAATGTATAAATTAATTTACATCAATTTACTAACCCATACCCTGTGGGCTGATCTGTCTTTAAAATGAGCTTTAGATGCTTAGTTGATTTCAGTTTATTTTTCACATCATCACGTTCATGTCTGCCACTGAAGGCAAGTTCTGCCAATGTGTTTCTCTTCTTGACAATGTCTTTCTCTGCAGAACAGTCATCGACTATGAACAATGTTGGCTGTCCTTCAAATTGCTTGTAAAAATATTGTAGGTAGTCATTCAGTTTTTTTTCAGGGTCAACTAAGTATATGTTGCTGTCAGTCCAAATGAATAAACGGTTGTGATAAGCTTTGTTGTATTTGATTGTTGGACAAAATATTACTATGTTTTCAAAGTGGTGGATGTATCTTGTTTGTAATAAGTCAAGTACGAATTGAGTTTTCCCACACCCTGTGGCACCACAAAATAATCCACAGTGTGGATCGAGTGTCATTAAGCCCCGGTTCATTTTAATACACAATATAATTTTAATATATGTGTCCACTTAGTCTGCTTTCTGCAATATTGAGTTGTGCGTCATATATCAGGTACAAATATATGTTTATGGCTTCGGCTTTTTCAACCTTCTTTTGTATCTGGATTGTTATTCCATCACTACCGTTCTCGACAGTTCGTCCTGACCCATGCAGGTAGTCGTCATCTGTACTGCGAAGGTCTAACCACAGTGCATACTTGTTTGTAAGGTATTGTCCAATCCTAACATCATACAGATGTAGATCTTTACACGCAATGTTTGCTGGTTTATCTCTAATCCTTCCACCCGCAAAATACTTTGTGATCTCATCATAGTGTTGATAAGGCAACATTCCTGAAGCGTACACTTGATTAGGGCGGCCTTCGATTGTGCAAGACAAATGTGTAATCTTAGGATTGTAGAATTTTTCTGAATCCCGTTTGTATGGTTCTGCTGGTTCAACAAACAACATAAGAATACCTTTCAGTGACCTGGCAGGTGTGTTTAAGTTTATGTTCCACATTGGGTCGCTTTTGTCTTTGGGTATTAAACTATGTCTAATCACCCTGTCATAATAAATTGGCAGTCTTGACTGGTACTGATTTTGTATGAGTCTGGCTAGTTCAGTGTGTGTGACAATTTCATATTCTAAGGAAATGTTAGAGATCTTGTATGTTGCACTAAGATCAGATGATTTAATAACTTTGGAGTAGTCATTGAAGGTTAGTTCAAAACTCAGACGGTCATTCGGTGCCCCTTGATAATAAGGCAGATGAGCTGTGAGGATTTCAAACTCGAGTGGAATGTAAAATATAGTTCCATATGTTTCAGCTATAATAACATCATTAGCTGCTGACGTTGATTTATCTCCAGCATTGATTCGAAGTTTACCAACATACCAACATTATCTGGCTGTATGCCTTGGTAAATACGGTCTTCTCGTTCTTCTCTTGTAAGCCAAAGATCTTTGTAACAGTAGAACACATCTGAGTCGTCAAGACTAAACACTTCCTGTCCTTCAAGTTTTACTTTAATAGTTCTAACAATTGCTCTGCCAAGATTGTTAACTAGTGTTCTGTTTATGTCTGCATCTGATGATAGTTCAGTATTAAATGCTAGGCGTGCAGTGCCAGGAACAATAACGTCACTGGGTCCTAGGTTTGGAAACTTGACTGTAAGTGTTTGGTTCTGGTCTATGGTACTTGGATTGTTCGTGATGACTATTGTTTGTCTAATACCTTTAACACCTAGGGGCTCACGTAGTTTTCTGTATGGGTCTAACTTTGATCCGTAAGACTGTGTCATTTTTATTATGCACAATAAAAAATAATAAATTAATAAAACAATGGCAGCAGGAGGATTTAATCATGAAGATTTTGAAATGGATGTCATGGATGCCTCAGATACCAGTATCACAGATATGACTGGAATGGGAACTAGTAGTAGTATGTATCACGAACTGCTAAAAGACAAAGTAAACTCATTTTATGACAGTGTTGGTGCACACCCAGAAGTCTTGGATCCTAATCAGTTTGAATATGATAAAGGTCACTTATTTGTAAATACAGACAGAGGAAAAATATATCTAACACATAAAAACAATTCTTCTAAGTTTAGAGCTTTAAGTACAATTAAAGGTGAAGTTGGTGGTAACTCTGGGTTGGCAAGGTACCTTGGTATTGGTGGGTCTCCTGTTCCCCCAAGACTTGTTAGTGTTCTTCACGACACGCAAACAAAGTTGCCAACAGGACAAGAGATTGAAATGGCACCAGTAACAAGCCTACCAGAAATAGCAAACACAGTGATACAAGAAACCTCATTTACTGAAGGGCAATTAAATGATGCTATGAAAACAATAGATGACCCACCTTTGACAATGAGGGAGATTGTGGGATTGGATAAATCACTGCAGACGATAAGAGGTGAGATGGTTAATAATATTGCCAAACTGGGTGAACTTGATAAACACATAGAACGTGAAAAAGAGAAACTGGCTACAGCAGATAATGGAAATCTTGACACAGAAATGAAAAAAAGAATACAGCACAGATTAAATGATTTGAAGATAGAAAGATCTGGACGATTAGAAGTGATTAGCATTGGAAGGCAAAAGCTGAAAACGCAAGTTAACAGAATAAGAGAAACTATTCAAAAAATACTTCATGAAGACACTACTCTGGCTGAGAGACTTAAAACACTTTTCAGAGAACAGGGTATCACAATTGCTAGTTTAATTACAGCTCTGGGGTTTATTATCAGTACAGTTGTGTTGGCTGTCTCCGGGGGTGGTTCTCCACCTCCAGCACCACCAACCCCTGGTCCACCAACCCCAGTCCCAACAGATCCAAAAGATTTACAGTCATGGGTAAAGAAACAGTTGTCTCATATTTCAGACCTGCTTAAGAAATTGGCTGTGAAAGAAGTAGACGCTTTGCCTGGCATTATAGGCACGGTTGTCAGCTGGTTGATTAGTACAGCGGCAAAGGCAGTAGGGTTTATGGCGGAGCATGTGTGGGTCTTTTTGGTGACAGTAGGAGGGTTAATGATAGGTTATTTAATGAAACAGGTAAAGAAGTAATACCCCTAATCCAGTGAGTCCTATTACCAATGCTGTTCTCTCTGACTCATGTGTGTCAAGGGTTGGTGATGGTGTTGGTGTTGGTGTCTGTTGTACTGGTGTTACTGTCTGTATGGGTGCCTGTGCCAGGGCCGGGGGTGTTACCGTCTGTAATGGTTTTAATGACTGTACATGTGTGGTTGTGGCCCCCAAGTTTACAGATTGATTGAGACCTAGTTTTTGACCAACACCTGCAACAATAATTTCATTATTATAATTTGTTATTGTCCTCATTTGGAGTTGAAGGTCAGATGGTAACATGTATAACCCAGTGCCAACTACAAAGTCAACTTTTGATCTGGCATATCTGCGTACGTCTTGGTAGCGCTGTATGCTAGATGGAAGATCAACTGATGAATTTACTGAATCTTCAAGATTAGCGAGAAATTGTTTTTGTGCTTCAAATTTTCCACTTCCATTCAAAATATTTGATTTTGTTAATGATTGTGCACCTAGTATACACCAGACATATGTTCTGATTGACTCATTTACGCGCTCCACTCCTGCTTGAGTAAATCTGTCACTTTTGTCTAAAATAAATGTTGTCCAGGCGTTAGTCTGCTTCTGTTCAATGGAGCCTAACCAGACTTCAGATTTTGATGAGAATGAAGTGTAACCGGGCCAGTAATCTTGAGGGTATTGTCTGTGACTCATAGCATAATACAGTGTACCCATACCATTGTGATCATCAAGTTTTTGTGTAAAGTCATACTTGGTACTGATGTTAAATTCATTACAGATGCGTTCAAATGCTTTCATATCCATGGGGTTGTTAAACCTGTTGAAACTGGATTCAGTTGGTAGTGGTGTATGCAGTTCTGACAGTATACGTCTAAGCTGGTAATAAACATGGAAATGGTAAACAGACCTAATCAGTTTGTTTGAGTGATTCAAGTGGTCTGTGAATGAAACACCACAGCCTGTAGTAGAACACAGTATGGCAAAGTTAAGTTGGTTTTGAAACATTTGTAGTGGACTTGAAGACCACTTTCTTGCAGTAGAGTCATCTGTTATTGGAGGGTTTAGGTAATGGTCAAACGGATTTGGTACTTTGACTTGGAATAGATCTTGTTCAGACACAGCTATGTCAAGCTGGTTTAGTTGAATTATTTTCTGTTCATAAGTAGGTGCAACATTGTATTTGACATCCACATTAAATTGAAATGCGTTTGTTGTGGCAATGGTTGGTGATTTAAATTCCATCCTTTTTATATGAGATAATAAAAATGTTTATTACCTTAACAAATCTTGACACAAGCAAACCAGTGTGGTTAACTAATGGGATTGATAATCGTGATGGTAGCAAAGCTGTAGCTATCCATGAAATGTTCTATACAGTAAAATGGTTTAATGTAACAGATGACGGTGAATATTCTGTGCATGGAATGATAGGTACTACAAGTTGGGGCACTAATCATTTACAGCCTGGGTATTATGACTTTTGTACTATAGCTGAATTTTTACAAAATATGTATAAAATTAAAGCAACTTTAAATCCGGCTAACTTGTTTGTTACGTTGGAATTTCCAAAAGATAGTGAGCTTATATTAACAGACAAACTTTTAATACTATTAGGTTTTTTATCCGATCTGGATATTGGTATTGTAGCTGTTAGTGGTGATGATGATTGGACTTACGAAGCAGGATTAAAATTTAAGCCCAAAAAAGGCAAAATAACTGGAAGATATCCTGTTCATTTGGCAGTACATACAGTATTAAATGTTTATTTGAAAGAACTAAACACAACTGAGAATGTTCACAATGGAAAGCCTTCAACTTTGTTAAAAAGCTTACCAACTGGAACTGCTCCGTATTGTGAAAGTGTAGTTGTTAGATTTCCTAATTTACAGTTTAAGAAATTAGGTTCCAGTTTCTTTGAGTCACTGAGTATATCTGTAACTAATCAGGATGACAAACCAGTTGTTATGCATGATTTTAGTGTTGTGTTAGAAGTTAAATAATTTTATTTTTGTTTATAAAAATGAGTGGTCTTGGTCCAAAGCCTAGAATCATACCAGTTGCATGTCCGGTAACAGAGTTGAAAGATTTGGCAGACGTACAGGATTTTGAGAAGGAAGGGGAAATAGGAGAAATATATGGTTTTGAACTTGATTCAACTGGCATGTACAAGCGGAGAGTAATTGTTGACATGAAAGACGGTGAAAGACAAATTCCTAAACTTGGTCAGCTTCGTGATGTTACTGTGCCTGTTGCGCCTAATCTTGTAAATAATGTGCCCTACAACTTAATACATATAGGTAATAAATGGGTGGTTTCGCTTGTGCCAGCACCACCTCCAACAATTGACTGGGACATAAAGATTGAATTTATTAGTCCTTATGTATACACTGATGACGAAGGCGCCTTAGTGTTTAGGAAGGTTGTTAATTCTGGGCCTCTTATTGCAAGTCTTGTTCCAAGTTTTGCCCCAGACAACAATAGCAGAGAAAAACTGAAAGTTGAAAATTATGAGAAACGGAGATATCTTCTTACGCACAGGAAGGGTAGGTCTGATGCAAGGGTCGTGTTTGCACCAGCAAACTTTGCCTTAGCAAGAGAAGCAACAATAGTATTTGAAATTATCATGAGATCTGTAGCTACTGCAAAAGAGGCAGATATTGCACAGGGAATTAAACTTACATGGAATGACACAGTGGAAGAGTCATCAAAGGTCTTTATTGCTATTACAAAAAATGGTGATGTTATTAATGTTTCAAGCAGTGTTCCCGCTGTCAAGGTGGTGGTTGACAAACTAACTTTTGTTCGTCTAACTTTCATAAACCTTGAACACATTGATCTTGTTGCATTTTATTATGCTAACAAATTGTATACTTTTGAAGAGTTGCAAAATGTA
The DNA here is from genome assembly GCA_036245525.1 of Semisulcospira habei. Taxonomy (NCBI): domain Eukaryota; kingdom Metazoa; phylum Mollusca; class Gastropoda; family Semisulcospiridae; genus Semisulcospira; species Semisulcospira habei. The sequence continues at coordinate 532,001 of BTPG01000010.1, read as the reverse complement.
ATTGCTGATTAAATAAAAAATATTTGTTAATAAAAAAATGGTAAACTTCTATCCGCAACTACCAACGCTTGAGCCAACTGAAACAAATGTGATGACTAAAACAACGCTTGTGCCTGATCCACAGGTGACAGCTGTGCCAATTGCTTCAGATAAAACATTACCAGCAGATGCATTCAGATTAAATAATATAACAGAAGCAATTAAATATTTGGAAAGTGAAGAAGCTAGGTACTCCAGATGTAAAAGGAGGTATAAGTCAGTATTTAATTCTGTTCAAAACACTTCTATGGCTATTGGTGCAGTTTCAGCTGGATTATCTGTAGGAGGTATAACTCTTTTCGCCACAGGAATTGGAAGTTTCGCTGGAATAGCAATTGAGGCTGTTAGCGTTGCTACATGCCTGGCTTGCTTTGGTTTGGAAGCCTTGAACAAGAGGTTTCACACAAAATTACAGAAACATGAAGCATTGAGTACGCTGGCTGGTGCAAAGCTGAGCAGTATAAAACTTATTATCAGTAAGGCATTAAATGATAATTGTATTGATGACGAAGAATTTAAGCGCGTCCAAGATGATTTAAATAATTACAAAAAACAGAAGTCTGAAATACAAAATAAAATGCGTAGTCAATCACCCGTGAATATTGAAGAACTGAAGGCCAGTTTTTTAGCAGAGGGAAAAAGGATAGGGGTACAGGAAACCACAGAAAAGCTACACAATCTTTTAAACAAATAAAAATCAGATTTGGTAATCTTTTATTAATGTCATACACTTCACAGAAAGATGTCATGCCACTTACACAGTTTAGGCATAATTATTTAATCCCATCAGCACCATCAGAATATTATATTTGAGAAAAAAAAGTTTTTAGTTGCCCTTGTGTTTTGGTAAAAAAGACTTAGTATACAAGACTAGAGTCAAGTTGTTATTAAGTACTTGTAAGTAGTTAAGGTAAGTAATTAATAAGTTCTTAATGGTAAGTAGTTAATAAGTTCCTATTGTAACTCATTTTAAGGTAACCTAAAGTTAGTTGTACTTAAAATTAAAACAAAACTTATCTTGATGATGAAAAGACAAAGGGAGACTGCCAGTGCTAAAACACATACACAACCTGTAGAGACGACTACATCGAGCAAACTAGTCAGCCAAACTAGTCAGAGACCACTCATGACACTAAGCAAACACCCTTTGTCAGTTCCAAGGCACGTCATCAGTCCTGTTCAAACTGGTTTGTTCATGCCTGATTTGAGTGCAAAATAAAATCAGTAGACAAAACCAGGCAGTCTAACAAGCAGAGATATAAATCACCACTCTTACCACTTTTACCACTTTTGGCTATCACTTTGTGTATGCATGGAGTGGAAATAAATTACTGTGCCAGCATGAAGTTAAAGGTTTTTGAAATGTGGTTATGACATAGCAGTTTTTCAAGTACAAATTCTAGTCAACAGTTTCTCGAGTGGTATTAAATAACAGTCATGCGCAGCACCTAGAGTGTTGTGTAAACAGTCATGTGCAGTTTCTCTCAAGTGCAGTGTAAACACAGTCAGCAGTTTCTCAAGTACATTGAATAATATCACTCAACATTAAACACTCCCCTCAGCATAAAATACAAGAAAGATCTTAACTTAAAGCTTTTCTCTGTTTTCCATCAGGTTGCAAACTCATTTTAACTCTGTGCCTGTAAAGACTTCATGGTGTTTATACATAGTGCGAGTCAGGTTCGTCAGTGCTTGTAATGTTGGTATAAGCAGCTATTTTGCATTTTATGAAAAGGTGAACAGAGGTGAACAGGTTTTCATGAATACCTAGTCAGGAGTGATACATATCATGAGGGGAAAAGTACATAGGGGATTTCGGTTTTATAGAGCACTAGTCCTGAAATGAAAATGTGAATAATTGCAGCGCATTATGGTATATCTGAATAGAGGTGGATCTCTTTCAGACAAGTGTAGACATGAGGTGTTTGTGTATGTGATAGCTCCAGGGTTGTCAGCACTGGTTTGACCAGGGTGTTTGGTTGATTTTTTTTTTTTTGTCTATGGGGAAGGGGGATGGAGGGGAACACAATGAGTTAACCCCTTAAAAATGTGGCTGTTTAAATAATAATGATTTAGGGGTAACTTCCAATGGTATTTACTCTGTGTGGGAGACATGGACAATGGAGGGTCAAAAAAATATAATCAAGGGGTTAACTCAGTCATTGTGTTAATGATGCTTTAGACCACTCAGTATTACTCTCTCTGCTGTCAATGTGTGTCGGAGAAGTCTATCAGTGCAGAGAAGACCATATTGATGACCAATAACACCAGTGGCATTGGCACTGACATAACTGGAATCCAAAATTTGGAAAAAGTTAATAAATTCAAATACTTCGGAGGAATTGTGACAGATGATGGAATGCAAGCAGGCTTCTTCTATTTCCAAACATACGATCTACATACACAATTTGCAATTTGTGATTAAAAAAAAAGATTCCTTGTTTTATTTAATAAATGTACGATTTGTGATTTAATATTTTATGTTATTAAAACGAGAAATACTGTCGAGGATAGCGCAGACAACAACAGCACTGAGAAGATCTTGTTTGGTGAGCGAAGATTCTGTTTACAGGGATCGGGTGTTTGGAAAGAGTTCAAGCGATTAGAGTCCATAATTTTTGTAATATTTACTTGACCTTTTGCACATAGCTAGTTTGGAGAAGGACAATGCATGAGTTTGTTAGCAACCTTTGTATCTTTTCAAGTTCTTTAGTAAAATTTAAAATTTTTTCAAATAAAAATAAAACTGTAAAAAACCTTGAAACACACACTGACAATAACAAACACACTGACAGCAGTCTAACGCGGTATGGAACTGAATGAAACACACACCGATCTAACAACCAGTATAAAACTGAAACACACACTCACTGCAGTCTAACAAGCAGTTTCAAACAATCAAACACATCCGCGACCTCTCAGGCCAACGGCAGAACCTGCGACTAGTGGGTGACGTCACTGTCGCGCAACACTCCCTCCCGGCGCTGGATGCGACATAGGTAATTCTTAACTGAAATTGTCGGGAGTGTTCGCTTGACTGGGACCTAGCTAAGCAGTTACCCCATGGATGCGCATTTGCCACGGCACCCTCCTCCTATTCGCCATTCTTCCTATCAGTAATACCATCGGTAAAGTTTTTGAAGAAACAAATGTATTTTTTCTTAAAATAAATTTTTTTGAAAAATACTTACCGATGGTATTACTCAGATTTCCCTCCCACCTTGCCCGCTTGCCGTCTGTCTGTTAAGATGGAACTTGGAAATAACGCCCTCTAGCGAGATCGGGAAGGGAGGCTATCGGGAGGAAGGGAGGCCACTCATGGGATGGGGTATCTGCTGGCTAGAAGTACGTCCCTGGTTTGTGTAGCAACACACAACAATTTTGGAGGCTGAAATTGGCAGGCTAAGTATATCTTCCTATCAGTAATACCATCGGTAAGTATTTTTCGAAAAAATTTATTTTAAGAAAAAATACATTTTTTCATACTTGCCGTTGCTACTCTAAAACACAGGATAATAATTGTAATACTAATAGTACCAACTTAAACAAAGAAAAATTAGGAGACATTACACATGAAACCCCACCCGGGTCTGCCCTGGGGGACTTGGGTGGGGTTAGGTATTTTTTAGTTCCCAGGGTCACCCTGGTCAGCCCCACAGGGTGGGTTTTTCTCTCTATTCTGGGGCATTTGTTTCTGTCTACCCTTTGTCCATTCACCTGTATTTGCCTTTTTAAAACTCTCCCTACTGTCTGCACTGCCTGTAGCTCTTGATATTGGATGTGTGTTGCTAAATGGTCTTAGCTTTATTTAGGCCCCATGTGTTAGGTTTATTTAATGTATTTGACCAGCTGGCGACATACATTCAATGTTCTGTTTATTTTTTTTCACAAGCAGTGCAGGCACGTCCTGAGAAAGCCTTGTTGCTGTCGGGACGTTAAGCAATGTACAATCAATCAATCAATTACACATGAAAAGACATTAAACAAAATTCATTCATTCGGTCATACAAAAACAAACGAAAACATAAAGTACATGAAACGCGCGCACACACATACACGCTCGCGCGTACACACAGACACGCGCTAATGATAACTTGACCTATATACGAAGCAAATCGTTTGGATCATAGTGAAAATTCACTTCAGGCAGCAAAAATTATTTGGATTATAATAGAGACTTGAATTATGTAATTAGGCGATTATTATTAGTATGGACAAACCATACGGCAGCATGCACTGATTATATGATAAGTACATGTTTGATACGGATACTTGTGGTAGATTATGTATCAGCAGACAAGTACTTGAGGAGGCATTCCTTGAAAGAGGAGAGGGAGCTAGAGAGGTTGAACCTTTGGCTGTCGGTGGCGGTTTTTGTCGCGATGATTCTTTGCGAAGCATACATTTGCATGCCTCACCACCACCCCTCCCCCCCTCCACCTTCATTCCTGCATGAACTTATGAGAATAATTGCAGGTGGATCAGGTTTGAGGATGATGATGATCCTTTTTTAGGATAAAGGTTTAGGCATTAAAATGCCTTTCTTCCAAACTGTAATTTTCATGAATGAGTGAGCAAGGTATCTTGCATGTTTTGTTTGTATCTTGTTTGTTTGACCTGATTCTGATTAAGGACCTTTTTATTGTATTGATTTACACAATTAAAAAAAAAACAAAAAAACTTTGTGAGACCTTCTGATTCTTCCCCTTTGATTTCTGCCCTTTCAGTAAATCGGGGACTCGCATTAATCAATCGGCTCTGTCACGTTTGCTAATTTTATGTTCCAGGCACATTTGCTGTATTCCTGAAATTATGTATGCTTACATCTTACTACAAACGTTAATTAGTATACATCATTTTGTTTGTTTGTTCTCGGCAGGCCTACAACCTCAGCACGAAAACCAATCTTGTCATGGCCGAGTCTGTTGTGTACTTCGAGGCTTACAGGCACGTTCTCTTGGCTCTGCAGAAAACCAATACCCAGATGCCGTTTCAACGCTATATCATCAAGGGAAAAACAGATGTCGAGCCGCCCACCTATCTCCGCAGCTACGAAGCCATACACGAAAAGTACGTTAAACTAGTTAACTATTTAACCCCAGCACCCTGCTGCAGGAGATTGATAGACCATGATAATTCAAGGGTAGTCCCAGATTAGCTTGGCATGGTCTATCCATCTCCTGCAACTAGTACATATTGTTTGGCGACACCTCCAAATTTCTGCCGGGTTAAACCCCTAAAGCAGAGGGTTAACTTTAATTTTAGGTTGTTTGTGGGTTTGTTTGCTTTGTTTGTTTGTTTGTTTTTTGGGGTGGGGGGAGCAGGTGTTTTGTGCCCGCCGTGGGAGATGAATCAAGCATGATGAAACGTTTTATTTACAGGATAAAGTTTTAGGCGAAACGCCTCTCGTACAAAACTTGTCCTGTGAATGAGTCAAGGGTAGTGCCAGATTAGCTTGGCGCCTGGCGCTAAATTTGTCACTGATCCACGACGTATTGCGATATTTAAAGGGTGAATGTGCTAACCCTCTGGCTGTCGGTAGCGCCTTTTTCGCTTTCGACAATAAGCGTTACCAACAGCCAGAGGATTAAACTTTATACAACAGTACCTATTTTGGTCGACCACTCTTGTGAAATCACCTAAATCATGGTCTTTTATGACAGGTGACACTTGTTACCTTTCATGTTCAAGACTACTGTTAACCCAGACACACCACATCAGGATAAGGGTCCACCATGATAGTTCAAGGGTGATGCCAGAATAGCTTGCGCCTGCGGGCGCCAAGCTATTCTGGCATCACCCTTGAACTATCATGGTCGATCTGTGTCCTGCACTGCAATGCAGTCTTGAGAGGACAGGGGCAAAATTTGTGGATTTTGGTGTTGGGGTAGAATGAGTTAAGAGAGCACCTATTTTTTAAGAACACCAAAAACAGCGCCAAATGTTTGGAAATTGGACCGCTGGGTTAATGCTGAAACAGTTAATGCTTTTAAAAGTGGCTGCAAGCTTTAGCATTAACCCAACGGTGGCTGCATTCTCAAAATAGGTTCTGCTGTAAATTCACAGGAATCGTTTTTTTCCCACCCATTCCATTTTCATCAACTACAGAGGAATCACCCTGCTGTCAGTACCAGGAAAGGTCTTCAACAGGATCATCCTGGAGAGAATGAAGAGCTCCGTTGACCCCCAGCTGAGAGACCAGCAAGCAGGATTCAGGAAGAACCGATCATGTACAGACCAGATCGCCACTCTCCGCATCATCGTGGAACAGTCTCTGGAGTGGAGCTCCCCGCTGTACGTCAACTTTGTGGATTATGAGAAAGCATTTGACAGTGTGGACCAAGAGACTCTGTGGAAACTCCTACGACACTACGGTGTACCCACAAAGCTCGTCCGCCTGATCAAGAGCAGCTACGATGGCATGACATGTCGCGTGATCCACAAAGGGCAGTTCACCAGGGAGCTCCAGGTCAGAACTGGTGTCAGGCAGGGGTGTCTGCTGTCTCCGTTCCTCTTCCTACTGGCCATAGACTGGGTCATGAAGATGACCACAGAGCACAGACGAAGTGGAATACAGTGGACACTGTGGACACAGCTTGATGACCTCGATTTTGCAGACGACTTGGCATTACTGTCCCACACTCACCAACAAAGAATAAGAATAAGAGTACTTTATTATCTCGAAAAGAGAAATTCGGTTGTGGTACATTTATAACAAATAGTACAAACAAGACATAAAAAACATTATAGCATAATTATGAACATTTTCTCCCTGCACTTGCACAGCTACAAATTCCAAATGGATATAAAGTAAACACTACAAAATCTTTACACATAACTCTTACACATCTCACACAAACATCTTTTATGGACTGAACTGAGCGGCACTTATACATTCACACCCACCTCTACATATGCATACATAATACGTGTGTTTCAACCTAGTCCTAACCCTCACTACTTATTATACAAACGTCTCAGTACATTATTACACATTATTACACAAGCTGCATAATTAAAGTCTACTGTAGTAAAATAATTATTGGGTAAACACTCGGTAACAACAATCCCAGTATGTCCATGTTCACCACCAAATAAAACACAATATAATCACTTCTCTTAAAATCAACAAGCTCCATTCCTACTGACTGCACAGGTAAAGGGGGATAGGGGGAGGAGTTAGGTTTGGGTATGCGTGGATGTACCTACAGATTGCTTAGAGTGATGGATTTGGGGATGAAACTGTGCTGTAGTCTAAGTGTTCTAGCTTTGTGCGTGCGGAGTCTGCGGCCAGAGGGGAGGAGTTCATAGAGGTGGGCAAGGACATGGGATCTGTCTGAAGCTATCCGCCTACCCTTTCTCACCACACGCTGTTCATACAGGGACTCCACACTGTTTTGCTTACTGCCAGTCACTTTGCTGCAGATGTTTACCATTCGTGCCAGGGTGTTCTTGTTCTTCACACTCAGACCTCCATACCAGCACACAGAACCGAAAGTGATGACAGACTCAATAAAAGAGCAGTAAAAAGTTTGAAGGACAGAGGGGTTCACATTCAGCTTCCTGAGTTTCTGGAGGCAGTAGATGCGTGACTGACATTTCTTGTGTATAAGGGTGCTGTTTGCGTTGAAGGACAACTTATCATCTATGACTGTTCCAAGATACTTATACTCAGTCACACGCTCAACAGACACATCATCGATCATCAGAACAGGGACAGGGGCAGGGTTTCTTCGAAAGTCTATCAGTAGTTCCTTGGTCTTACTCACATTTAGGTCTAGAAAATTATCTTTACACCAAACACTAAAACGTTCTACTTCTGCAAAGTAAGTCGCATCATTATTGGAGAGATCTAAGGCAGTGTCATCCGAGTATTTTATAAGAAGGGTAGAGTCAGTGCCACTACAATCGTTAGTGTACAGTGTGAACAGCACAGGGGAGAGAACTGTACCTTGAGGGGCGCCTATGGAAGTGGACCTAAGGGATGAGAAAGCTGTTTGAAAGCGAACTGACTGGGTCCTATTTACAAGGAAGTTGACAATCCATAGGATAAGCCTTGGCGTTACATTGTAACAGAGAAGTTTTTGAGCTATGAGATAGGGTTGTATAGTGTTGAAGGCTGAAGAAAAGTCTATAAAAAGAATGCGTACAAAAGAGCCAGGTTTTTCTAAATGTGTGTATGCATGGTGCAGGAGTGTGACTGTGGCGTCGTCAGTACATCTGTTTTGCTTGTATGCAAACTGGAAAGGATCTTGATAGGGCTTGACCTGATCGAGCAGTCTAGAAAGGACAACACGCTCAAAGCACTTCATTACTATAGAGGTGAGAGCTACAGGGCGATAGTCATTGAGTGTCTTGGGCTTGTTGTTCTTGGGGACAGGGCAGACTGTAGATGTTTTCCAGAGCCTAGGTACAGTGCAATCCTTCAGAGACCAGCTAAACAAACGGCTATAAACAACAGACAATTGACTGGCACATACTCTCAAAACTCTACCGCAAATATTATCAGGGCCTACTGCTTTCTTAACATTCAGTTTGCTAAAAAGCTTCTCAACCGCCTTGCCATGGATCTCAAAGTCTTCATCAACATTGCCTGCCACATTTACTTCAAGCTGGGAAATCATGCTATCTAAATCATCCTTCAGATCATCTTTCTCAAATCTACAATAGAACTCATTCAGTTTTTCAGAAAATTCAGTTTGTTCTTTCATTGGCATGCTACTGCTACTGAATTTTGATTTATTGTGGCCTGATAAAGTTTTTAAGTCCTTTCCATGCATCTGCTAAGCTACCTGATTCAAACTGTGACTCTACTTTCTCTTTATACTTTTTCTTAGCGTCTAAAATCTGCTTCCTCAATTTATTCTGTACTGCTTTCCTTTCTACTCTGTCTCCAGTCTGAAATGCAACTTTTTTTTCTCATTCAATGTGGCTTTGAGAGACTTTGAAATCCATGGTTTGTTGTTGGGATACAATTTCACTGTCTTAGTTGGAATAATCATATCTTTACAGAAATTCACATAGTCAGAAGTTACTTCAGTAGCTTCGTCTATACTGGCACTAGAATCAAGAAACACGTCCCAATCTGTACACTCAAAACACCCCTGCAACTGTTCTATACTATCCTTAGACCACACCTTCACTAACTTCTTCACTATGGGCTCTGTCTGGATTTTGGGTTTGTATGCTGGGACAAGAAACACAGTATTGTGGTCAGAGTTACCTACGGGAGGGAGGACAAACGATCGGTATGCATTGGGGGCGTTTCCATACACTAAATCTAACGTCTTGTTCTTGCGAGTGGGGACAGTCACGTACTGGTGAAAAGTCGGTAAGCTCGTGCGTAAGTCACAGTCGTTAAAGTCACCTGCAATAAAGTTGGGGGCGTCGGGGGAGATGAGCTGTAACTCTCTAATCACATCTGCTATCTGGGCTGAGGCGTGGGAGGGGTTGGAGTGAGGGGGGGGGGTGTAGATGACCATTACAAAGATCTGACCAAACTCACGGGGGGAGATAACGGGGCCTGAGTGAAACTGACAATAAGTCTACATCACGTGTTGTAAGCTGTTTCCTAACCATTACGCTTGACTTGCTACACCACCGTTCATTAACATACAGGCCTACTCCGCCACCCCACCGTTTCCCACTAATCTTACAATCTCTATCAGTTCTAAACGGCGTACCAAAACCGTCGATCGCAACACTATCATCACTCACATCTTCGCTCCACCAAGTTTCAGAAAAGCACATCAAACACACATTCTTATACTCGCTCGTCAAACGTACATTCGCTACCAGTTCCTCAAAGTTCATATTATTGCTCTTGGGTCGAATAGAACGCACATTCGCCATGATCATGGATGGTAATGGAGGTCTGTTCTTGTTTCTTCTCGGTCGTCGCATCAACCCCCCTCTGTCCTCTTTCTCTTTTTCACGCTGCTCTTGCACTCAGCGTCGTCGCTCGGCAACACAGTTCTCCTCATCTCGTCATTCAAGTTGCACGCACAACCGCTACTGCCACTCAAAGCTCTCGGCAGCAGCAGGGACTCCCGAGTATTTTGAATCCTACCACGCGCGTTGCTGCCGCCGCCATCTTGGTCTGAAAGACTCGCTACACAGACACCCTTCAACACGCAGATACACGCCAACACAGTCAAAAACATCTTAGAAATGTCCACAGTTTTCATCCTGAAGCCTTCACACAGCACTCTGACATATACAAACGTGAACAGTTGCTCTCTAAAACAAGGTAAATCTACAAAAAAAAAGACAGACGATGCACCACAGTGTCGCCCTATGCGGAGCGCCACAAATACAGGACAAGACCACGAGGCTTGCTGACATCTCGTCCCAAGTGGGCCTCGCCATCCACAAACAGAAAACAAAGACAATGAGGCTGAACGCAACCAGGGAGGAACCAGTCTTGCTTGCTGGCACCCCGTTGGAGGAGGTGGAGTCCTTCACCTATCTCGGGAGCATCATAGACAAAAAAGGCGGCACTGATGCAGATGTCAGAGCACGAATCGGTAAAGCCAGAGCAGCCTTTCTCCAGTTGAAAAAAAGTGTGGAGTTCCAGAGAGCTGTCACAACACACCAAAGTCCGGATTTTCAACTCCAATGTAAAAGCAGTTCTCCTATATGGAGCAGAGACTTGGAGATTGACAAAAACCACAGTCAACAGAGTACAGACCTTCATGAACAGTTGCCTTAGAAGAATTTTGAAAATCCACTGGCCAGAGAAGATCAGCAACATCAGACTCTGGGAGAGAACAGAGCAGATAACAGCAGAGAATGAAATTGGGCGAAGAAGATGGGGATGGATCGGTCACAGTCTGAGAAAGCCAGCTTCCAGTATCACTAGGCAGGCATTGTCATGGAACCCCCAGGGAAAGAGGAAAAGAGGTAGGCCGAGAAACTCCTGGCGTCGAGACCTCCAAGCAGACATCAAGAGACTGGGAACCACCTGGAGTAGAATCGAAGGAGAAGCACAGGACAGGAGTTGCTGGAGGTCTCTCGTCGACGGCCTATACCCGGGTAGGGGTGACAGGCGTAAGTAAGTAAGTAAGTCACGAGATATGCCCAGGCCATACCGACTCGAAATCAGACCGCCAAGACAACAGCAGACGCGCTTTTCAACAACTTCATAGTGCATTATGGATTTCCCAGGAGACTCCACTCAGACCAAGGCACGAACTTTGAGAGTCGTGTCATCAAAGATCTTTGTCAGCTGGCCGGTATTGACAAGAGCAGGACCTCGCCATATCACGCAATGGGGAACGGGATGACCGAGCGTTTCAACAGGACCTTGCTAGGGATGCTAGGCACTCTGGAGCCAGAGCGGAAAGCACAGTGGCATAAATCAGTAGCCCCTCTAGTCCATGCCTACAACAGCACAAGACACGAGTCCACCGGTCACTCTCCGTATTTCCTCATGTTTGGGCGAGAGGCAAGGTTACCCATCGATCTAGTATTCGGGCTGGAACGAGGAAAGAACGCCAAAGACTACAGCAGCTATGTGACTGATCTACAGATGCGCCTTCAGGAAGCCTACAAAGTTGCGGCCAGTACAGCGGATGGGGCTCAACGACGTCAGAAGGAGCACTATGACATCAGAGCGCGAGGAGCAACCTTACAGAAAGGAGACAGAGTGCTCGTCCGCATACTTGCCTTCGAGGGCAAGCACAAGCTCTCAGACAAGTGGGAAGAGGATATCTACATTGTCAGTTCCCAACCAAATGAAGATGTTCCCGTGTACAGGATACGCAAGTCGTACGAGAACCCTTCACCGGAATCATCTCTTACCCCTTGCCGCGGCATCAAGTGACAGAAATGGTGAGACAGTGACAGGCAGGCCACGGCCAGTTCCGGCACCACGGGCCAGGAGCAAGGCAGCCAAGCAGGAACAGGAACAGACTACACATGATCTGACAGCATACTCAGAGGAAGGTGACGAGTCAGACTCGGTCATCATAGAAGTGCAGCTTGAACTCCAGAGTTCTGACCCAGCAGTTAAACTCGCTGCCGGAGAGGAGGAGGATGATAAGCAAGTTGAGGAGATGTCATCACAACCTTCTGAGGACGCTCAAGGAGCTGTTGTGGATGACGGGGCAGCCAGCTTGAGTGGTGACGACCACCAGTCCACCGTGAATGTAGAAGGTGGAGAGCTGAGCGCGTCCACAGATGAGGCAAGTGGTCAGACACAGGAGGAAGGGACGACTAGAGACAGTGAAGAGGACACAGGTCCAAATCAAGAGCAAGAGCAGCCGGTTCTTCGCGTTTCTAGTAGACATCGAAGACCCCTTACCTGGCAGACTACAGGTGAGTATGTATGGCACAACAACCTGTTGGACCAGAATGGAAAAGGAAAATAGTTTTTCTATCAGACCTGATTAAGAGTGGAGAGGTACAGATGGATCCTGAAAGATTGTCTGAAACTGTATCATCCATCTTAACTCAGTAGGTCTATCATAGCGTTAACATCGGAATAATTGCTACTTCCACCTCCGCCGCATCAGTCAGATCAGAAAATACCTCACTACCGAAGCTGCCACCAAACTTGCTGTCTCTCTCATCTTATCTCGCATCGACTATTGCAACTCTCTCCTTTCCGGTCTCCCTCACTCCACCATCTTCACTCTCCAGCGCGTCCAGAACAATGCTGCCCGCCTCGTCCTCAGAAAGAAAAAATCCGACCACATCGCACCCCTGCTCAAACTCCTCCACTGGCTCCCAATCCCCCAACGCATCCAATACAAAGTTCTGTCTCTCTGCTACAAATCCCTGAACAACTGCGCTCCTGCCTATCTCTCTAACTTACTTCACCCCTACACACCTTCCCGCTCTCTCCGCTCTGCCTCCGACCCTCTCCGCCTCCACATCCCTCGCACCAAACTTAACACTTTCGGCCCCCGCTCCTTCTCCGTCTACGGTCCATCCACCTGGAACACTCTCCCACTCTCTCTCCGTCAGAAACACTCTCTCTCCTCCTTCCAGTCCGCCCTCAAAACTCACCTCTTTCAACAGTTTTAGCACTATATCACCACACTCCCCACCCCAAGCTGACCGTCGTAATGTATTTCACTGTTTGTGGTACGTGAGTCATTGTCTAAAGCGTGCGCGTGCGTGCGCGAGTTGTGAGTGTGCGCTTAGAGTTATAATTATTATAAGATAAGCGCATTATAAATACCGTAATTATTATTATTATTATTATAATAGTACTTAAAACCATGCCCGGACTTTACTGTGTTCTCACTCGGTTACCAGATAAGTTGATTTAAAGAGTCATAGTTTCTCTCGAATTAATGTTGCGATAAGTTCATGTGTATAATTAATATTTTTTGGGTAGTTCATTCACACTTCACCATACACTTACATCCTGTGTGCCGAGCCTAGCTTACCATGGCGCAGAATGTCATGCCAAAGGTTATTTGTTTAGTGGATACCTTGCCTTTTGTGTTGCAATAGTCATATTTCCTGTATTATATTCTTTTCTATTTTGTTCCTATTATATTGTCCATGGTTTTGTAACGTTAACCCTTTAATTAGTTAGTACTTAAACAGAAATGCCGAGAGAAAGTAATACTGAGTGGTCTAAAGCATCATTAACACAATGACTGAGTTAACCCCTTGATTATATTTTTTTTGACCCTCCATTGTCCATGTCTCCCACACAGAGTAAATACCATTGGAAGTTACCCCTAAATCATTATTATTTAAACAGCCACATTTTTAAGGGGTTAACTCATTGTGTTCCCCTCCATCCCCCTTCCCCATAGACAAAAAAAAAAATCAACCAAACACCCTGGTCAAACCAGTGCTGACAACCCTGGAGCTATCACATACACAAACACCTCATGTCTACACTTGTCTGAAAGAGATCTACCTCTATTCAGATATACCATAAATGCACTGCAACTATTCACATTTTCATATCAGGACTAGTGCTCTATAAAACCGAAATCCCCTATGTACTTTTCCCCTCATGATATGTATCACTCCTGACTGATATTCATGAAAAACCTGTTCACCTTTGTTCACCTTTTCATGAAATGCAAAATAGCCAACTCCAACATGTGCTTATACCAACATTACAAGCACTGACGAACCTGACTCACTCTATGTATAAACACCATGAAGTCTTTACAGGCACAGAGTTAAAATGAGTTTGCAACCTGATGGAAAACAGAGAAAAGCTTTAAGTTAAGATCTTTCTTGTATTTTATGCTGAGGGGAGTGTTTAATGTTGAGTGATATTATTCAATGTACTTGAGAAACTGCTGACTGTGTTTACACTGCACTTGAGAGAAACTGCACATGACTGTTTACACAGCACTCTAGGTGCTGCTCATGACTGTTATTTAATACCACACTCGAGAAACTGTTGACTAGAGTTTGTACTTGAAAAACTGCTATGTCATAACCACATTTCAAAAACCTTTAACTTCATGCTGGCACAGTATTTGATTGCCACTCCATGCATACACAAAGTGAGAGTCAAAAGTGGTAAGAGTGGTGATATATATCTATGCTTGTTAGACTGCCTGGTTTTGTCTACTGATTTTATTCTGCACTCATGAACAAACCAGTTTCAACAGAAACAGGACTGATGACGTGCCTTGGAACTGTATAAAACCAAACCCTGGAGCAAGGCACAGTCAATCATGACACAATATTCTGGAAGAGGTGCGATTGCACAGCTGTCAAAGGATAATGTCCTTTCTGATGAGACTAATTAAGTCGAAACAGCTCCCCCACCTTGGCTCAAAGGTAAGTGTTCCATTTTTATTTTACTTGTCTGTAACTATGTATCCAGGCTTTTGAAAACTTGGGCTGTATGTGGTGCTTCACAGGCCGTGTGTGTACGTCTGATGTTTCATTTGGCTCTCACTTGGTCAGGGTGTGATTTATAATTTACTGCAATGCCAATAATTGCTTGATAACATTTATTCTTTTGTTTGTCTAATAAAAATGACAGACGGACAAATCATACAAGTGATTGATCTCACAAACTTATTTAAAGATGTTATGCACTTTACTGATTTAATAACATCACCCAAACAGACTAACATAAGTCTTTCAGCACCAAATTAAATGTTTAGGGCTTAACGTCTTTTGTCCACCACGAGGGTGATTTCAAAGACGGGGACAACGAAAAAGGGTCTGAGCAAATTTTGACCCAAGCTGGATTCGAACCCGGGACCTTTTGGTCTGGAGGCAAACGCTTTTACCACTGAGCCACCCAGCTCCCCTCTTTCAGCACCATCAGAAATATATGCTACATATAGTGTGACTTTGGATTATGTTGAATGAGCTTCCAGATGTGAGTGCATGACAGTTGATTTAAAGACACCTACTTTTAAAGTTGATGATACCAACTATGGTTGGTTAGAGGAACTTTGTTATAGCATATTTAAACAACTACGCAAACTAAATGTTTATATTGACAGTGTTACAGTTAATAAAGTGGTATTACACAAGGTGAGCCAGCAGAGTTAACATTATTATTTTTTAATTACATTATAAATGAACCAAGACGAACTCCTTCTATTGAATGATATCAATGCTGTAGAGAACAAAGACTTAGACTCTAAGAAACAGCGGCTTTTGTCTGTGATTGTCTCAGGCAAGTCAAAGACTTATCTAGGAAGACAATACATGACAGAGGATATTGAATCTTTAACCTCTGACGAACTAATCAAGCTTCATTTAAAATATGAGAACCACATCGCTTCACTAATGACACGTGATTTGAGTCGATCACTTGTATGCCTATACACAAAAGCAGTGAGTCACTTTCTACCTGTGGATAGTGACAGCCTATCACACGACCTTGAAAGCAACCCTATTGTTTCAAGTACAATTGGCAAATTAGCATGCATCATGTTTTACAAGTTTGGGAATTACCTTGCTCCTGTCGTAACCCTTCTTGTCACTGGGAGTCATATTGATTTTTCAAAAATAAATTTTTTAGAGAAAGAAAGAGAAGGATCAAATGGACGAGAACAAGATGACTACACAACAGAACCCGGACCCTACCCAGACTCAGATTCACACAGTGACAAAAATTAAAAATCCAGGCAGGGTTGAGTCTGGTAAACGTTTAGCTGAATGGAACAAGCAAAAAAAATTACAGCTTCAAGCGCAAACAGAAAAGGCTCATGTAAGTGACCAGGTGTCAACACTGATAGGACCGTCAGGACTGTCAGGACTTTCAACACCCCTGTCACACCCACATCAAAGTGAAAGACCTTCAACCCAGTCTAATTCTGAAACAGCAAAATATGTAGTTGCCGCATTTGTTGTCGGATCTGGTTACGTAGCTTACCAATTATACAAAAAATACAAGCCACAGACTCGAACAGTGTCCAAAAAATTAAACACTCCATCAACAAAAACAGAAGTCTCCACATTACCAACAATACCCAAAGTTGTCGACCCATTTATCATGCAGTAATAAAAATATTATTTTAATTTTTATTGCCTAAGAAATGAATGACTCAAAAAACATAATGAACCTTGTGTATCACTCTGCCATAATCAGTGGATTAGCAGTAGCTTTTTCTATGCTGGGAAAAAGTCTACTCAAAATGAAATCAGCAGACCTCAGTAGACTAGACATTGAAGATTCAGTTAAGCTAATTGCAGTCGTTACTGCGTCAATTGCGACAAAAGATTTTCTTGTTAAGCAGGGAATTATTCCTGAAAATGTTTCTATGTAAATAAAAATAATATGGCGACGATAGCTATTATGGTGGGAGGTGCAATGGTTAACGCCCTTGCATTCAGTGGCTCAAATTATCTCTTTTCAAAAATGGGCAGAGAAGAATCTGCAGAAGAAATGAAACGTCACAATGAAGCATCAGAAAAACTTGCTCAAGCCCAGCAGGAATATGAAAAACAAAGAATTGAAAAACTTGATTTCATCAATGACAGACTTAGATTAGAGGGTCACGCACAACATACATTTTCAAATACAGACGAAGCAATCCGTGAATACTATCTTGTCACAGGTGAAGACATGTCTATCCCAAAACCAAAACTAAGTGACTACTATCAACCAAGCCAAGAACAAAGAAACGGAGAGATAATCTTTGTTCTAGTGGGAATGACATTTGTATTTTTTACTGGTCTTTATTTTGCTAGAAGAAATAAACCCAGGGGTAGAAAATAAACTATCAAAAATATATTACTCACCATCAGGTTATTGGAAAGGGCAAACAGCTATTCAGAAATTACATGCCGCTGTGGGCGGAGATGTATCACTCAATCAGGTCAAGCAATGGTTACAGAGACAGGCAATTTGGCAGATATATCTCCCTGCTCCAAGAAAGATAACGAGGCCCCATTTTGAGAACACAACACCTAATGACACACACCAAATGGACCTCCTGTTCTTACCGCATGACGCCTAGAGATAGATAATTAGACAGGTGATGGGCACCCCTCCCCCAATCTATAGATTTATTTGATCCTCTCCGTATTTAGACAAACGAACTCCCAACACTTACCGCCAATACCTTTATTACCTAGCCATTTTAGTTCCACTCCAGAAATCATTCAAGCAACGATTTTTGATCAGCTACCAACCCGCGAGTATTAAGGCAGATCCCCCACTCCCACCTAAATTATTAATGCTGTCATTGACTTCTTTAAGCAAAATTATTATATTATATTATAAAATGAATCAAGACGAATTACTTCTTTTAAGTGATATTTGTGCTGTAGAAAACAAAGACTTAGACTTTAAAAAACAGCGTCTTTTGTCTGTGATTGTGTCGGGCAAATCAAAGACTTATCTGGGTAGACAATACATGATAGAGGATATTGAATCTCTAAGCTCTGACGAGCTAATCAAGCTTCATTCAAAATATGAAAATCACATTGCCTCACTAATGACTCGTGATTTAAGTCGATCTCTTGTCTGCCTATATACAAAAGCTATAAGTCACTTCCTACCTGTTGATAGTGAAAACCTTTCACACGACCTTGAAAGTAATCCCATAGTTTCAAGTTCAATAGGCAAATTAGCATGCCTTATGTTTTACAAGTTTGGGAATTACCTTGCGCCTGCTGTAACCTTAAGCACAAACGAGGTCCTTTCCTGGCGCTGATATTGGCAGCGACCACAACCTCGTCCTTACTAGCCTCAAGTTGAAGCTGGCATTGAAACGAGATAGCAAGAGCCCTCGCATCAGATTCGACCTCCAGAAGCTAAAAGACCCGGAAGTAGAAGAGCTCTTCCAAGCACAGGTGGGAGGCAGATTTGCAGCCTTGGCTACTTTGGACTGTGACGTAGACACCCTTGCTGGAAATATAAAAGAGGTGTTACTTTCTACAGCAGAAGAAGTGCTGGGGAAGCAGAGGAAGCGCAAACAGCCCTGGGTCACCGATGACATCCTCGATCTCTGTGTTGAGAGGAGAGCCTGGAAGAAAAAGAGAGGCCAAGACCTCACATCAGCAAACAAGTACAGACTTGTCAACAAGAAGATCAGGAAGAGGATGAAAGAAGCCAAAGAAGATTGGATTGAAGACCAGTGTTGTAGCGTGAAAGAGGGCATGGCAAACGGCAACAGCAAGAAGGCTTATGAAACGCTAAGGACCCTCACCAAGACTCAACAGCGAACAGCCACAGTCATCGAAGACAGCAGCGGCCAACTCCTTACGGAAAACACTGCTGTACTAAACAGATGGACTGAGTACTGCCGAGACTTGTATAACTACAAGGCTGAGCCAGACACCAGCATCCTCCAAAACAACCAGGCTGGGGCCAGGAAGGCTGAAGACCTGCCAGTGTTAGCTGAAGAGGTGGAAGCAGCCGTACGCGGCCTGAAGGGAGGAAAGTCTCCAGGTGTAGACAACGTACCTGCTGAACTGTTGAAACATGGAGGAGAAGTAACAACGAAGGTCCTCACTACACTCTGTCAAAAGATCTGGGAGCAAAAGAAATGGCCAGTAGAATGGACACAGTCTCTAGTGATCCCGCTCCCCAAGAAAGGAAACCTGAAACAGTGCCAGAACTACAGAACTATCAGTCTGATAAGTCACCCTAGCAAAGTAATGCTTAGAATCATTCTCAACCGCCTCAAAACTTTCGCCGAGGAACTGCTGGCAGAAGAACAGGCTGGCTTCAGAGTTGGAAGAAGCACTGTAGAGCAGATTTTCAACTGCCGCGTCCTGATCGAGAAACATCTGCAGCATCAGCGCGAACTCTACCACAACTTCATTGATTTCAGGAAAGCATTTGATCGCGTCTGGCACGGCGGACTCTGGCAAGTCATGAGATCGTTCAACATAGAGGAGGGACTGATCCAAATGATAGAAGCGCTTTACAAGAACGCCTGCAGCGCGGTTCTACTTAACAATCAGTCAGGCGAGTTCTTCAGGACGACGATCGGTGTCCGTCAAGGATGCCTGCTCTCTCCTGTCCTTTTCAACATATTCCTGGAGAAGATCATGCAGGAAACCCTCCACGACCACCATACTTCAATCTCTATTGGTGGCAGATCCCTGTGCAATCTTCGATTCGCAGACGACATTGACCTCATGGCAGGCAGCAATAGTGAGCTCCAAAACCTGACAGACAAACTTTCAAGTAGCGCAGGGTCTTATGGCATGGAGATCAGTACGGATAAAAGCAAAGTGATGATCAACACCACAAGCGACAGCAGCAGCAACATTCACATGAACGGCCAGAAGCTAGAAGAGGTCAATAGCTTCAAGTACTTGGGAGCCACCCTGTCCAAAGACGGTAGTTGCATAGCAGAGATCCGTATCAGGATAGGTACAGCAACATCCGCAATGGCCAGGCTGGACAGGATATGGCGAAGTAACTCCATCAGCTTCACCATCAAGTACAGGCTTTACAAGTCCCTCGTAGTGTCTATTCTACTCTACGGCTGTGAGACTTGGACACTGCTTGCAGACTCAGAAAAGAAAATCCAGGCCTTTGAGAACAAGTGCCTGAGAAAGTTGCTCCGCATCTCGTACCGCGAGCACAAGACCAACGAATATGTACGGAGCATCGTCACTTCCCTGGTGGGCCCACATGAACCCCTTCTGGCAACCGTGAAACGGCGCAAGCTTGCTTGGTTTGGCCACGTGACCCGACACAACACCTTGTCCAAGACTATCCTCCAAGGCACTCTCGAAGGAAGTCGTCGGCGAGGTCGTCAGAGAAAGAGTTGGGTCGCAAACATAAAAGAATGGACCGAACTCGAGATGCCAGACTTGCTTGCCACCGCCCAAAATAGAACTCAGTGGAGAGCACTGTCTGTTGCTGTTGCCTTTCAGTCCCCCCAACGCCCAGTTCGGGCAAGGGACTGATGATGATGATGATGATGCTGTAACCTTACTTGTTACTAGTAGTCATATTGATTTTTCTAAAATAAATTTTAAATTAGAAGAAAATGGACGAGACGACTCCACAACAGAGCCATGTCTTGACACAGGTTCAAACAGTGACTAAGACTAAAAGCCCAGGTAGAATAGAGGCTGGAAAAAGATTAGCTGAATATAACAGACAAAAGAAATTACAGCTTCAAGCATTAACAGAAAAGACTAACACACCATCACCACTTCCACCAGAACCAACACAACCACCCAAAAGTGAGAAAAAACCAACTACAAAATATATAGTTGCTGGATTTGTTGTCGGATTTGGTTACGTAGGTTACCAATTATATAAAAAATACAAACCAAACACTCAAACAGTGTCCAAAAAATCAAACACTCCAAAAACAAAAGAAGTAGTCGCCACATTACCAGCAGTTCCAAAACCTTTGGACCCATTTTACATGCAGTAAATAAATTTATTATTTTAATTTTTATGGTATAAGAAAATGAGCGACACAAAGAACTTAATGAACCTTGTCTATCACTCTGCTGTAATAAGTGGACTAGCAGTAGCATATTCTATGTTGGGAAAAAGTCTTCTCAAAATGAAATCAGCAGACCTTAGTAAATTAGACTTTGAAGACAGTGCTAAGCTAGTAGTTGTTATAACAGCATCGATTGCAACAAAAGATTTTCTAGTTAAGCAAGGAATTATTCCAGAAAATATTTCTATGTAAATAAAAATATGGCAACTATAGCTGTTATGATTGGCGGTGCAGTTATTAACGCATTAGCTTTCAGTGGGTCAAACTATTTCTTTTCAAAAGTGAGTAAAGAAGAATCAGCAGAAGAAATGAAGCGCCACAATGAGGCATCTGAAAAACTAGCTCAAGCTCAACAAGATTATGAGAAGCAAAGAATTGAGAAACTTGATTTTATTAATGAAAAACTAAAACTTGAGGGTCACGCACAGCATACATTTTCAAACGTCGATGACGCGATCAAAGAATACTATCTTGTTACTGGTGAAGACATATCTATTCCACAACCAAAACTTAGTGACTACTACCAACCAAGCCTAGAACAAAGAAATGGAGAAATAATATTTGTTTTAGTAGGAATGACATTAGTATATTTTACAGGAGTTTATATTGCTAGAAAAAATGGCAGACGCTAAACTATCAAAAATATATTACTCTCCAATTGGCTACTGGAAAGGGAATACTGCAGTAAAAAAATTACATGCTGCTGTGGGTGGAGATGTCAACCAAATAAAACAGTGGCTTAAAAAACAGGCAATTTGGCAAATATATCTTCCTGCTCCAAGAAAAATAACAAGGCCTCATTTTGAAAACACTATCCCTAATGACACACACCAAATGGACCTCCTGTTTCTTCCGCATGACACAATAAGAAAGAAACGATACAAGTATGCATTAACTGTTGTTGACATAGCTTCAAGGTATAAGGATGCAGAACCCATAACTGACAAAAAAGCTGTAACAGTGGCCACTGCATTATCAAAAATATATAGTCGAGGTCCTTTAAAATACCCTAGGCTTGTGCAGGTTGATGATGGGAGTGAATTTAAAGGCGCTGTTAATCAGTTATTTGCAAAGCATGGAGTGCTAGTGCGGCGAGGCATACCAGGCTTGCATAGATCACAGGCTATTGTAGAAAATTTCAATAAACAATTATCAGAGAGACTTTTTAGCTATCAGTATTCTAAGAAACTCATGCATGACACACGTAACACTGAGTGGGTTAAAAGATTACCGTCTGTAATAAAAGCAATGAATAATGAGGGTCACCCTAAACCTGTTGATGCTATTAAATTGAAAACAATACCGTCAGAAATAAAAACAACAACAACACCTCCAGACACTAGCTTGTTTACAAAACAGGTAAGATATTTGTATCAACCAGGTGAAGCTGAGAATGACGTTAGACGTAGGGCAACTGATCCAATTTGGTCTACATCTGTTCATAATATAAAAAAAATAGTTCCTTCAGCTAATGCAACAATATATTATCTGTATGAGCCTGCACCCCAGAGGGCATTTGTTAGAGAAGAATTACAGATTATTCCCACAGACACTGTTACTCATTTTTAACAATTTCAATTCATCAATTAGTTTATCAAGCAGATTATCAGCTATTTCTTCAGATAACTTGAGCCTGTAATGACCTGGTGCATAAGCTTTTTCCTTAGTGTGAAACACTCTTTTTGTATCCCCAACTGCTAGAGACTTTTTATATGTTTGAATCATTTCAATATTATGTTTGTTTGATCTTAGTGTCTTGTTTGGATAATCAGGCATTAATGCACCATCTAACACTTGCTTGTAATGTTCATGTCGAATGTCTTTATTTTTTATTGCTGTTTTCTTGATACCTTTGGCTTTCGACTGACTACCTTTCTGATGCTGTATAGAATACATTTTGGATCTCAGACCAACGTACTCAACTATTGGCACACCATTCAGTTCATCTTTAAACTTACCAGGCACTTTCTTGTTTTGTGTGCTAAACAATGGGTGATCCTTAGGGTAGTCAGACGTGTCATACATGTGTAACTCTGTTTTCATGTCTTCATAAAAGTCTTCAGTACACACATCAATGATCATAGAGTCAGTGTCAGTGTATAGCAGACGACAGTCAGGATACTTCGGTTTGAAGTAATCATAATAAAATTCAAGCATCAACAGTTTTGACAACTCCAGAATTGCCATACCAATGAATACTGGCTTGTCCAGTTTAACAATCTTTTTTTTGAGTGACACTGCATATAATGATGAATGAAATTCTTTATACCCTGTGTACTGAGGCTTACTTGTAAGTTTAATTGCACCCGATTCAGTTGTGACAGTCTCACATCTTTGCGGTGATGAGGATTTTCCATTGTCTTGCCAAAACAGGCATTGTTCATAAGCTTAAAGAAGTCTTTATCAAATGCAGTGTTGCCGTCTCTGGCATGAAGGGTTGTGTTCTTCATTATGTAATCTTTCATGAAAGCACTCTGATCAAATTGAATTCCTCTGTGAACTTTTTTTAGTACTAAACCATGTCTGATGTAAAACTGTAACAATCGATAGTGGCAAACGTAATTAAATTTGTCATTCAGATTGGGTACAAGTTTGGTGTCTTCTTTTTTCCCTGTCAAACTCAGTTTCTCAACTGCTAATGGATAATCATTATGGTAATCATGTAAATGGTGTGGATACTCCAAGTCTACTTCAAAGATCCAACCCTTTTCATCATTTTGACCTCGATCCATAATATATTTTGTTAATTTTTTTATGCCATACTGTGACAAATCATACAAACAAAAGTTTTTTAATGGCAACAATTCACACATTGCAAATCCATACAAATTATTAGCATCCAAGTATGTAATAAATGACATTGGCTTTGAGGGGTCAAAGTCGTCAAGATATTTGTTGTTGGCCTTGCCATAATTGTTTGCTGCTAGACTAATACCACCTCTCAATCCACGTTCCACCATTTCACCCATCGTACGATCAGACAACAGGTCTATAGATATCTTACTGGATTTCAAAAATGCATCCCATGTCATGCCAGGACTAGTTATGTAACAAGCAGGGTCAAGCTTGTAGTGTAACAAACCCTTTTCACGGTAACTTTCAAATACGTCTGCTAGCAAACAGACATCAGCCTTTAAGTACTGATCGTGGTAATCACCAATTGTCTGACACCCTAGTTTTTCCCACGCATCAAGTGCATGCTGGTATTCAGAGTCAGAAATACCTTTACCAGTTAGTGTAGAATAAAAATTTCTCTTTTGGAGGCAGTCTCCTTTCCTCAAAAACTACCCAGTCACTGATGTACTCATATGGATAAACACCTTTTTTAATCAAGTCCGGCTCAAAATATTTACTTGTTATTGGATACTCACTCAGTCCTTCTGCCAGACTAGCAAGACCTAAAGACAAATGTTGCATGGAGTCATAAAATGCTAATTTGTCCAATCTAAAAGTCAAGTACTTCTCAGTTGTCTGGGCAATGCAACTAATTTTTCTGTAAGACTCATCAACAGCCTGCATGATGATGTGTGAATCATATCCCTTCAGATTGTGAAAAAAGATTGGTAACTTATATGTCTTAGGATCTGTTTTTAATAACAAGTTACAATCACCATGTGCAGCTCCTCTGTAACGCCCAGTTATGTGATCGTGGTCACGAACTTTATCACCTCCCAGAGGCTGTTCACAAATCCAACACGTCTCAGCTGTATCAAATTTTAGTTTGTCTTCTTCTGTCATCACCAAAGGCATCTGACATGTTGTGAGATATTGTACTACCTGACTATACAAATGTCTCATTTCTGTTAAAAACAGACAAGCTGCATTTTCACCCCTGTAGATAACAGGTTCTGAATGAAGACCGTCTGACCTAACAAGAATGTATCCAAAAGAACACACCACTTGGTCACTCAATTTTACAGTCTTTGGTAATGACTCTGGAACAGGACCTTCATATGGAACAACGAGTGATTCAAAATCTGCATACACTACAAACGGCAGCTTTTGCTGATTCCCATAGTTCTTAAAATACACTTGACTACCAGGATCTGGATACCTCAGTATTGTTTGAATGTCATCAGCCGACCTGCAGTGCTGCACATGTTTGTGTGCTACTTTAATAGAGGAAAACCTCTGTAAACATTTTTTACAAAATTCCTGTTTACCGTCATGTTTTGTTGTATGATGAATTAGTCTTGACATACTTCTGATAATTGTGTAGTGAAAGTTATCACCAGATCTTATTAGCAACATGTCAACATGTTTATCTTCTGGCTGCCCATAGGTTGGGGCAATTGGAGATACTCTAATTGGCTGTAACTTATTCTCAGATTCATTTTCCCACACAAACACATTCACAGATATACCAGGATTTAGTTTTTCAAACAAGTCTATATCCTCTATTTTAACAGGGAACTCAATGCCACTGAAGTTGAGTTCATTTACAAATTTGGTATAGTTAGATACACGATCAGGTCTTGTTTTTACAAAATGAAGTTTAGCAAGCACACACCACATAAAACATAAATTATCATTGTTTTGAATATTGACTACAGCCTTTTTGTTTGCAACCTCAGTTGGAAGTGGTATCCATGATTTACCTAGTATAGGATGATATCTTGACTGCTTTAGTTGTAGTTCATGTACAAGGCCTTCATGCCAGCCAGACCCTTGCATTTCTGCTCTGTCAATTGCTTCATGGAAGTCTGGTAACAATCTTTCTCTAAACACTTTCTCTAGTTCTCTTCTCGAATTAACTGTGTGCTGCCTTGTCGAGATATACGTTACAATAACTTCACCAACATCTCTGACAAATTCTATTTTTGCAACAATCTGAATCTTTACACTATCAGAAAGAAGGTTATTTTGTATGACTAAAAAAGATCTTTCTATTGATTCATAGACATTGTAAATATTAGATATAGGTAAGTCAGTTGTGTGAAACACGTTTCTTAATCTTTGATGGTTGTCCATCTTTTTTATTTGTCCGACAAAAAAATAAATAGAAAATTATATAATGAAAATGGCACTTTATTGACTAAAACCTATATAATAGACAAAATTAATCACCAACTAATAAGCCACTTCATAGATATGTCTTCTGTTGTATCATGTTCAATCTTTTGCATGTGTAATATTGTTTTATTAACAGTAATAAATTTAACATTTTTATTTTCTTTTTTTATTTGATTGTATATGAATAAACACATAATCTTAAACCAGTCAGATTTAGCATCATAAACTAAAAAATCTTTTGTCCTATTATTATAACATGGAAAATTATTAGAATATCCAAGATAAAAACTATATGTCATGTATATTTTCATTGGTGTTGGAAGTGTTGAAAAAGGGCGTCTAACTTGTGTTTTTAAGTCACTAATAAGCATAAAACCCCTGAAACTTGATGTAATATCCATGAATTTACCAATAGGCCAATTTTGATCCTATTGTCCGTCCGTCATTTTTATAGAAAAACCCAAAAGATAAATTAATTTACTAACCCATATCCAGTGGGTTGATCTGTCTTTAAAATGAGCTTTAGATGCTTAGTTGATTTCAGTTTATTTTTTACATCATCCCGTTCTTGCTTATTTGGAATGACATCGTTTTCTCTGAGACAGTCTTCGAAGCTGTCACGATCCTTACAGTAAAACAAACAGATAAACTTTAACTGTTCTCGAAAATCTTTTAGTACAGCATTATATTTCTGAGTGAGAATCCAAACACTGATGTTTGCGTGTCTACCACTGAAGGCAAGTTCTGCTAAAGTATTTCTCTTTTTGACAATGTCTTTCTCTGCTGAGCAATCATCAACAATAAACAACGTTGGCTGTCCTTCAAAATGCTTGTAAAAATATTGTAGGTAGTCATTGAGTTTTTTCTCAGGGTCAACTAAGTATATGTTACTGTCAGTCCAAATGAATAAACGGTTTTGATAAGCTTTGTTGTGTTTTATTGTTGGACAAAATATTACAATGTTTTCAAAGTGGTGTATGTATCTTGTTTGTAAGAGGTTAAGTACAAATTCAGTTTTACCACACCCTGTCGCACCACAAAATAAGCCACAGTGTGGGTCAAGGGTCATTAGGTTCATTTTAATACACAATATAATTTTAATATATGTGTCCACTCAGTCTGCTTTCTGCAATATTGAGTTGTGCGTCATAAATTAGATACAAATATATGTTTATGGCTGCAGCAGTTTCAACCTTCTTTTGTATCTGAATTGTTATTCCATCACTACCGTTCTCGACAGTACGTCCTGACCCATGAAGATAGTCATCATCTGTACTACGCAGGTCTAGCCACAGTGCATACTTATTTGTAAGGTATTGACCAATCCTAACGTCATACAGATGTAGATCTTTGCACGCAATGTTTGCTGGTTTATCTCTAATCCTTCCTCCTGCAAAATATTTTGTGATCTCATCGTAGTGTTGATAAGGTAACATTCCAGACGCGTACACTTGATTAGGGTGGCCTTCAATTGTGCAGGACAAATGTGTAATCTTAGGATTGTAGAATTTTTCTGAATCCCGTTTGTATGGACTCACAGGTTCAACAAACAACATAAGAATACCTTTCAGTGACCTAGCTGGCGTGTTTAAGTTTATGTTCCACATTGGGTCGCTTTTGTCTTTAGGTATTAAACTATGTCTAATCACCCTGTCATAATAAATTGGAAGTCTTGACTGGTACTGATTTTGAATGAGTCTGGCTAGTTCAGTATGTGTGACAATTTCATATTCCAAGGAAATGTTAGAGATCTTATATGTTGCACTAAGATCAGATGATTTAATAACTTTGGAGTAGTCATTGAAGGTTAGTTCAAAACTCAGACGGTCATTCAGTGCTCCTTGATAATAAGGCAGATGAGCTGTTAGGATTTCAAACTCAAGTGGAATGTAGAATCTGGATCCATATGTTTCGGCCATTATAACATCCATGGCTGTATTAGTTACTTTATCTCCGGCGTCGATTCGAAGTTTCCCAACATTATCTGGCTGTATGCCTTGGTAAATACGGTCTTCTCGTTCTTCTTTTGTTAGCCAAAGGTCTTTGTAACAGTAGAACACATCTGAGTCATCAAGACTAAACACTTCCTGTCCTTCAAGTTTTACTTTAATAGTTTTAACAATTGCTCTGCCAAGATTGTTAACTAGTGTTCTGTTCACGTCTGCGTCTGATGAAAGTTCAATATTAAATGCTAGGCGTGCAGTGCCAGGAACAATAACGTCACTGGGGCCTAGGTTTGGAAACTTGACTGTAAGTGTTTGGTTCTGGTCTATGGTACTTGGATTGTTTGTGATGACGATTGATTGTCTTATGCCCTTAACACCCAGAGGCTCACGTAGTTTTCTGTATGGGTCTAACTTTGATCCGTAAGACTGTGTCATTTTTATTATGCACAATAAAAAATAATAAATTAATAAAACAATGGCAGCAGGAGGATTTAATCATGAAGATTTTGAAATGGATGACATGAATGACTATGACACCAGTATCACAGATATGACTGGAATGGTAACTAGTAGTAGTAGTATGCATCATGAACTGTTAAAAGACAAAGTAAACTCATTTTATGACAGTGTTGGAGCACGCCCAGATGTAATAGATCCTAATCAGTTTGAATATGATAAAGGACACTTATTTGTAAATACAGACAGAGGGAAAATAAATCTAACACATAAAAATAATCCTTCTAAGTTTAGGGCTTTAAGTACAATTAAAGGTGAAGTCGGTGGTAACTCTGGGTTGGCAAGATACCTTGGTATTGGAGGGTCTCCTGTTCCCCCAAGACTTGTTAGTGTGCTTCACGACACGCAAACAAAGTTGCCAACAGGGCAAGAGATTGAAATGGCACCAGTAACAAGCCTACCAGAAATAGCAAACACAGTGATACAAGAAACTTCATTTACTGAAGGACAAATAAATGATGTTATGAAAACAATAGATGATCCACCTTTGTCAATGAGGGAGATTATGGGTTTGGATAAATCACTGCAGACAATAAGAGGTGAGATGGTAAATAATTTAGCCAAACTAGGAGAGCTTGATAAACACATAGAACGTGAAAAAGAGAAACTGGCTACAGCAGACAATGGAAATCATGACACAGAAATGAAAGAAAGAATTCAACACAGATTAAATGATTTGCAGATAGAAAGATCAGGAAGGTTAGAAGCGATTAGTATCGGGAGGGAAAAACTGAAAACACAGGTCAACAGGATTAGAGAAACTATTCAAAAAATACTTCACGAAGACACTACTCTGGCTGAGAGACTTAAAACACTTTTCAGAGAACAGGGTATCACAATTGCCAGTTTAATTACAGCTCTGGGGTTTATTATCAGTACAGTTGTGTTGGCTGTCTCCGGGGGTGGTTCTCCACCTCCAGCACCACCAACCCCAGTCCCCACAGATCCAAAAGACTTACAGTCGTGGGTAAAGAAACAACTGTCTCACATATCAGACTTGCTTAAGAAATTGGCTGTGAAAGCAATGGACGCTTTGCCTGGCATTATAGGCACTGTTGTCAGTTGGCTGATTAGTACAGCGGCAAAGGCAGTAGGGTTTATGGCAGAACATGTGTGGGTCTTTTTGGTGACAGTAGGAGGGTTAATAGTGGGTTATTTAATGAAACAGGTAAAGAAGTAATACCCCTAATCCAGTGAGACCTATTACCAATGCTGTTCTCTCTGACTCATGGGTGTCAGGGGTTGGGGTTGGTGTTGGTGTTGGGACCGGGGTTGTTACTGTCTGTACGGGTGATGACGTTACTGGTGCTGGTGTCATTAATGGTTTTAATGTCTGTACATGTGTGGTTGTGACCCCCAAGTTTACAGATTGATTGAGTCCTAATTTCTGACCAACACCTGCAACAATGATTTCATTATTATAATTTGTTATTGTACCCATTTGGAGTTGAAGGTCAGATGGTAACATGTATAACCCGATGCCAACTACAAAGTCAACTTTTGATCTGGCATATCTTAAAACGTCTTGGTAGCGCTGTATGCTTGATGGGAGATCAACTGTTGAGTTAATTGAATCTTCAAGATTTGCAAGAAACTGTTTTTGTGCTTCAAATTTACCACTTCCATTCAAAATGTTTGATTTTGTTAGTGATTGTGCTCCTAGTAAACACCAGACATATGTTCTGATAGACTCATTGACGCGCTCGACTCCCGCTTGAGTAAACCCGTCAGATTTATCTAAGACAAATGTGGTCCATGCGTTTGACTGTTTCTGTTCTATTGATCCTAACCAGACTTGTGATTTTGATGAGAATGAAGTGTAACCAGGGTAATAATCTTGAGGGTATTGTCTGTGACTCATAGCATAATACAATGTACCCATACCATTGTGATCATCAAGTTTTTGTGTAAAGTCATACTTTGTACTGATGTTAAATTCATTACAGATCCGTTCAAATGCTTTCAAATCCATGGGATTGTTAAACTGATTAAAACTGGATTCAGTTGGTAATGGTGTATGCAGTTCTGACAGAATACGTCTAAGCTGGTAATACGTGTGGAAATGATACACAGACCTAATCAGTTTGTTTGAGTGATTCAAATGGTCTTTAAAAGAAACGCCACAGCCTGTAGTTGAGCATAGTATAGCAAAGTTAAGTTGGTTTTGAAACATCTGTAGTGGGCTTGAAGACCACTTTCTTGCAGTAGAGTCATCTGTTATTGGAGGGTTTAGGTAATGATCAAAAGGGTTGGGTACTTTGACTTGAAATAAATCTTGTTCGCTTACAGCTATGTCGAGTTGATTTAGTTGAATTATTTTCTGTTCATAAGTTGGTGCGACATTATATTTGGCATCTACATTAAATTGAAATGCGTTTGTAGTGGTAATGGTTGGTGATTTAAATTCCATTCTTCTTTTTATATGAGATAATAAAAATGTTTATTACCTTAACAAATCTTGACACAAGCAAACCAGTGTGGTTAACTAATGGGATTGATAATCGTGATGGTAGTAAGGCTGTAGCTATCCATGAAATGTTTTACACTGTAAAGTGGTTTAATGTAACAGATGATAATTATTTTGTATATGGAACTCTTGATGGTGGAAAGAAGAGTGATGCTTTACGATCTGGGTATTATGACTTTTGTACTTTAGCTGAATGGTTTCAAAATGAATTTAAAATTAAAGCAACTATTAATCAGGCTAACTTACTTGTTACATTGGAATTTCCGAAAGGTAGTCAGTATTCATTATCAGATAGGCTTGTAAGGCTACTTGGTTTTTTAGGCCAAGTAATAATACATCCAGATGAGGATCGGTCATTATCAGACGAAGGTCTATTGAAACCAAATAAACAAAAAGTAATTGGAAGATATCCTGTCAATTTGCCAGTACACACAGTACTAAATGTTTATTTAAAAGAACTAAACACAACTGAAAATGTTCACAATGGAAAGCCTTCAACTTTGTTAAGATGCTTTCCGCCAGGAACTGCTCCCTATTGTGAAAGTGTGGTTGTTAGATTTCCTTTACAGTTTAAGAAATTAGGTTCCAGTTTCTTTGAATCACTGTGTTTATATGTAACTAATCAGGATGGCAAACCAGTTGTGATGCATGATTTTAGTGTAGTGTTGGAAATTAAATAATTTTATTTTTGTTTATAAAAATGAGTGGTCTTGGTCCAAAGCCTAGAATCATACCAGTTGCGTGTCCAGTAACAGAGTTGAAAGATTTGGCAGACGTACAGGATTTTGAGAAGGAAGGGGAAATTGGAGAAATATATGGTTTTGAACTTGATTCAAATGGCATGTACAAGAGGAAAGTAATTGTTGACATGAAAGATGGTGAAAAACAGATTCCTAAACTTGGTCAGCTTCGTGATGTTACTGTACCTACTCCACCTGTAAATAATGCACCTTACAACTTAATACATGTGGGTAGTAAGTGGGTTTTTTCACCTGTACCGGCACCACCACCCACAATTGACTGGGACATAAAGATTGAATTTATTAGTCCTTATGTATACACTGATGATGAAGGCGCCTTAGTGTTTAGGAAGGTTGTTAATTCTGGGCCGCTTATTGTAAGCCTTGTTCCAAGTTTTTCCCTAGACAACAATAGCAGAGAAAAACTGAAAGTTGAAAATTATGAGAGACGGCGGTATCTTCTTACAACTAGAAAGGGTAGATCAGATACTTCTGTTGTGTTTATGCCAGCAAGCTTAGTCGTGGCTAGAGAAGCGACAATAGTATTTGAAATTATCATGAAATCTGTTGCTACTGCTAAAGAGGCTCAAATTGCACAAGGAATTAAACTTACATGGAATGAAACAGTAACAGAATCATCAAAGGTCTTTATTGCCATTACAAAAAATAATGATGTTATTAATGTTTCAAGCAGTATTCCCACTGTCAAGGTGGTGGTTGACAAAACAACTTTTGTTCGTCTAACTTACATAAACCTTGAACACATTGATCTTGTTGCATTTTATTATGCTAGCAAATTGTATACTTTTGAAGAGTTGCAAAATGTAATTGCTGATTAAAAAAAATATTTGTCATAAAAAATGGTGAACTTGTATCCACAAATACCACCTGAGCAGCTTGAGCCTATTGAGCGTGATAAAACATTAAAGGCAGATTCATTCCGTTTAATGAATATTACAGAAGCGTTGAAGTATTTGGAAGAAGAACAAGCAAAATACTCCAGGTGTAAACGCCGTTACAATACGGTTTTCAATTCTGTACACAACACATCAATGGCCATGGGGGTGGTTTCGGCCGGATTATCTGTAGGAGGTATAACTCTGTTTGCAACGGGGGTGGGAAGTGTCGTAGGAATTGCTGTTGAAGCTGTTGGCCTTGCCACAAGCCTGGCATGCTTTGGTATGGAAGCCCTTAACAAAAAATTTTATACTAAGTTGCAGAAGCATGAAGCATTAAGTACGCTCGCAGCAGCTAAGCTGACGAGTATGAAACTTATTATTAGTAAATCTTTGGAAAATAATGAAATTGACGATAACGAATTTAAAAGAGTCCAGGATGATTTAGCAAATTACAAGCAACAGAAGTCTGAAATACAGAATAAGATGCGTAGTCAACCCGCGAATGTTGAAGAGCTAAAGCAATCTTTTTTAGAGGAAGGAAAGAAAATAGGCGTAGAAGAAACTATGAAAAAAGTTTACAGACTGTTAGGCAAGTAAAGATCAGTTTTGGTAATCATTCATTAATTCTGAAATACTCTTCACAAAGAGATGTCATGCCTTTTATGCCTGCTCATTTGACGCCATCAGCCCCACCACCAGAGTACTACTGAGAAAAAAAAGTTTTCTTGTTGTCATTGTAACTTGGAAATTCTGTCCAAGTAAGTTGTGACTTGGGTCAAGTTGTTGTAAATTGTTATGTTTAGGTTCTTATAAGTTCTTATTTTAAGTCACTTATAAGAATTTGTGACAACTAACTTGCAAGTACATGATAAGGTAACCTATAAGTTATGTGTCAGTTGAAAGTAACTTATAGGTTACTTGTTACTTATCATGTACTTGTAATTTACTTTTTTTCCCAGCGCGGGGGTGAAGTCCCGTTCCGCCTATCTCTGATATTCCTGTCCCTACTTGGGGGGTGAAGTCCCCTTCTGCCTATCTCTGATATTCCTGTCCCTACTTGTAATGGTGTTTATTTCACTACACACCTATTGAAAGCGAACACCTTCCTGGTATTCAAAAGCGGTCATGTGTTACACTAAATTACACAGTTCCCTTACCTGGGTACACAAATGCTTTCAAAAGGCCCTGGATAATGCTGGAGTTGATTTGGAAATGTCAGAGCTTTCAAAGGTTAGTGTCACAGATTTCACACCATATGAGAAAGAAAGATCTCAAACTATGAAAAATAGAGTACTAACCTGTGAGCCATTTCGACCTGTTAGGTCTCATCAGAATACCTAGAAGGTATTTATGGCTCCCCCTCGCGAGGTATGCCAAAGACGTGTAGAAAAAACCACTGCCACATTTAGCCACTTTTTTCTTCTTTAAGGAGACCTTTTAGCCTCTGTATGTCAGCTACCGCTGCGTCAAACGATGATTGTTGCTCACGTAGCTTTTCAACCATAATTTTAATTCTCTTTTTTGTCTTTTTCATGTTTTGAAAACATGTTTCCTTTCTATTTTTCGCTCTTGCTAAGTCTATGCGTAGGCGACTTTTAGCAAGAGTCTCATCTTTTGTCAGCTCGTCTAAAAAAGCTTGAGTGTACGTTTTTTCACCAATCTCCATTTCCTCAACATATTTGTTTTGGTGGCTCGCCATTTATGCCTGGCTATCGTTTGGCCCTGCTTACTGTCCTACTGGTACGGATGTAATCGGGAAAGAATGATTATTGGCTGTTGGTTTACTTTTATACCTACAGTATTGCAAACGATTTCATAAGCAAACACGTCATTTGGAACATCCTAGACTGTGAGTCGACTTTATACCTCTATATCCCACAAAAGGGACCATAAGTCGGAAATTTTGAGTTTTGAAATATTTACACCATTACAATCTACTATCAAAACCAATTAATTTGATGTACAGACTATTGTTGTAGATTGGTTATTAAGTGAGAAACAAGCATTTAAAGTTGATCACTCGAACTAATCCAAGATGACCCCCTGCACACTTTTTGGTCTGTAGCTCCATTCGGTCAAAAGCGACTTAAGGTCCCTTTCGTGGGAACAGGTTACTGGAGCTGTGAATCAGCAAATGCTGACGTGTAGCCAACTACGTCATGTACGCTATTTATGGGACGATTACAACAGCAAACACGTGCTTTAGAACATTCTAGAATGCAAAACTGTCCCCCTTGTTTTGATGGGGACAGTTTCAGTGGTGTGGGGACCGTTTCAGTAGTAGGGGGACAGTTTTAGAATCGAGAATGTTCTTCACTGCTCGAGAAAGATTTTTCGCCTATGATGAGCCAAAATTAGCCAGCTGGCTGTTCTGCTTATGTACACTAAGCGGGTGTGTGTGTTATAAACCGGTGACGCGTGACGGCTTGACTAGGTATTCAGTACTATATACTGACTGTGTTGTAATCGTTGGTAGTTTAATAATTAGTCTTTGTTTAAAGCAGTCAATGACAGCATTAATTATTTAGGTGGGGTCGGGTATCTGCCTTAATAATCGTGTGTTGTCAGCTGATCAAAAAACGTAGCTTGAATGATTTTTGAAATGGAACTAGGACGGTTAGGCGATTAAGACATTGGTGGTAAGTGCTGGAGCGCGTTAGTTTAAATACGGAGAGGATCAAATAAATCTATAGATTCTTAAATAGGATTCTCAGGAGCCCACATTATTATTCTCTGGGGGTAAAACTATTGGCGTCAGAGAGAGAGAGAGAGAGAGAGAGAAAGAGAGAGAGAGAGAAAGAGAGAGAGAGAGAAAGAGAAATGAAATGAAATGAAATGAAACTTTATTTTCCAAGGATAAAAGAATAGGTGCGCAGACCTGTTTTCATTCTTGTCCTTGCTACACACTACAAAACAAAATAACGTACACACACACACACGCGCGCCGGTGTGCAATTGCCGCGTGCACAGGCTTGTGCCAGATTAGCTTGTAGCCTACAGGCGCCAAGCCAAGCCTGCACAACCCTCCACACACACACACACACACACACACACACACACACACACTGACACACACATACACACACATCAGTATATCATGTACACATACATTCTTTCGCTTAAAACTATACTACAGCAAATATAAAAAGTATAAAGGATTTTGTACATAAAACCGCTATTGTTCTCATCATAAAAACCAACACGGCGGCTCACTCCAACAAACATAAACAGGCATACACACACACACACACACACACACACACACACACACACACACACACACACACACACACACACACACACACACACACACGCACACACACACTCGCACACACACACACACACACACACACACACACACACACACACACACACACGCGCGCGCGCGCGCGCGGGCGCAAGCACGTAGGGATGCGCGCGTGCACACACATACACTTGCACACACTGACACAGATAAACACACACATGCGATAGCGGCCTCCCCGCGCCACTAAACCGCGCACAGCTAGATGCTAGTCTGCCATGGAATTAGACTAGACTTGTATAGCGATCCCGCAACCACCGCGCGCGCGGGTCGACGCGAAGAAACCACAGCACTGCCACGCCTCGCGAGCGCCCAGTGCTGTGTCTATCGACGGCATCCCGTCTGGCCAGCCGAGTCCATGGGGTCATGGATATTACATAATGCGGCTTGCTGGAATGCCAGCGGTATATTACATGCGTTCATAAATTTTTAATGTTAGAAGAGAATGCAGAATATCCGGGAAATGCCGCATAAGGCATGGAGTGCTACATGTAAAAATAAAAATAAAAATACAAAATAAAAGAAAAATTAAGTTTTGTCTAGATGTTTGAGCAGCTTGGTCTTGTAAGTTTTAAGCGATGGCGCGGCTCTAACATCCGCAGGAATGGAGTTCCATAACTTTGCACCAGAATAGGACAACGACGACCTATAAATGTCTAGTCGAGGCATCGGTACAACAAGATTGTTCCCTGGTGTTCGACTGGACCTCGTATGAGCAAAGTGGAACAAACTATTGAGATAGGCTGGTGTTTCTGAGAGGGTGATTTTGCGCATGAGCACCAACTTATTATACTTAAACTGTTTTTCAAGTGGCAAAATGTCTAACAGCTTGAACTTATTGTCAGTATTAATGACTTCTGAGGGTCTGTCAACAATAAGTTTAATGGCTCTTCTGTGGAGCGAGTTCAGACTTTTTAAATTAGCATCGCTACTACCGTCCCAAATAGATGAGGCATAATCCAAATGTGACTGAATATGGGCATAGTAGAAGAGTTTCCTTGTTGGCTCATCAGCAAAATGTCTCAATTTCGACAGGAGGAATACATTTTTAGATACTATTTTACACAGTTTAGTAATGTGGCCTTGCCAGCACAACTTGTCGTCTAAGTTGATTCCAAGCACGCGCTGTTCTCTGACTTGCTCCACAGGCTGGCCATTAAGTGTTAGTTGAAGGGGAGGGGGGTTCAACTGATGCTTTTGCCGTGTGGTAATCAGCATGCATTTGGTTTTAGTGGGATTAGGTATCATGGCGTTATTTCTGCACCATTCAGATACCTCATTTAAACTGTCTTGGAGAATCTTCACCATACATGTTACGTCTGATGACGAAACGTCCAGTGTTCCATCGTCTGCAAAAAGACTGAAAGTTACACTGGAGTCAGATATATGTAATGGAAGGTCGTTTATGAAGACGGAGAACAATAATGGACCAAGAATCGATCCCTGTGGTACTCCGTGCTCTATCACCCCTTCAGGTGAGTTTTTACCATTCACGTAGACATACTGCGTACGCCCATGCAGATATGACGTAAGGAAGGCAAGTGTGTCTGCGCTTAGTTGATAGACATTAAGTTTTTGAACTAAAGTTTCATGATTGACGAGGTCAAATGCTTTTGAAAGGTCCAAAAATACTGCTCCAGTCATTTGACTGCTATTTATGGCAGTAAGCCATCTGTCAACAAGGTGTACCAATGCTGTGTGACAGGAGTGTTTCCGCCGAAAGCCAGATTGTAATGGATGTATGAGTTTGTGTTTTTCTAGAAAATGTTGTAAGTGTGTGTGAATGTGTCTTTCTATCGGTTTCGACAGTGTTGACAGTAGCGAAATGGGCCTGAACTTGTTAGGGTCGGCAAGGTCTTTCGTTTTAGGTAGTGGGATCACTTTGGCTGTTTTTAGAGAAGATGGAAATATCCCCTGCTTTATGCAAAGGTTGTATATATATGTCAAGGTATCTAAAATATACGGTAGGGCCATTTTCAGAACTGAGCTACTAATACCATCATGGCCAGACGTACGTTTGTTCTTTAAGTACGAGATGGATTTTCCCACGTCGTATATCGTTAACAGCGGAATGCTGAATGACGTGTCAGGGTCCAGCCGTTCTGCACAAAACGTCTTTAGCTTTTCGGACACAGCTGAAGACTGACCAGAATATGTATTTTTTAGCAACGTACTGGCAGCCGAGAGGAAATGCTGATTCAAGATATCAGCTGATAACTGTGTACATTGTGCGGTATTTTTGGACCTCGTAAAAGCATTGATCGCTCGCCACACAGATACGACATCTTTCTTTCCGTTCATAAGACGGTGAAAAAGTGACCTTTGAGCTTTCCTCACTAAATGTTTAACATGGTTTCTTTGCCTTCGATAAGCAATAAAATCCTTCTTTCTTTTATAGTCATCTCGGAGCTGCATGGCATCCTTGATTTCCTTACTTAACCAGGCGGGAAGCTGGGGGTTCTTCACCCGTTTCTCTCTGAATGGAGCGTGTTTATCGAGAACACCAAGGAACAATCCGTACCACTCAGACAAAGCATCGTTGGGGTCATTATGGTAGTACACTGTATCAAAGTGTGTGCTACTTAAATCACAAAGAAATGTTTCCTTGTTGAAGTGTTTAAGTGATCTGTATCTAATAGTCGTGTGCTGATGTTTTCGGAATGAATTATCCGCTTTTAATGCCAAGCAACAGCACACCGGGTAGTGATCGCTAATCCCTACCTGAAGCACGTCTACTGCCATCACCCTTGATTGAGTAGTTGTATATATGTGGTCTATAAGGGTGGAGGAAGTTGGACTAACACGAGTTGCTGTTTTAACTAGCTGCTTTAAACCAAACATAGACATGGTGCACTCCCAAGCAGGGTTATTCAAAAACATGTTAATATTGAAATCGCATAGGATCAAAATTTCAGAGCTGGACTGTCTGACCTTATCCATCATGGCGATAAAGTCGTCGAACCATTGAAATGTTGATGCTGGGTTCCTGTAAATGTACCCGACCAGCACGGGGCTGGATTTGTTTGCCCTTAACTCAACCCAAATGCATTCTACGGTTTTTGACTCCAGGTCCCCACGCCTGCGAGTAATACCGCTAATTGAATTATGAATGTATACTGCAATACCCGTATGTCCCGGGTATTCAGCATCGCGGCGCAGTACAGTGAAGTCCTGGATAGAAACGGCCTCATCGCTGATGTTACGATTGAGACGCGATTCCGTTACACCAAACAAGTGAAATGGATTGGATTGACTCAAGAGCACACACAGATCGGGAACTTTGTTAGTTAAATGATAAACATTTAAATGGCCAATATGTAACTGGCGATCATACACCATGATTGCTAATGTATGTCAATACCAAAGAGTACAAATAAAAAAGCTTATAAATGATACAAAGGCAAATAAGAGTTGAAATAATAAAACAAAGCAAAAGAATATCAGTCCGCTCTAACACACAGAATGTGGGAGGCAAGTGAAAAAAAAAAAAAGAAGAGTTTCTTCTACGCATTCACTGATATAGACCACACTACCGGTCACTAACGGTCACTAACAGGGACTAATCCCTTTAGCAAACTTCAACAGTCAAAGCTAAACGACCCCGCTGCGCGATAGGGGAAATAAAGTCAGCGCTGCGAAAGGACACAGATATGGTCGTAGTGTGAATATACGTAGAGCACTAGTAGAGAAAAAAAAGAAAAAAAAAAAATAGACAAAAAAGGCGGCACTGATGCAGATGTCAGAGCACGAATCGGTAAAGCCAGAGCAGCCTTTCTCCAGTTGAAAAAAGTGTGGAGTTCCAGAGAGCTGTCACAACACACCAAAGTCCGGATTTTCAACTCCAATGTAAAAGCAGTTCTCCTATATGGAGCAGAGACATGGAGATTGACAAAAACCACAGTCAACAGAGTACAGACCTTCATGAACAGTTGCCTTAGAAGAATTTTGAAAATCCACTGGCCAGAGAAGATCAGCAACGTCAGACTCTGGGAGAGAACAGAGCAGATAACAGCAGAGAATGAAATTGGGCGAAGAAGATGGGGATGGATCGGTCACAGTCTGAGAAAGCCAGCTTCCAGTATCACTAGGCAGGCATTGTCATGGAACCCCCAGGGAAAGAGGAAAAGAGGTAGGCCGAGAAACTCCTGGCGTCGAGACCTCCAAGCAGACATCAAGAGACTGGGAACCACCTGGAGTAGAATCGAAGGAGAAGCACAGGACAGGAGTTGCTGGAGGTCTCTCGTCGACGGCCTATACCCGGGTAGGGGTGACAGGCGTAAGTAAGTAAGTAAGTACTAGTAGAGAAAGTGTCACGGTGCACAAGTACTAGTGCTATAAGCGTCACAAATCGCACAGAGTGAGAAGATCGGTATTCACGAATACTGTCGGCAGAAGTCAAAAGGATGACAATGTTAATATTGGACCACGTGCAGTGGTTGAAGTTAAAAACAAATGAATACGTCTCTGCGCAAACACAATAATTATGAGCAATGAGACGCAAGAAAATCAATTCGATATTGTTCAGTGTTAGCCTGGAAAGTAAAGCACAAAGTTATGTAAGGAAGAGTAACTGAATGTTCTGGAAATGAGTCTAATACACACGCACGGGGTGGCTGTACTGTGCCCACGGTTCCTGCTGTGCGTATGGCGTGTATGTGAGCGGGGGGACGCTGAAAGGATACGTTGGCTGCGTCATGCTGAAGTGTCCCCATGGTCCGGCCTCGCGATACTGTGGAAATGCGGCACTGTATGGTGGTAGTGGCGGTTGCTGCCACATAGGATACTGGCCCGGCATTTGTTGCTGATAGCTACATTGACTCTCTGCTGTACCACCAAATCTGGATTCGCTGTACTGTGATTCCAGACTTGGTGCTACAGCAGAGGACACTGACAGTCCACCTTGACTCTCCGGTGCAGCACCGAAGCTGGATGCACCACAGAGCGATTCCAGGTTGGGTGCTGCAGCGGACACTGACTGTCTGCCGGCTGCGACATTAGCGTAAGAGAGAGAGAGAGAGAGAGAGAGAGACACACTATTTGGGCATAGAGGACTATTGTTTACCATGAACAGGAAGTATTCTCAGGAAGGCCAACTCTGACAGCATTGAGTGGTGGGTGGTGTGTACGGTAGTCACTATTTCTCGGGAAGATATTTTAACTAGCGCTGTTGAATGTATTTGGTCAAGTGTGTTTGTTTATTTACGGAAAGGATGTGAAGGGAGTGTTGTGTACAATCGTATTCAAAATATAATCTCACTGTGATCATTGATAGATTAATTAGTCTTTGTTTAAAGCAGTCAATGGCAGCATTAATTATTTAGGGGGATGGGGGATCTGCCTTAATACTCGCGGGTTGGTAGCTGATCAAAAATCGTTGCTTGAATGATTTCTGGAGTGGAACTAAAATAGCTAGGTAATAAAGGTATTGGCGGTAAGTGTTGGGAGTTCGTTTGTCTAAATACGGAGAGGATCAAATAAATCTATAGATTGGGGGAGGGGTGCCCATCACCTGTCTAATTATCTATCTCTCGCCTACCCGGCACCGGCCTCCACGTGGCGTAGGTGGGTAGTCCGCTCAGTCCCTGACTGAGTGGGCTAGCGGACGGGTGCCATCTTTGTCCAGGATTAGGACTTGATGTCAGCAGATATGTTGTTCAGCCTTTTCACTGGTCCGGTTTTTAAGGAGCTGTGCTAACCTAGGTCGTACCATGTTGGATTGGTCCTTAAAAATACTCGTGACTTTTTGGTCCTTTGGATCCCAAGTGTTTGCCGTGCTTGGAGACCCGTGTCGGGGGAGAAGAGGATCCTGGTGGCTGAGGTTCCCTTTGGGCTGTGGCTCACTGGTGCCAACACTCCACTTCGGCCTTGACTTCTACCTAAACGGGAGGCTAGTCGTACCGGCCTAGTCAATCAGCTCTTGTCACGTTGAGCCCTAT
The DNA here is from genome assembly GCA_036245525.1 of Semisulcospira habei. NCBI lineage: Eukaryota > Metazoa > Mollusca > Gastropoda > Semisulcospiridae > Semisulcospira > Semisulcospira habei. The sequence goes on along the minus strand of BTPG01000010.1, from coordinate 490,265 downwards.
CCCACTGTTGACATGCGGGTTGCTATACGGAGCACCATGCTATACCTTCTGCTGCTGATTAGGTGCTTTACGCCAGTATTCCCCTGCATTCAACGGTGTGATAGAAGGCGGTGGCTCAAACGGTTCAATCGGGCTTACCCCCTTGAGTATATCTTTCGGGCAGTCTCCATTGTGCGTCGGCTGGAGACCCGCCGACAGTTGCACTTTCCCTTGTTGGGCTCGGTGGCGGGCGGGGACCCCCGGGGGATGAATATCTCTACTAATATAATATGGATAAAACAAAAAAACCAAAACTAGCACAGAAACGGCGCATAGACACCGACATTGCACATGACAGTGATTCAGACTGTGAGGAAGCGACGCCTCAGGCGTCGGCCGTATGGCCTCGCTTCCTCATTGTCCATAGCAAGGTGAAGGAGAAACCAGTTACCAAGCTGCATCCTTTTCTGGTGGGGGAGACCCTCAGGAGCCGTGTTGGCAGGCCTGACGCCCAGCGCCTCAGGTCTGGTGACTTGCTGGTGGAGTGCCGTACTCGGGCACACTCCAGCGGGCTACTGGGGCTCTCTTCCATCGGAGACACTCCTGTGGAAGTCACACCCCACAAAACTATGAATTCGTCAAGAGGCGTAATCAAAGATCAAGCTTTGGCAGAACTGTCAGAAGATGAACTTGTAAGGAACCTTAAGTCTCAGGGGGTGACTTGCGTCAGGCGCTTCGCTTCCAAGCGAGGTGGTGGGGAGATCCGTCTCCCTACCATCATCCTGACGTTTGGCACCCCCACCCCTCCTACTACCATCTGGGGAGGTTACTACTCCCTGAGAGTGAAAAAGTACGTCCCTCTTCCCCTCCGGTGCTTTAAGTGCCAAAAGTATGGCCATGGGCAGAAGACATGCCGTCAGGCAGAGGCTTCATGCGCCCGTTGCACTAGGCCCGGACACTCTGCTGAGTCCTGCACAGCCACCCCCCTGTGTGTGAATTGCCAGGGGGCGCATATGGCTTCGGATAAGAAATGCCCTCGTTGGATATCCGAGTGCAAGATTCAGCAGGTGCGTGTGGAGAAGGGGCTGTCCTTTCTGGATGCCAAAAAACTGGTTGAAGGCCCTGGTGCAGCTGCGGCTGCCCCAACCTCTAACACCTCAGTGTATACTTTTAGTGCAGCGGTGGCAGGCAAGCGCCCCACCAAAGACTTTTCATGTCAGACCCCAACTTCTTGGTTGGGGGCGGAGCCTCGGCTCATCTCGCCCCTAGAGAGTAACCCTCCTCCGGTGGTGACAAGGAGCCAGGGAACGCAGAAGGCGGACACTGCCGGTCCGGTTGTGCCGCCTTCTGTTGCCCCTAAGCCTCAGCCCCCACCCAAACCTGTTAGTCAGTCAACTCCAAAGGCTTCTGGCTCTGGTCAGCCTTCTAAGGCCGCTAACTCTAGCGGCAGGAACGCTGCCCAGGACCAGAAGTCTAAGAAATCTATGGGACCGCTGTGCGCACGGGCCCAGAAGGGGAACACAGATGTCCCCCTTCAAAACAAATATGCTGCACTGGAGGAGCGGATGGAGGGAGTGGAAGTTGTTGTTGCTGATGCTGCGGCAGCTCCACCCCCTTCCTCTCCAAAGAACCAGAGGAGGCCCGGGAGCCGGCCCCCCTCTGTTTCTTCAACTCCTTCCAAGGTAAAGGAAAAAGGAGGGAAAAACTCCTTATCCCCAGATCAGACTTAATCATGGACTCTTTGCTTCAGTGGAATTGTCGTGGTTTTCGAGCTAACTTTGAGGAATTACGTCTTTTAGTCAAGTTCTATAACCCCTCAGTCATATCTCTTCAGGAGACTTACCTGAAGACTTCTGACCCTGTGTCTTTTAATGGTTTTAATGTTATACATAAAGGCTCTGATTCGGAGAGGCGCTCGGGTGGAGCGGCTCTTCTCATTAGTAGCCAAATTTTATGTAGCCCCGTTAGCATCGACACCTGTCTTCAGGCTGTCGCTGCTCGGGTTACCTTAAAAAAGACCATAACCATATGCAGTATTTACCTGCCACCATCACTGCGGGTCTGTAGCAATGATATTTTTCACTTAGTAGATCAACTGCCCCCTCCCTTTATTCTCATGGGGGATTTTAACGGTCATGCTCACCTTTGGGGTAGTGACCACTATGATGGCAGAGGTCAGATGTTAGAAGATGTTTTTTCTCAACTTAACCTATGTGTCTTTAACGATGGCTCACCTACATACTCTAACTCAGGTTCCGGATCTAGTTCTGTTCTAGACCTCACTGTGTGTGATCCTTCTCTCATGCTGGACTTTGACTGGAAGGTTCACGACGACCTGTGTGGTAGTGACCACTTCCCAGTAGTCCTGTCATCGGTCAGCTGTGAGGAGGATTCGCCGGTGGGGCGCTGGAATCTCAAGAAAGCTAACTGGTCTCTGTTTGCCTCTCTCTGTCAGTCTCGTCTTACAGAGGAGGTGGTCATGTCAGCTGAAGAACCTGTTTCTTGTTTTACTTCTATTTTGTTGGAGGTTGCAGGTGAAACCATCCCTAGAACTTCCACATCACTCCCTCGGAAGCCAAGAGTACCATGGTTCAATGAAGAGTGCCGCAAGGCCCAAACAATGCGCAAATCTGCTCAGCGACGTGCATTTCGTAATCCGTCGCAAGCAAATATTTTAACCTTTAAAAGACAGCGGGCGAAAGCCCGTTATATTTTTAAACGTGAACGCCGTGCTTCCTGGAGACGCTTCGTCTCATCTTTATCTTCTAGGACTCCGTCCCAAAAAGTCTGGAAGGCTGTTCGAAGAATTAGGGGCAGGGGTGGCTCGGCTTCTGTCGGCCATCTTAGAGATGGTGCCAGGTTGGTCACAGATAAAAAGGCTGTGGCCAATTTGCTTGCCTCCACCATTGCCCATAATTCTTCAACAGAGCATTATTCACCTTTCTTCCAGAGAGAGAAGGAGAAGCGAGAATCTTGTGCTTGTGATTTTATATCGGATAACTTGGAAGACTATAATGCCCCTTTTACGTTTTCAGAATTGCAGCAAGCCATGCAGAAATGTACTGACTATGCTGCTGGATTAGATACCATCCATTATCAGCTCATAACACATCTGCCTGAGGATTCACTCCTTGTACTTCTCAAGGCCTTTAACCATATCTGGATAACCGGTCATTTTCCGCCATCTTGGCGCCAGGCTGTGGTTGTGCCAATTCCCAAGCCGGGTAAGGATCCTTCCGACCCGGGCAACTACCGGCCAATAGCTTTGACATCATGTTTATGTAAAACTATGGAACGCTTGGTCAACGCCCGACTGGTGTGGCATCTTGAGTCACAGGGTCTCATCACAGACCTCCAGTGCAGTTTCTGGCGCTTCCGTAGTACAACTGACCATCTAGTCCGCTTTGAGTCTTTTATCCGAGATGCTTTTGTCAACAAGCAGCATGTCTATGCAATTTTCTTTGATCTTGAAAAGGCATATGACACGACCTGGAAGCATGGTATAATGTCTGATTTGTCGGACATGGGTTTTAAAGGGCATCTGCCCGTTTTTATTCACAATTTTTTGTCCAACAGGTCGTTCCATGTCCGTGTGGGCTCCACCCTCTCCGACTCCTTTGAACAGGAGATGGGTGTCCCGCAGGGCAGTATTCTATCTCCTGTTTTATTTAGCATTAAAATAAATAACATTGTAAAGGCCGTCAAGGATGATTCTGAATGCTCTTTGTTTGTGGACGACTTTGCTTTGTGTGCACGAGGTCGAGGACTTGCGTCCCTTGAGAGGCGCTTGCAGCTGTGCGTTGATCGCATCCAGGGGTGGGTGTCTCTCAATGGATTCAGATTCTCGCCCTCCAAGACAGTCTGTGTGCATTTTACTAACCAGACGAAATTTTTTCCAGAACCTAGCCTGAGCATTGCTGGAGTGCCAATTAAGGTGGCTGAAGAAGCTAAGTTTTTGGGGGTCATCTTTGACAAAAGATTGACCTTCTGCAACCATGTTAACTACCTTAGAACCTCTTGTCGGAAGGCCCTCGACATTCTTCGTGTCGTTGGTCGTACTGACTGGGGTGCAGACCGCATCGTCTTACTTCGACTGTACCGGGCCCTTGTTCGGTCCAAACTGGATTACGGCTCTGTGGTATATGGCTCGGCTTCCAAGTCTGTTCTGCAGCGTCTGAACACAATTCACCATCAAGGTCTGCGCATATGTCTGGGAGCCTTCAGGACATCTCCAGTTCCTAGTCTGTATGCAGAGGCAGGGGAGCCTTCTCTCAGGCTCCGCCGCATCCGCCTCATGCTCAGCTACGTTCTGAAGCTGAAGGCCCATCCAGAAAATCCTGCCTATGATTGTGTTTTTAACCCGTCGTTTGCAGAGATTTACGATGCCCATCCGGGAGCTGTCCGTCCACTTTCCTTCCGTGTCCGACCTCATCTGCAGGCGGCCGGAGTGGACCTGGACAAAGTTTCGGAATCTCTGCAACACGTCACTCCACCCTGGCTACTACCAGTTCCTGACATCTTGCTGGACTTGACTGCCCACAAGAAGGATTGTACTCCACCAGCCATATACCAACAGAGCCTCAATGAACTCCTTTCAATTTTTCCTGGCTATTGTCGTCTTTATACGGATGGGTCCAAGTCTGAGGATGGAAGAGTGGCTGCGGCTGCAGTGTCCTCTCGCCATCCTAGACGCCCATTTAAGCTCCGTCTCCCTGACCATTCCTCTGTATTTAGTGCAGAACTGCAGGCCATTCTGCTAGCACTCAAGCATGCCTATCAGTCTCGGGAAAGGAACTTCCTGATTCTGTCTGACTCTCTTTCTGCCCTGCAGGCCCTTCAGGGCGCGGGAACAGACCATCCACTGCTGGTGCAGATTAGAGAGCTCTACGCGGACTTGAAGAAGGAATATTATGACATCATTTTTATTTGGGTCCCAGGCCATGTGGGCATCGAAGGCAACAGAATCGCAGATTCTGCTACCACTAGTACCCGCAGTGACCCTGTCCCTGACACACAGACTGTCTATAGTGATTTTAAACCTGTTATTAGTTTGTACATAGCCCGCGAGTGGCAGTCCGAGTGGGACAAAGAGGAAGGGAACAAGCTTCATGAAGCTCTTCCTAAGTTGTCTGACAGTCTACCTTTCCACTGCGGCAGCCGCCGTGAGGAGACTGTCCTTGCTCGGCTCCACATCGGGCACACATATGTTACGCACTCTTACTTACTTAAACAGGATGAGCGTCCATGGTGTTTTGCCTGTGATGAGCAGTTTTCTGTTCGACACTTTTTGCTGTATTGTGCTGACCTAATTGACACCAGATATAAACACTTCACAGCAGACTCCTTGAAGGTTTTGTTCCGGGATGTTCCCCCGGACAAAATCTTCAATTTTTTGAGAGAATGCAATATTTTTAACAAGATCTGAGCATTCGTAGACTATGTGAATTTTTTTATTTGCCCTTTTTGAGAGTCTGTAGACGTTTCTTTTCCAGACATGTGCGACATTTTAGCCTGAGATTTTTAATCTATATTTACATCTTGTCTTAAGACCTTGCTTTTAGTCTGGCTGACCAGATTTTTACCCATCCCGCCGTGAGATGGCCTTAGTCGCCTGCTCGGCGTTAAACCCAAATAACTAACTAATCTTACCGCATGACACAATAAGAAAGAAACGATACAAGTACGCACTGACTGTTGTAGACATTGCTTCAAGGTACAAAGACGCTGAACCCATATCTGACAAAACAGCCAGTACAGTTGCTACTGCTTTATCTAGTATCTATAAAAGAGGTCCTTTAAGATACCCCAGACTAGTGCAGGTTGATGACGGATCAGAATTCAAAGGTGCAGTTAATCAGTTATTTGCGAAGCATGGCGTACTGGTCAGACGAGGTATTCCAGGTGTGCACAGATCGCAGGCAATTGTAGAGAACTTTAACAAACAGTTATCAGAAAGACTTTTCAGTTACCAGTATTCTAAGGAACTCATGCATGACACCCGGAACACTGAGTGGGTTAAGAGATTACCACATGTGATAAAAGCAATGAACAATGAAGGCCATGGCTTGCGCCCTAAGCCTGCTGATGCTATTAAAATGAAAACAATTACAGAGCCAAAAAAAGGGTCAACCCCAGCCCAGGCGCCAGACACAAGTTTATTTACCAAACAGGTGAGATATCTATATCAACCAGGTGAAGCTGAAAATGACATCAGACGAAGGTCAACAGACCCCATCTGGTCAACATCTGTTCATAATATAAAAAAAATAATCCCTGGTCCTAACAGTCCTGACGGTCCAGACGCAACAATATATTACCTGTATGACCCTGCACCCCAGAGGGCATTTGTCAGAGAAGAATTACAGATTATTCCCCCAGACACCGTTACTCATTTCAGTAACTAAGTCGTCAATTAATTCATCAACCAGTTCATCACAAATGTCTTCAGATAACTTGAGCCTGTAATGACCAGGTGCATAAGCTTTCTCCTTACTGAAAAACACTCGTTTTGTGTCTCCAACTGCCAGAGACTTCTTATGTGTTTGGATCATTTCAAGATTATGTTTGTTTGATCTCAGTGACTTGTTTGGATAATCAGGCATTAATGCACCATCTAATACTTGCTTGTAATGTTCATGACGAATGTCTTTATTTTTTATTGCTGTTTTTTTATTCCTTTGGCTTTTGACTGACTACCCTTCTGGTGCAGAATAGAATACATTTTTGATCTCAGTCCAACGTACTCAACTATTGGCACACCATTTAGTTCATCTTTAAACTTACCAGGCACTTTCTTGTTTTGTGTGCTGAACAGCGGGTGGTCTTTAGGGTAATCAGATGTGTCATACATGTGTAGTTCTGTTTTCATGTCTTCATAAAAGTCTTCAGTACACACATCAATGATCATAGAGTCAGTGTCAGTGTATAGCAGACGGCAGTCAGGATACTTTGGTTTGAAGTAATCATAATAAAATTCAAGCATCACCAGTTTTGATAATTCAAGAATTGCCATACCAATCAATACTGGCTTGTCCAGTTTAACAATCTTTTTTTTGAGTGACACTGCATACAATGATGAATGAAATTCTTTATACCCTGTGTACTGGGGCTTACCTGCAAGTTTAATTGCACCCAATTCAGTTGTGACCAGTCTCACATCTTTTCTGTGATGATGATTTTCCATTGTCTTGCCAAAACAGGCATTGTTCATAAGCTTAAAAAAGTCTTTGTCAAATGCAGTGTTGCCGTCTCTGGCACGGAGGGTTGTGTTCTTCATTATGTAATCTTTCATGAAAGCACTCTGATCAAATTGAATGCCTCTGTGAACTTTCTTTAGTACTAACCCATGTCTGATGTAAAACTGCAACAAGCGGTAGTGACACACGTAATTAAATTTGTCATTTAAATTTGGCACAAGTTTGGTGTCTTCTTTTTTCCCTGTCATACTCATTTTCTCAACAGCCAACGGATAATCATTGTGGTAATCATGTAGGTGATGTGGGTACTCCAGGTCTACTTCAAAGATCCAACCCTTCGCGTCGTTTCGGTCAAGAGTTATAATATAGTTTGCTAACCCTGAGTCTGTTACATCATACTGTGACAAATCATACAGACAAAAGTTTTTCAAGGGCAATAACTCACACATCGCGAATCCATAAAGGTTATTAGCGTCAAGGTACGTAATGAATGACCTTGACCTCGAGGGGTCAAACCCCCGTCCCGGGCCGTCTAAATATTTATTATTTGCCTTTGCATAATTGTTCGATGCAATACTAATTCCTCCCCTCAATCCGCGTTCCACCATTTCACCCATCGTACGATCAGACAACAGGTCTATAAATATCTTACTGGATTTCAAAAATGCATCCCATGTCATGCCAGGACTAGTGATGTAGCAAGCTGGGTCAAGTCTGTAGTGTAACAAACCCTTCTCACGGTAACTTTCAAAAACGTCTGCTAGCAAACAAACGTCAGCTTTCAAGTACTGGTCATGGTAGTCACCAATTGTCTGACACCCTAACTTCCCCCACGCATCAAGTGCATACTGGTATTCAGAGTCAGAAATACCTTTACCAGTTCATCATCATCATCATCAGTCCCTTGCCCGAACTGGGCGTTGGGGGGACTGAAAGGCAGCAGCAACAGACAGTGCTCTCCACTGAGTTCTATTTTGGGCGGTGGCAAGCAAGTCTGGCATCTCGAGTTCGGTCCATTCTTTTATGTTTGCGACCCAACTCTTTCTCTGACGACCTCGCCGACGACTTCCTTCGAGAGTGCCTTGAAGGATAGTCTTGGACAAGGTGTTGTGTCGGGTCACGTGGCCAAACCAAGCAAGCTTGCGCCGTTTCACGGTTGCCAGAAGAGGTTCATGTGGGCCCACCAGGGAGGTGACGATGCTCCGTACATATTCGTTGGTTTTGTGCTCGCGGTACGAGATGCGGAGCAACTTCCTCAGGCACTTGTTCTCAAAGGCCTGGATTTTCTTTTCTGAGTCTGCAAGCAGTGTCCAAGTCTCACAGCCGTAGAGTAGAATAGACACTACGAGGGACTTGTAAAGCCTGTACTTGATGGTGAAGCTGATGGAGTTACTTCGCCATATCCTGTCCAGCCTGGCCATTGCGGATGTTGCTGTACCTATCCTGATACGGATCTCTGCTACGCAACTACCGTCTTTGGACAGGGTGGCTCCCAAGTACTTGAAGCTATTGACCTCTTCTAGCTTCTGGCCGTTCATGTGAATGTTGCTGCTGCTGTCGCTTGTGGTGTTGATCATCACTTTGCTTTTATCCGTACTGATCTCCATGCCATAAGACCCTGCGCTACTTGAAAATTTGTCTGTCAGGTTTTGAAGCTCACTATTGCTGCCTGCCATGAGGTCAATATCGTCTGCGAATCGAAGATTGCACAGGGATCTGCCACCAATAGAGATTGAAGTATGGTGGTCGTGGAGGGTTTCCTGCATGATCTTCTCCAGGAATATGTTGAAAAGGACAGGAGAGAGCAGGCATCCTTGACGGACACCGATCGTCGTCCTGAAGAACTCGCCTGACTGATTGTTAAGTAGAACCGCGCTGCAGGCGTTCTTGTAAAGCGCTTCTATCATTTGGATCAGTCCCTCCTCTATGTTGAACGATCTCATGACTTGCCAGAGTCCGTCGTGCCAGACGCGATCAAATGCTTTCCTGAAATCAATGAAGTTGTGGTAGAGTTCGCGCTGATGCTGCAGATGTTTCTCGATCAGGACGCGGCAGTTGAAAATCTGCTCTACAGTGCTTCTTCCAACTCTGAAGCCAGCCTGTTCTTCTGCCAGCAGTTCCTCGGCGAAAGTTTTGAGGCGGTTGAGAATGATTCTAAGCATTACTTTGCTAGGGTGACTTATCAGACTGATAGTTCTGTAGTTCTGGCACTGTTTCATGTTTCCTTTCTTGGGGAGCGGGATCACTAGAGACTGTGTCCATTCTACTGGCCATTTCTTTTGCTCCCAGATCTTTTGACAGAGTGTAGTGAGGACCTTCGTTGTTACTTCTCCTCCATGTTTCAACAGTTCAGCAGGTATGTTGTCTACACCTGGAGACTTTCCTCCCTTCAGGCTGCGTACGGCTGCTTCCACCTCTTCAGCTAACACTGGCAGGTCTTCAGCCTTCCTGGCCCCAGCCTGGTTGTTTTGGAGGATGCTGGTGTCTGGCTCAGCCTTGTAGTTATACAAGTCTCGGCAGTACTCAGTCCATCTGTTTAGTACAGCAGTGTTTTCCGTAAGGAGTTGGCCGCTGCTGTCTTCGATGACTGTGGCTGTTCGCTGTTGAGTCTTGGTGAGGGTCCTTAGCGTTTCATAAGCCTTCTTGCTGTTGCCGTTTGCCATGCCCTCTTCCACGCTACAACACTGGTCTTCAATCCAATCTTCTTTGGCTTCTTTCATCCTCTTCCTGATCTTCTTGTTGACAAGTCTGTACTTGTTTGCTGATGTGAGGTCTTGGCCTCTCTTTTTCTTCCAGGCTCTCCTCTCATCACAGAGATCGAGGATGTCATCGGTGACCCAGGGCTGTTTGCGCTTCCTCTGCTTCCCCAGCACTTCTTCTGCTGTAGAAAGTAACACCTCTTTTATATTTCCAGCAAGGGTGTCTACGTCGCAGTCCAAAGTAGCCAAGGCTGCAAATCTGCCTCCCACCTGGGCTTGGAAGAGCTCTTCTACTTCCGGGTCTTTTAGCTTCTGGAGGTCGAATCTGATGCGAGGGCTCTTGCTATCTCGTTTCAATGCCAGCTTCAACTTGAGGCTAGTAAGGACGAGGTTGTGGTCGCTGCCAATATCAGCGCCAGGAAAGGACCTCGTTTGTGCTTTGTTAATGCTGGATTTGAATCGTTGAGGCAGCAAGATGAAGTCAATCTGGTTATGGACCAGGCCTCCTGGCGATTGCCATGTCACTGTTCTTGACTTCTTGTGTGGATGGAGGGTATTAGCAACGGTGAGACGGTGACTCTGTGCGAACTCTAAAAGTCGCAGGCCTTTGTCGTTTGTTTCTCTTTACCAGTTAGTGTAGAATAAAATTTCTCTTTTGGTGGCAGTCTTGTTTCCTCAAACACAATCCAGTGATCAATGTACTCATACGGATACACACCTTTCTTAACCAAGTCTGGCTCAAAATATTTACTTGTTATTGGAAACTCAGTCAGTCCTTCTGCAAGACTAGCAAGACCTAAAGACAAATGTTGCATGGAGTCATAAAATGCTAATTTGTCTAACCTAAAAGTCAAGTATTTCTCAGTTGTCTGGGCAATACAACTTATGTTTTTGTAAGACTCATCTACAGCCTGCATGATAATATGTGAATCATATCCTTTGAGATTGTGAGAAAAGATTGGTAACTTGTATGTCTTAGGATCTATTTTTAATAATAAGTTACAATTGTTATGTGCAGCACCTCTGTAACGTCCAGTTATGTGATCATGGTCACGAACTTTATCACCCCCCAGAGGCTGTTCACAAATCCAACACGTCTCAGCTGTATCAAATTTTAGTTTGTCTTCTTCTGTCATCACCAAAGCATTTGTCTTAAGATCAACAGTCTCATAATCATAACCTGGTAATCCATCTGAATATTCCAAAGTAACATTATATGTCGTGTATATCCTTATTGTCGGTGTTGAGAGTTTAAAGCTGGGTTCAAACACACGTGTTTTTAAGTCAGTAAAGTGCATAACATCTTTGAAGCATTCTGTAACATCAAACACTTGGGTTTGTCCGTCTGTCATTTTTATTGGACAAACAAATGTATAAATTAATTTACATCAATTTACTAACCCATACCCTGTGGGCTGATCTGTCTTTAAAATGAGCTTTAGATGTTTAGTTGATTTCAGTTTATTTTTTACATCATCACGTTCATGCTTATTTGGTATGACATCGTTTTCTCTGAGACAGTCTTCAAATCTGTCACGGTCCTTACAGTAAAACAAACAGATAAACTTTAACTGTTCTCGAAAATCTTTCAGTACAGCATTATATTTCTGAGTGAGAATCCATACACTTATGTTTGCATGTCTGCCACTGAAGGCAAGTTCTGCCAATGTGTTTCTCTTCTTGACAATGTCTTTCTCTGCAGAACAGTCATCGACTATGAACAATGTTGGCTGTCCTTCAAATTGCTTGTAAAAATATTGTATGTAGTCATTCAGTTTTTTTCAGGGTCAACTAAGTATATGTTGCTGTCAGTCCAAATGAATAAACGGTTGTGATAAGCTTTGTTGTATTTGATTGTTGGACAAAATATTACTATGTTTTCAAAATGGTGGATGTATCTTGTTTGTAATAAGTCAAGTACGAATTGAGTTTTCCCACACCCTGTGGCACCACAAAATAATCCACAGTGTGGATCGAGTGTCATTAAGCCCCGGTTCATTTTAATACACAATATAATTTTAATATATGTGTCCACTTAGTCTGCTTTCTGCAATATTGAGTTGTGCGTCATATATCAGGTACAAATATATGTTAATGGCTTCGGCTTTTTCAACCTTCTTTTGTATCTGAATTGTTATTCCATCACTACCGTTCTCGACAGTTCGTCCTGACCCATGCAGGTAGTCGTCGTCTGTACTGCGAAGGTCTAGCCACAGTGCATACTTGTTTGTAAGGTATTGTCCAATCCTAACATCATACAGATGTAGATCTTTACACGCAATGTTTGCTGGTTTATCTCTAATCCTTCCTCCTGCAAAATACTTTGTGATCTCATCGTAGTGCTGGTATGGTAACATTCCTGAAGCGTACACTTGATTAGGACGGCCTTCAATTGTGCAGGACAAGTGTGTAATCTTAGGATTGTAGAATTTTTCTGAATCCCGTTTGTATGGTTCTGCTGGTTCAACAAACAACAAAAGAATACCTTTCAGTGACCTAGCAGGTGTGTTCAAGTTTATGTTCCACATTGGGTCACTTTTGTCTTTGGGTATTAAACTATGTCTAATTACCCTGTCATAATAAATTGGAAGTCTTAACTGGTACTGATTTTGTATGAGTCTAGCTAGTTCAGTGTGTGTAACAATTTCATATTCCAAAGAAATGTTAGAGATCTTGTATGTTGCATCTGTGGCAGATGATTTAATAACTTTGGAGTAGTCATTGAAGGTTAGTTCAAAACTCAGACGGTCATTTAGTGCTCCTTGATAATAAGGCAGATGAGCTGTGAGGATTTCAAACTCAAGTGGAATGTAAAATCTGGTTCCATATGTTTCAGCTATAATAACTTCTTTGGCTGCTGACGTTGATTTATCTCCAGCATCGATTCGAAGTTTGGTAACATTATCAGACTGTATGCCTTGGTAAATACGGTCTTCTCGTTCTTCTCTTGTAAGCCAAAGGTCTTTGTAACAGTAAAACACATCTGAGTCGTCAAGACTAAACACTTCCTGCCCTTCAAGTTTTACTTTAATAGTTCTAACAATTGCTCTGCCAAGATTGTTAACTAGTGTTCTGTTCATGTCTGCGTCTGATGATAGTTCAATATTAAATGCTAGGCGTGCAGTGCCAGGAACAATAACGTCACTGGGTCCTAGGTTTGGAAACTTGACTGTAAGTGTTTGGTTCTGGTCTATGGTACTTGGATTGTTCGTGATGACTATTGTTTGACGAATGCCTTTAACACCCAGGGGCTCACGTAGTTTTCTGTATGGGTCTAACTTTGATCCGTAAGACTGTGTCATTTTTATTATGCACAATAAAAAATAATAAATTAATAAAACAATGGCAGCGGGAGGATTTAATCATGATGATTTTGAAATTGATGTCGTGGATGCCTCAGATACCAGTATCACAGATATGACTGGAATGGGAACTAGTAGTAGTATGTATCACGAACTGCTAAAAGACAAAGTAAACTCATTTTATGACAGTGTTGGTGCACACCCAGAAGTCTTGGATCCTAATCAGTTTGAATATGATAAAGCCTACCCGGCACCGGCCTCCACGTGGCGTAGGTGGGTAGTCCGCTCAGTCCCTGACTGAGTGGGCTAGCGGACGGGTGCCATCTTTGTCCAGGATTAGGACTTGATGTCAGCAGATATGTTGTTCAGCCTTTTCACTGGTCCGGTTTTGAAGGAGCTGTGCTAACCTAGGTCGTACCATGTTGGATTGGTCCTTAAAAATACTCGTGACTTTTTGGTCCTTTGGATCCCAAGTGTTTGCCGTGCTTGGAGACCCGTGTCGGGGGAGAAGAGGATCCTGGTGGCTGAGGTTCCCTTTGGGCTGCGGCTCACTGGTGCCAACACTCCACTTCGGCCTTGACTTCTACCTAAACGGGAGGCTAGTTGTACCGGCCTAGTCAATCGGCTCTTGTCACGTTGAGCCCTATCCCACTGTTGACATGCGGGTTGCTATACGGAGCACCATGCTATAGCTTCTGCTGATTAGGTGCTTTACGCCAGTATTCCCCTGCATTCAACGGTGTGATAGAAGGCGGTGGCTCAAACGGTTCAATCGGGCTTACCCCCTTGAGTATATCTTTCGGGCAGTCTCCATTGTGCGTCGGCTGGAGACCCGCCGACAGTTGCACTTTCCCTTGTTGGGCTCGGTGGCGGGCGGGGACCCCCGGGGGATGAATATCTCTACTAATATAATATGGATAAAACCAAAAAACCAAAACTAGCACAGAAACGGCGCATAGACACCGACATTGCACATGACAGTGATTCAGACTGTGAGGAAGCGACGCCTCAGGCGTCGGCCGTATGGCCTCGCTTCCTCATTGTCCATAGCAAGGTGAAGGAGAAACCAGTTACCAAGCTGCATCCTTTTCTGGTGGGGGAGACCCTCAGGAGCCGTGTTGGCAGGCCTGACGCCCAGCGCCTCAGGTCTGGTGACTTGCTGGTGGAGTGCCGTACTCGGGCACACTCCAGCGGGCTACTGGGGCTCTCTTCCATCGGAGACACTCCTGTGGAAGTCACACCCCACAAAACTATGAATTCGTCAAGAGGCGTAATCAAAGATCAAGCTTTGGCAGAACTGTCAGAAGATGAACTTGTAAGGAACCTTAAGTCTCAGGGGGTGACTTGCGTCAGGCGCTTCGCTTCCAAGCGAGGTGGTGGGGAGATCCGTCTCCCTACCATCATCCTGACGTTTGGCACCCCCACCCCTCCTACGCCCCACCCGGGTCTGCCCTGGGGGACTTGGGTGGGGTTAGGTATTTTTTAGTTCCCAGGGTCACCCTGGTCAGCCCCACAGGGTGGGTTTTTCTCTCTATTCTGGGTCATGTGTTTCTGTCTACCCTTTGTCCATTCACCTGTATTTGCCTTTTTAAAACTCTCCCTACTGTCTGCACTGCCTGTAGCTCTTGATATTGGATGTGTGTTGCTAAATGGTCTTAGCTTTATTTAGGCCCCATGTGTTAGGTTTATTTAATGTATTTGACCGGCTGGCGACATACATTCAATGTTCTGTTTATTTTTTTTTTTCACAAGCAGTGCAGGCACGTCCTGAGAAAGCCTTGTTGCTGTCGGGACGTTAAGCAATGTACAATCAATCAATCAACCCACCCCTCCTACTACCATCTGGGGAGGTTACTACTCCCTGAGAGTGAAAAAGTACGTCCCTCTTCCCCTCCGGTGCTTTAAGTGCCAAAAGTATGGCCATGGGCAGAAGACATGCCGTCAGGCAGAGGCTTCATGCGCCCGTTGCACTAGGCCCGGACACTCTGCTGAGTCCTGCACAGCCACCCCCCTGTGTGTGAATTGCCAGGGGGCGCATATGGCTTCGGATAAGAAATGCCCTAGTTGGATATCCGAGTGCAAGATTCAGCAGGTGCGTGTGGAGAAGGGGCTGTCCTTTCTGGATGCCAAAAAACTGGTTGAAGGCCCTGGTGCTGCTGCGGCTGCCCCAACCTCTAACACCTCAGTGTATACTTTTAGTGCAGCGGTGGCAGGCAAGCGCCCCACCAAAGACTTTTCATGTCAGACCCCAACTTCTTGGTTGGGGGCGGAGCCTCGGCTCATCTCGCCCCTGGAGAGTAACCCTCCTCCGGTGGTGACAAGGAGCCAGGGAACGCAGAAGGCGGACACTGCCGGTCCGGTTGTGCCGCCTTCTGTTGCCCCTAAGCCTCAGCCCCCACCCAAACCTGTTAGTCAGTCAACTCCAAAGGCTTCTGGCTCTGGTCAGCCTTCTAAGGCCGCTAACTCTAGCGGCAGGAACGCTGCCCAGGACCAGAAGTCTAAGAAATCTATGGGACCGCTGTGCGCACGGGCCCAGAAGGGGAACACAGATGTGCCCCTTCAAAACAAATATGCTGCACTGGAGGAGCGGATGGAGGGAGTGGAAGTTGTTGTTGCTGATGCTGCGGCAGCTCCACCCCCTTCCTCTCCGAAGAACCAGAGGAGGCCCGGGAGCCGGCCCCCCTCTGTTTCTTCAACTCCTTCCAAGGTAAAGGAAAAAGGGGGGAAAAACTCCTTACCCCCAGATCAGACTTAATCATGGACTCTTTGCTTCAGTGGAATTGTCGTGGTTTTCGAGCTAACTTTGAGGAATTACGTCTTTTAGTCAAGTTCTATAACCCCTCAGTCATATCTCTTCAGGAGACTTACCTGAAGACTTCTGACCCTGTGTCTTTTAATGGTTTTAATGTTATACATAAAGGCTCTGATTCGGAGAGGCGCTCGGGTGGAGCGGCTCTTCTCATTAGTAGCCAAATTTTATGTAGCCCCGTTAGCATCGACACCTGTCTTCAGGCTGTCGCTGCTCGGGTTACCTTAAAAAAGACCATAACCATATGCAGTATTTACCTGCCACCATCACTGCGGGTCTGTAGCAATGATATTTTTCACTTAGTAGATCAACTGCCCCCTCCCTTTATTCTCATGGGGGATTTTAACGGTCATGCTCACCTTTGGGGTAGTGACCACTATGATGGCAGAGGTCAGATGTTAGAAGATGTTTTTTCTCAACTTAACCTATGTGTCTTTAACGATGGCTCACCTACATACTCTAACTCAGGTTCCGGATCTAGTTCTGTTCTAGACCTCACTGTGTGTGATCCTTCTCTCATGCTGGACTTTGACTGGAAGGTTCACGACGACCTGTGTGGTAGTGACCACTTCCCAGTAGTCCTGTCATCGGTCAGCTGTGAGGAGGATTCGCCGGTGGGGCGCTGGAATCTCAAGAAAGCTAACTGGTCTCTGTTTGCCTCTCTCTGTCAGTCTCGTCTTACAGAGGAGGTGGTCATGTCAGCTGAAGAACCTGTTTCTTGTTTTACTTCTATTTTGTTGGAGGTTGCAGGTGAAACCATCCCTAGGACTTCCACATCACTCCCTCGGAAGCCGAGAGTACCATGGTTCAATGAAGAGTGCCGCAAGGCCCAAACAATGCGCAAATCTGCTCAGCGACGTGCATTTCGTAATCCGTCGCAAGCAAATATTTTAACCTTTAAAAGACAGCGGGCGAAAGCCCGTTATATTTTTAAACGTGAACGCCGTGCTTCCTGGAGACGCTTCATCTCATCTTTATCTTCTAGGACTCCGTCCCAAAAAGTCTGGAAGGCTGTTCGAAGAATTAGGGGCAGGGGTGGCTCGGCTTCTGTCGGCCATCTTAGAGATGGTGCCAGTTTGGTCACAGATAAAAAGGCTGTGGCCAATTTGCTTGCCTCCACCATTGCCCATAATTCTTCAGCAGAGCATTATTCACCTTTCTTCCAGAGAGAGAAGGAGAAGCGAGAATCTTGTGCTTGTGATTTTATATCGGATAACTTGGAAGACTATAATGCCCCTTTTACGTTTTCAGAATTGCAGCAAGCCATGCAGAAATGTACTGACTCTGCTGCTGGATTAGATACCATCCATTATCAGCTCATAACACATCTGCCTGAGGATTCACTCCTTGTACTTCTCAAGGCCTTTAACCATATCTGGATAACCGGTCATTTTCCGCCATCTTGGCGCCAGGCTGTGGTTGTGCCAATTCCCAAGCCGGGTAAGGATCCTTCCGACCCGGGCAACTACCGGCCAATAGCTTTGACATCATGTTTATGTAAAACTATGGAACGCTTGGTCAACGCCCGACTGGTGTGGCATCTTGAGTCACAGGGTCTCATCACAGACCTCCAGTGCGGTTTCCGGCGCTTCCGTAGTACAACTGACCATCTAGTCCGCTTTGAGTCTTTTATCCGAGATGCTTTTGTCAACAAGCAGCATGTCTATGCAATTTTCTTTGATCTTGAAAAGGCATATGACACTACCTGGAAGCATGGTATAATGTCTGATTTGTCGGACATGGGTTTTAAAGGGCATCTGCCCGTTTTTATTCACAATTTTTTGTCCAACAGGTCGTTCCATGTCCGTGTGGGCTCCACCCTCTCCGACTCCTTTGAACAGGAGATGGGTGTCCCGCAGGGCAGTATTCTATCTCCTGTTTTATTTAGCATTAAAATAAATAACATTGTAAAGGCCGTCAAGGATGATTCTGAATGCTCTTTGTTTGTGGACGACTTTGCTTTGTGTGCACGAGGTCGAGGACTTGCGTCCCTTGAGAGGCGCTTGCAGCTGTGCGGTGATCGCATCCAGGGGTGGGTGTCTCTCAATGGATTCAGATTCTCGCCCTCCAAGACAGTCTGTGTGCATTTTACTAACCAGACGAAATTTTTCCAGAACCTAGCCTGAGCATTGCTGGAGTGCCAATTAAGGTGGCCGAAGAGGCTAAGTTTTTGGGGGTCATCTTTGACAAAAGATTGACCTACTGCAACCATGTTAACTACCTTAGAACCTCTTGTCGGAAGGCCCTCGACATTCTTCGTGTCGTTGGTCGTACTGACTGGGGTGCAGACCGCATCGTCTTACTTCGACTGTACCGGGCCCTTGTTCGGTCCAAACTGGATTACGGCTCTGTGGTATATGGCTCGGCTTCCAAGTCTGTTCTGCAGCGTCTGAACACAATTCACCATCAAGGTCTGCGCATATGTCTGGGAGCCTTCAGGACATCTCCAGTTCCTAGTCTGTATGCAGAGGCAGGGGAGCCTTCTCTCAGGCTCCGCCGCATCCGCCTCATGCTCAGCTACGTTCTGAAGCTGAAGGCCCATCCAGAAAATCCTGCCTATGATTGTGTTTTTAACCCGTCGTTTGCAGAGATTTACGATGCCCATCCGGGAGCTGTCCGTCCACTTTCCTTCCGTGTCCGACCTCATCTGCAGGCGGCCGGAGTGGACCTGGACAAAGTTTCGGAATCTCTGCAACACGTCACTCCACCCTGGCTACTACCAGTTCCTGACATCTTGCTGGACTTGACTGCCCACAAGAAGGATTGTACTCCACCAGCCATATACCAACAGAGCCTCAATGAACTCCTTTCAATTTTTCCTGGCTATTGTCGTCTTTATACGGATGGGTCCAAGTCTGAGGATGGAAGAGTGGCTGCGGCTGCAGTGTCCTCTCGCCATCCTAGACGCCCATTTAAGCTCCGTCTCCCTGACCATTCCTCTGTATTTAGTGCAGAACTACAGGCCATTCTGCTAGCACTCAAGCATGCCTATCAGTCTCGGGAAAGGAACTTCCTGATTCTGTCTGACTCTCTTTCTGCCCTGCAGGCCCTTCAGGGCGCGGGAACAGACCATCCACTGCTGGTGCAGATTAGAGAGCTCTACGCGGACTTGATGAAGGAATATTATGACATCATTTTTATTTGGGTCCCAGGCCATGTGGGCATCGAAGGCAACAGAATCGCAGATTCTGCTGCCAACAGTGCCCGCAGCGACCCTGTCCCTGACACACAGACTGTCTATAGTGATTTTAAACCTGTTATTAGTGCGTACATAGCCCGCGAGTGGCAGTCCGAGTGGGACAAAGAGGAAGGGAACAAGCTTCATGAAGCTCTTCCTAAGTTGTCGGACAGTCTACCTTTCCGCTGCGGCAGCCGCCGTGAGGAGACTGTCCTTGCTCGGGTCCACATCGGGCACACATATGTTACGCACTCTTACTTACTTAAACAGGATGAGCGTCCATGGTGTTTTGCCTGTGATGAGCAGTTTTCTGTTCGACACTTTTTGCTGTATTGTGCTGACCTAATTGACACCAGATATAAACACTTCACAGCAGACTCCTTGAAGGTTTTGTTCCGGGATGTTCCCCCGGACAAAATCTTCAATTTTTTGAGAGAATGCAATATTTTTAACAAGATCTGAGCATTCATAGACTATGTGAATTTTTTTATTTGCCCTTTTTGAGAGTCTGTAGACGTTTCTTTTCCAGACATGTGCGACATTTTAGCCTGAGATTTTTAATCTATATTTACATCTTGTCTTAAGACCTTGCTTTTCGTCTGGCTGACCAGATTTTTACCCATCCCGCCGTGAGATGGCCTTAGTCGCCTGCTCGGCGTTAAACCCAAATAACTAACTAACTAACTTGTATATGATAAAGGTCACTTATTTGTAAATACAGACAGAGGAAAAATATATCTAACACATAAAACCAATTCTTCTAAGTTTAGAGCTTTAAGTACAATTAAAGGTGAAGTCGGTGGTAACTCTGGGTTGGCAAGGTACCTTGGAATTGGAGGGTCTCCTGTTACACCGCGTCTTGTTAGTGTTCTTCACGACACGCAAACAAAGTTGCCAACAGGGCAAGAGATTGAAATGGCACCAGTAACAAGCCTACCAGAAATAGCAAACACAGTGATACAAGAAACCTCATTTACTGAAGGGCAATTAAATGATGCTATGAAAACAATAGATGACCCACCTTTGCCAATGAGAGAGATTATGGGGTTAGATAAATCACTGCAGATGATAAGAGGTGAGATGGTTAATAATATTACCAAACTGGGTGAACTTGATAAACACATAGAACGTGAAAAAGAGAAACTGGCTACAGCAGACAATGGAAATCTTGACACAGAAATGAAAAAAAGAATACAGCACAGATTAAATGATTTGCAGATAGAAAGATCAGGACGATTAGAAGTGATTAGTATTGGGAGACAGAAACTGAAATCACAAGTTAACAGAATAAGAGAAATTATTCAGAAAATACTTCATGAAGACACTACTCTGGCTGAGAGACTTAAAACACTTTTCAGAGAACAGGGTATCACAATTGCCAGTTTAATTACAGCTCTTGGATTTATTATCAGTACAGTTGTGTTAGCTGTCTCCGGTGCTGGTTCTGCACCGCCAGCCCCGGCACCTCCGGCACCACCATCAGATCCAAAAGACTTACAGTCATGGGTAAAGAAACAGTTGTCTCACATATCAGACTTGCTTAAGAAATTGGCTCTGAAAGCAGTGGACGCGTTGCCTGGCATTATAGGCACTGTTGTCAGCTGGTTGATTAGTACTACAGCAAAGGTAGTTGGTTTTATGGCAGAACATGTTTGGGTCTTTTTGGTGACAGTAGGAGGGTTAATGGTGGGTTATTTAATGAAACAGATAAAGAAGTAATACTCCTAATCCTGTGAGACCTATTACCAATGCTGTTCTCTCTGACTCATGTGTGTCAAGGGTTGGTGTTGGTGTTATCGCTATGGGTACCGGTGTCAAAGCTGGAGCAGTTACTGTCTGTACAGGTGATGATGTTACTGGTGCCGTGGCCGGGGGTGTTACTGTCTGTAATGGTTTTAATGACTGTACATGTGTGGTTGTGGCCCCCAAGTTTACAGATTGATTGAGACCTAGTTTTTGACCAACACCTGCAACAATGATTTCATTATTATAATTTGTTATTGTCCCCATTTGGAGTTGAAGGTCAGATGGTAACATGTATAACCCGATGCCAACTACAAAGTCAACTTTTGATCTGGCATATCTGAGTACATCTTGGTAGCGCTGTATGCTAGATGGGAGATCAACTGATGAGTTAATTGAATCTTCTAGATTTGCAAGAAACTGTTTTTGTGCTTCAAACTTTCCACTTCCATTCAAAATGTTTGATTTTGTTAGTGACTGTGCACCTAGTATGCACCAGACATATGTTCTGATAGACTCATTTACGCGCTCGACTCCTGCTTGAGTAAATCCGTCACTCTTGTCTAAAATAAATGTGGTCCAGGCGTTAGTCTGCTTCTGTTCAATGGAGCCAATCCAGACTTCTGATTTTGATGAGAATGAAGTGTAGGGAGGCCAGTAATCTTGAGGGTATTGTCTGTGACTCAAAGCATAATACAGTGTACCCATACCATTGTGATCATCAAGTTTTTGTGTAAAGTCATACTTGATACTGATGTTAAATTCATTACAGATGCGTTCAAATGCTTTCATATCCATGGGGTTATTAAACCTGTTGAAACTGGATTCAGTTGGTAATGGTGTATGCAGTTCTGACAGTATACGTCTAAGCTGGTAATAAACATGGAAACGGTAAACAGACCTAATCAGTTTGTTTTAGTGATTCAAGTGGTCTGTGAATGAAACACCACAGCCTGTAGTAGAACACAGTATGGCAAAGTTAAGTTGGTTTTGAAACATTTGTAGTGGACTTGAAGACCACTTTCTTGCAGTAAAGTCATCTGTTATTGGAGGGTTTAGGTAATGGTCAAACGGATTTGGTACTTTGACTTGAAATAAATCTTGTTCAGACACAGCTATGTCAAGCTGGTTTAGTTGAATTATTTTCTGTTCATAAGTAGGTGCAACATTGTATTTGGCATCCACATTAAATTGAAATGCGTTTGTTGTGGCAATGGTTGGTGATTTAAATTCCATCCTTTTTATATGAGATAATAAAAATGTTTATTACCTTAACAAATCTTGACACAAGCAAACCAGTGTGGTTAACTAATGGGATTGATAATCGTGATGGTTGCAAGGCTGTAGCTATTCATGAAATGTTTTATAGTGTAAAGTGGTTTAATGTTACAAATGATACAGATTATTATGTATCTGATGGCACTAGGATTGATGTTACTTTACGATCTGGGTATTATGACTTTTGTACTTTAGCTGAATGGTTACAAAATAGATTTAAAATTAAAGCAACTTTAAATCTGGCTAACTTACTTGTTACATTAGAATATTCTTCTGAGCGAAAGATAACATTTTCAGATGATCTTTTATTATTACTTGGTTTAATAAATGAAACTGAAGCTAAAACAAAGCTTTGGAAAATAGAGATGATTGATGGAAAAATAATTGGAAGATATCCTGTGCATTTGTCAGTACATACTGTACTAAATGTTTATTTGAAAGAACTAAACACATCTGAAAATGTTTACAATGGGAAGCCTTCAACTTTGTTGAGGTGCTTGCCAACTGGAACTGCACCGTATTGTGAAAGTGTGGTTGCTAGATTTCCTAATTTGCAGTTTAAGAAATTAGGTTCTAGTTTCTTTGAGTCACTGAGTATATCTGTAACTAATCAAGATGACAAACCAGTTGTTATGCATGATTTTAGTGTAGTGTTAGAAGTTAAATAATTTTATTTTTGTTTATAAAAATGAGTAGTCTTGGTCCAAAGCCGAAAATCATACCAGTTGCGTGTCCGGTTACAGAGTTGAAAGATTTGGCAGACGTACAGGATTTTGAGAAAGAGGGAGAAATTGGAGAAATATATGGTTTTGAACTTGATTCAACTGGCATGTACAAGAGGAGAGTAATTGTTGACATGAAAGACGGTGAAAGACAGATTCCTAAACTTGGTCAGCTTCGTGATGTTACTGTGCCTGTTGCACCTAATCTTGTAAATAATGTGCCCTACAACTTAATACATGTAGGTAATAAATGGGTGGTTTCGCTTGTGCCGCCTGTGCCTGCACCACCGCCAACAATTGACTGGGACATAAAGATTGAATTTATTAGTCCTTATGTATACACTGATGACGAAGGTGCCTTAGTGTTTAGGAAAGTTGTTAATTCTGGGCCGCTTATTGCAAGTCTTGTTCCAAGTTTTTCTTCAGACTACAATAGCAGAGAAAAACTGAAAGTTGAAAATTATGAGAAACGGAGATATCTTCTTACGCACATGAAGGGTAGGTCTGATGCAAGGGTCGTGTTTGCACCAGCAAACTTTGCCTTAGCAAGAGAAGCAACAATAGTATTTGAAATTATCATGAGATCTGTAACTACTGCAAAAGAGGCAGATATAGCACAGGGAATTAAACTTACATGGAATGACACAGTGGAAGAGTCATCAAAGGTCTTTATTGCTATTACAAAAAATGGTGATGTTATTAATGTTTCAAGCAGTGTTCCCGCTGTCAAGGTGGCGGTTGACAAATCAACTTTTGTTCGTCTAAGTTACATAAACCTTGAACACATTGATCTTGTTGCATTTTATTATGCTAACAAATTGTATACTTTTGAAGAGTTGCAAAATGTAATTGCTGATTAAATAAAAAATATTTGTTAATAAAAAAATGGTAAATTTCTATCCGCAACTACCAACGCTTGAGCCAACTGAAACAAATGTGACGACAAAAACAACACTTGCGCCTGATCCACATATGCCAATTGCTTCAGATAAAACATTACCATCAGTCGCATTCAGATTAAATAATATTACAGATGCTTTAAAATATTTGGTGAGTGAAGAAGCTAGGTACTCACGGTGCAAACGGAGATATAAGTCAGTATTTAATTCTGTTCAAAACACTTCTATGGCTATTGGTGCAGTTTCAGCTGGATTATCTGTAGGAGGTATAGCTCTGTTTGCCACAGGAATTGGGAGTTTGGCTGGAATAGCAATTGAGGCTGTCAGCGTTGCTACATGCCTGACTTGTTTTGGTTTGGAGGCCTTGAACAAGAGGTTTTACACAAAATTAGAAAAACATGAAGCATTGAGTACGCTTGCTGGTGCAAAGCTGAGCAGTATGAAACTTATTATCAGTAAGGCATTGAATGATAATTTTGTTGATGACGAACAATTTAAGCGCGTCCAAGATGATTTAAATAACTACAAAAAACAAAAATCTGAAATACAAAATAAAATACGTAGTCGTCAATCACCCGTGAATATTGAAGAACTGAAGGCTAGTTTTTTAGAGATGGGGAAAAAGATCGGTGTTCAGGAAACCACAGAAAAACTACACAATCTTTTAAACAAATAAAAATCAGATTTGGTAATCTTTTATTAATGTCATACACTTCACAGAGAGATGTCATACCACTTACACAGTTTAGGCATAATTATTTAATCCCATCAGCACCATCAGAATATTATATTTGAGAAAAAAAAGTTTTTAGTTGCCCTTGTGTTTTTGTAAAAAAGACTTAGTATACGAGACTAGAGTCAAGTTGTTATTAAGTACTTGTAAGTAGTTAGGGTAAGTAATTAATAAGTTCTTAATGGTAAGTAGTTAATAAGTTCCTATTGTAACTCATTTTAAGGTAACCTAAAGTTAGTTGTACTTAAAATTAAAACAAAACTTATCTTGATGATGAAAAGAAAAAGGGAGACTGCCAGTGCTAAAACACATACACAACCTGTAGAGACGACTACATCGAGCAAACTAGTCAGCCAAACTAGTCAGAGACCACTCATGACGCTAAGCAAACACCCTTTGTCAGTTCCAAGGCACGTCATCAGTCCTGTTTCTGTTTAAACTGGTTTGTTCATGAGTGCAGAATAAAATCAGTAGACAAAACCAGGCAGTCTAACAAGCATAGATATATATCACCACTCTTACCACTTTTGACTCTCACTTTGTGTATGCATGGAGTGGCAATCAAATACTGTGCCAGCATGAAGTTAAAGGTTTTTGAAATGTGGTTATGACATAGCAGTTTTTCAAGTACAAACTCTAGTCAACAGTTTCTCGAGTGTGGTATTAAATAACAGTCATGCGCAGCACCTAGAGTGCTGTGTAAACAGTCATGTGCAGTTTCTCTCAAGTGCAGTGTAAACACAGTCAGCAGTTTCTCAAGTACATTGAATAATATCACTCAACATTAAACACTCCCCTCAGCATAAAATACAAGAAAGATCTTAACTTAAAGCTTTTCTCTGTTTTCCATCAGGTTGCAAACTCATTTTAACTCTGACCCCACCCGGGTCTGCCCTGGGGGACTTGGGTGGGGTTAGGTATTTTTTAGTTCCCAGGGTCACCCTGGTCAGCCCCACAGGGTGGGTTTTCCTCTCCATTCTGGGGCATGTGTTTATGTCTACCCTTTGTCCATTCACCTGTATTTGCCTTTTTAAAACTCTCCCTACTGTCTGCACTGCCTGTAGCTCTTGATATTGGAACCCCACCCGGGTCTGCCCTGGGGGACTTGGGTGGGGTTAGGTATTTTTTAGTTCCCAGGGTCACCCTGGTCAGCCCCACAGGGTGGGTTTTTCTCTCTATTCTGGGGCTTGTGTTTCTGTCTACCCTTTGTCCATTCACCTGTATTTGCCTTTTTAAAACTCTCCCTACTGTCTGCACTGCCTGTAGCTCTTGATATTGGATGTGTGTTGCTAAATGGTCTTAGCTTTATTTAGGCCCCATGTGTTAGGTTTATTTAACGTATTTGACCGGCTGGCGACATACATTCAATATTCTGTTTATTTTATTTTTTTTCACAAGCAGTGCAGGCACGTCCTGAGAAAGCCTTGTTGCTGTCGGGACGTTAAGCAATGTACAATCAATCAATTGATATTGGATGTTTGTTGCTAAATGGTCTTCGCTTTATTTAGCCCCATGTGTTAGGTTTATTTAACGTATTTGACCGGCTGGTGACATACATTCAATGTTCTGTTTATTTTTTTTTTTCACAAGCAGTGCAGGCACGTCCTGAGAAAGCCTTGTTGCTGTCGGGACGTTAAGCAATGTACAATCAATCAATCAATCATTTTAACTCTGTGCCTGTAAAGACTTCATGGTGTTTATACATAGAGTGAGTCAGGTTCGTCAGTGCTTGTAATGTTGGTATAAGCACGTGTTGGAGTTGGCTATTTTGCATTTCATGAAAAGGTGAACAAAGGTGAACAGGTTTTTCATGAATATCAGTCAGGAGTGATACATATCATGAGGGGAAAAGTACATAGGGGATTTCGGTTTTATAGAGCACTAGTCCTGATATGAAAATGTGAATAGTTGCAGCGCATTTATGGTATATCTGAATAGAGGTAGATCTCTTTCAGACAAGTGTAGACATGAGGTGTTTGTGTATGTGATAGCTCCAGGGTTGTCAGCACTGGTTTGACCAGGGTGTTTGGTTGATTTTTTTTTTTTTGTCTATGGGGAAGGGGGATGGAGGGGAACACAATGAGTTAACCCCTTAAAAATGTGGCTGTTTAAATAATAATGATTTAGGGGTAACTTCCAATGGTATTTACTCTGTGTGGGAGACATGGACAATGGAGGGTCAAAAAAAATATAATCAAGGGGTTAACTCAGTCATTGTGTTAATGATGCTTTAGACCACTCAGTATTACTTTCTCTATGCCGAGGACGTCATTTCACTTGGCAGGGGTGAATGTGGTAGAGTGATCTTTGATCATGCAGTTAAATAGAGGAATGGAAGTGTTTAGTTTATATTTTCCACTGATTATGATTTGTAAGGTAAATGTTAATTAATGGATAAAGCCAAATAGGTTGTTAATTCCTAATTAGTATTGTTGTCTTCTTATATCTTTTCTCTTTTAACTTGATCTACTTCATTCAGTTGTCTTGTTTTATAAGGTGGTTGTGGATAGACTGCACTGCATACCAGACAGGTTTCACTGTAAGTTAGAACAGTTTAGTCAGTGGAAGCACAGAGTTATATTGTGCCTAGCTCTAGCCTAAATGTATAAATATATTGCTGCCTGACTGTTTGGACAGCATGTAGCTATAAGTGCTCCAAGAATCCAGTGCATCTTGGGCAGAGATAGTAAATGAGACAGTTGATGCCCACCCATTCCATAATCAACTAATTATTGTAATCAACTAGCCATTTAGACTAACGCACTCCACCAAACACAACCAATACCTTTATTACCTAGTCATTTTAGTTTCATTTCAGAAATCAACCAAGCAACGATTTTTCATCATCTGCCAACCCACGATCATTAAGGCAGATCCACGCACCACCTAAATTATTAATGCTGTCATTGACTTTTTAAAACAAAAATATTATATTACATTATAAAATGAATCAAGACGAATTACTTCTTCTAAACGATATCAATACTGTAGAAAACAAAGACTTAGACTCAAAAAAACAGCGTCTTTTGTCTGTAATTGTCTCAGGCAAATCAAAGACTTATCTAGGAAGACAATACATGATAGAGGATATTGAATCTCTAACCTCTGACGAGCTAATCAAGCTTCATTCTAAATATGAAAATCACATTGCCTCACTAATGACACGTGATTTAAGTCGATCACTTGTATGCCTATACACAAAAGCAGTGAGTCACTTTTTACCTGTGGATAGTGACAGTCTATCACACGACCTTGAAAGCAATCCTATTGTTTCAAGTTCAATTGGCAAATTAGCATGTGTCATGTTTTACAAGTTTGGCAATTACCTTGCACCTGTGGTAACCTTACTTGTTACCGGGAGTCATATTGATTTTTCAAAAATAAATTTTAAATTAGAAGAAAATGGACGAGACGACTCCACAACAGAGCCATGTCTTGACACAGGTTCAAACAGTGACTAAGACTAAAAGTCCAGGTCGAATAGAGGCTGGGAAAAGATTAGCTGAATATAACAGACAAAAGAAATTACAGCTTCAAGCATTAACAGAAAAGACTGACGTAACATCATCAGTGACACTACCATTAGAACCAACACATACCCCACAAAGTGATAAAAAAACAACTAAACCTGAAACAACAAAATATATAGTTGCTGGATTTGTTGTCGGATTTGGTTACGTAGGTTACCAATTATATAAAAAATACAAACCAAACACTCAATCAGTGTCCAAAAAATCAAACACTCCAAAAACAAAAGAAGAAGTCTCCACATTACCAGCAGTTTCAAAACCTTTGGACCCATTTTACATGCAGTAATAAATTTATTATTATTTTAATTTTTGTAGCATAAGAAAATGAGCGACACAAAGAACTTAATGAACCTTGTCTATCACTCTGCTGTAATAAGTGGACTAGCAGTAGCTTATTCTATGCTGGGAAAAAGTCTTCTCAAAATGAAATCAGCAGACCTTAGTAAATTAGACTTCGAAGACAGTGCTAAGCTAGTAGTTGTTATAACAGCATCGATTGCAACAAAAGATTTTCTAGTCAAGCAAGGAATTATTCCAGAAAATATTTCTAAGTAAATAAAAAATATGGCAACTATAGCTGTTATGATTGGTGGTGCAGTTATTAACGCATTAGCTTTTAGTGGATCAAACTATTTCTTTTCAAAAGTTAGTAAAGAAGAATCAGCAGAAAAAATGAAGCGCCACAATGAGGCATCTGAAAAACTAGCTCAAGCTCAACAAGATTACGAAAAGCAAAGAATTGAGAAACTTGATTTTATTAATGAAAAACTAAAACTTGAGGGTCATGCACAGCATACATTTTCAAACGTCGATGACGCGATCAAAGAATATTTTCTTGTTACTGGCAAAGACATGACCATCCCACAACCAAAACTTAGCGACTATTACCAACCAAGCTCAGAACAAAGAAATGGAGAAATAATATTTGTTTTAGTAGGAATGACATTAGTATATTTTACAGGAGTTTATATTGCTAGAAAAAATGGCAGACGCTAAACTATCAAAAATATATTACTCCCCAATTGGCTACTGGAAAGGGAATACTGCAATAAAAAAATTACATGCTGCTGTGGGTGGAGATGTTAACCAAATAAAACAGTGGCTTAAAAAACAGGCAATTTGGCAAATATATCTTCCTGCTCCAAGAAAAATAACAAGGCCTCATTTTGAAAACACATCACCTAATGACACACACCAAATGGACCTCCTGTTTCTTCCGCATGACACAATAAGAAAGAAACGATACAAGTATGCATTAACTGTTGTTGACATAGCTTCAAGGTATAAGGATGCAGAACCCATAACTGACAAAAAAGCTGTAACAGTGGCCACTGCATTATCAAAAATATATAGTCGAGGTCCTTTAAAATACCCTAGGCTTGTGCAGGTTGATGATGGGAGTGAATTTAAAGGGGCTGTTAATCAATTATTTGCAAAGCATGGCGTACTGGTTAGACGCGGTATTCCAGGCTTGCATAGATCACAGGCAATTGTTGAAAACTTTAACAAGCAATTATCGGAGAGACTTTTTAGCTATCAGTATTCTAAGGAACTCATGCATGACGCACGTAACACTGAGTGGGTTAAAAGATTACCTTCTGTGATAAAAGCAATGAATAATGATGGTCACCCTAAACCTGTTGATTCTATTAAATTGAAAACAATTACAGAACCAAAAACAGGACCAACCCCAACCCCAGCGCCAGACACAAGTTTATTTACTAAACAGGTGAGATATTTATATCAGCCAGGGGAGGCTGAGAACGACGACAGACGCAGGGCAACAGACCCCATCTGGTCCACATCCGTTCATAATATAAAAAAAAATAATCCCCGGTCCTGACGCATCAATATATTATCTGTATGAGCCTGCACCAAAGAGGGCATTTGTCAGAGAAGAATTACAGATTATTCCCCCAGACACCGTTACTCATTTCAGTAACTAACTCATCAATTAATTCATCAACCAGTTCGTCAGCTATTTCTTCAGATAACTTGAGTCTGTAATGACCAGGTGCATAAGCTTTTTCCTTACTATGAAACACTCGTTTTGTGTCTCCAACTGCCAGAGACTTCTTATGTGTTTGGATCATTTCAAGATTATGTTTGTTTGATCTCAGTGACTTGTTTGGATAATCAGGCATTAATGCACCATCTAACACTTGCTTGTAATGTTCATGACGAATGTCTTTATTTTTTATCGCTGTTTTCTTGATACCTTTGGCTTTTGACTGACTACCCTTCTGGTGCAGTATAGAATACATTTTGGATCTCAGTCCAACGTACTCAACTATTGGCACACCATTTAGTTCATCCTTAAACTTTCCAGGCACTTTCTTGTTTTGTGTGCTAAACAGTGGATGGTCTTTAGGGTAATCAGACGTGTCATACATGTGTAGTTCTGTTTTCATGTCTTCATAAAAGTCTTCAGTAGGCACATCAATGATCATAGAGTCAGTGTCAGTGTATAGCAGACGACACTCAGGATATTTTGGTTTGAAGTAATCATAATAAAATTCAAGTATCAACAGTTTTGACAACTCAAGAATTGCCATACCAATGAATACTGGCTTGTCCAGTTTAACAATCTTTTTTTTGAGTGACACTGCATATAATGATGAATGAAATTCTTTATACCCTGTGTACTGAGGCTTACTTGTAAGTTTAATTGCACCCGATTCACTTGTGACTAGTCTCACATCTTTGCGGTGATGAGGATTTTCCATAGTCTTACCAAAACAGGCATTATTCATAAGCTTAAAGAAGTCTTTGTCAAATGCAGTGTTGCCATCTCTTGCACGCAATGTTGTGTTTTTCATTATATAATCTTTCATGAAAGCACTCTGATCAAATTGAATTCCTCTATGAACTTTTTTTAGTACTAAACCATGTCTGATGTAAAACTGTAACAATCGATAGTGGCAAACATAATTAAATTTGTCATTCAGATTGGGTACAAGTTTGGTGTCTTCTTTTTTCCCCGTTAAACTCAGTTTCTCAACTGCTAATGGATAATCATTGTGGTAATCATGTAGGTGGTGTGGATACTCTAGGTCTACTTCAAAGATCCAACCCTTTTCATCATTTTGACCTCGATCCATAATATATTTTGTTAATTTTTTTATGCCATACTGAGACAAATCATACAAACAAAAGTTTTTTAATGGCAACAATTCACACATTGCAAATCCATACAAATTATTAGCATCCAAGTACGTAATAAATGACCTTGACATTGAGGGGTCAAAGTCGTCAAGATATTTATTATTTGCCTTGGCATAATTATTTGCTGCAATACTAATGCCACCCCTCAATCCACGTTCCACCGTTTCACCCATCGTACGATCATACAACAGGTCTATAAATATCTTACTGGATTTCAAAAATGCATCCCATGTCATGCCAGGACTAGTTATGTAGCAAGCAGGGTCAAGACTGTAGTGCAACAAACCCTTTTCACGATAACTTTCAAATACATCTGCTAGCAAGCAAACGTCAGCTTTCAAGTACTGATCGTGGTAATCACCAATTGTCTGACACCCTAATTTATCCCACGCATCAAGTGCATGCTGGTATTCAGAGTCAGAAATACCTTTACCAGTTAGTGTAGAATAAAATTTCTCTTTTGGAGGCAGTCTCCTTTCCTCAAAAACTACCCAGTCACTGATGTACTCATATGGATACACACCTTTCTTAATCAAGTCTGGCTCAAAATATTTACTCGTTATTGGATACTCAGTCAGTCCTTCTGCCAGACTAGCAAGACCTAAAGACAAATGTTGCATGGAGTCATAAAATGCTAATTTGTCCAATCTAAAAGTCAAGTACTTCTCAGTTGTCTGGGCAATGCAACTAATTTTTCTGTAAGACTCATCAACAGCCTGCATGATGATGTGTGAATCATATCCCTTCAGATTGTGAAAAAAGATTGGTAACTTATATGTCTTAGGATCTGTTTTTAATAATAAGTTACAATTGTTATGTGCAGCACCTCTGTAACGCCCAGTTATGTGATCGTGGTCACGAACTTTATCACCACCTAAAGGTTGTTCACAAATCCAACACGTCACAGCTGTATCAAATTTTAGTTTGTCTTCTTCTGTCATCACCAAAGGCATCTGACATGTTGTGAGATATTGTACTACCTGACTATACAGTTGTCTCATTTCTGTTAAAAACAGGCATGCTGCATTTTCACCCCTGTAGATAACAGGTTCTGAATGAAGACCGTCTGACCTAACAAGAATGTATCCAAAAGAACACACCACTTGGTCACTCAATTTTATAGTCTTTGGTAATGACTCTGGAACAGGACCCTCATATGGAACAACGAGTGATTCAAAATCTGCATACACTACAAACGGCAGCTTTTGCTGATTCCCATAGTTCTTAAAATACACTTGACTACCAGGATCTGGATACCTCAGTATTGTTTGAATGTCATCAGCCGACCTGCAGTGCTGCACATGTTTGTGTGCTACTTTAATAGAGGAAAACCTCTGTAAACATTTTTTACAAAATTCCTGTTTACCGTCATGTTTTGTTGTATGATGAATTAGTCTTGACATACTTCTGATAATTGTGTAGTGAAAGTTATCACCAGATCTTATTAGCAACATGTCAACATGTTTATCTTCTGGCTGCCCATAGGTTGGGGCAATTGGAGATACTCTAATTGGCTGTAACTTATTCTCAGATTCATTTTCCCACACAAACACATTCACAGATATACCAGGATTTAGTTTTTCAAACAAGTCTATATCCTCTATTTTAACAGGGAACTCAATGCCACTGAAGTTGAGTTCGTTTACAAATTTGGTATAGTTAGATACACGATCAGGTTTTGCTTTTACAAAATGAAGTTTAGCAAGCACACACCACATAAAACATAAATTATCATTGTTTTGAATATTGACTACAGCCTTTTTGTTTGCAACCTCAGTTGGAAGTGGTATCCATGATTTACCTAGTATAGGATGATATCTTGACTGCTTCAGTTGTAGTTCATGTACAAGGCCTTCATGCCAGCCAGACCCTTGCATTTCTGCTCTGTCAATTGCTTCATGGAAGTCTGGTAACAATCTTTCTCTAAACACTTTCTCTAGTTCTCTTCTCGAATTAACTGTGTGCTGCCTTGTCGAGATATACGTTACAATAACTTCACCAACATCTCTGGCAAATTCTATTTTTGCAACAATCTGAATCTTTACACTATCAGAAAGAAGGTTATTTTGTATGACTAAAAAAGATCTTTCTATTGATTCATAGACATTGTAAATATTAGATATAGGTAAGTCAGTTGTGTGAAACACGTTTCTTAATCTTTGATGGTTGTCCATCTTTTTTATTTGTCCGACAAAAAAATAAATAGAAAATTATATAATGAAAATGGCACTTTATTGACTGTAACTCCTACAAAACAGATTTGTTTACACACTGACTCAATCATCATTATTGGTTTTGTATGTGCAATACCATTTTATTAAATTCAATAACATTAAAATACAAATTTATTTTATATAGCTCTTTTTCTAAATTACTACACACTTTACCAAACCAATTACTGCAATAATTAATAGTAAATGATTGTGTATTAATATCAACAGTTATTTTTTTAATAAATGGATTATCAACATATAAAGTTATATTACCAGTCATATACACTGTTGTTGGTATCATAAATAAATTACCTAGTGTCTCTCTATTATAAAGCTGGCTTACATATTTAATATTTTTTAAATAGTGTGTAATATCTATTATTTCACTAATAGGCCAATTTTGTCTGTCTGTCATTTTTATAGACAAACCCAAAAGATAAATTAATTTACTAATCCATACCCAGTGGGCTGATCTGTTTTTAAAATAAGCTTTAGGTGCTTAGTCGATTTCAGTTTATTTTTTACACAGTTTCGTTCATGTTTATTTGGGATGACATCGTTTTCTCTGAGACAGTCTTCGAAGCTGTCACGATCCTTACAGTAAAACAGACATATAAACTTTAGTTGTTCACGAAAATCTTTCAGTACAGCATTATATTTCTGAGTGAGAATCCATACACTTATGTTTGCATGTCTGCCACTAAAGGCAAGTTCTGCCAGTGTGTTTCTTTTCTTAACAATGTCTTTCTCTGCAGAACAGTCATCGACTATGAACAATGTTGGCTGTCCTTCAAATTGTTTGTAAAAATACAGCAGGTAGTCATTCAGTTTTTTCTCAGGGTCAACTAAATAGATATTACTGTCAGTCCAAATGAATAAACGGTTGTGATAAGCTTTGTTGTGTTTGATTGTTGGACAAAATATTACAATGTTTTCAAAGTGGTATATGTATCTTGTTTGTAACAGATTAAGAACAAATTCAGTTTTTCCACAGCCTGTGGCACCACAAAATAAACCACAGTGTGGATCGAGTGTCATTAAGCTACGGTTCATTTTAATACACAATATAATTTTAATATATGTGTCCACTCAGTCTGCTTTCTGCAATATTGAGTTGTGCGTCATATATCAGGTACAAATATATATTTATGGCTGCAGCAGTTTCAACCTTCTTTTGTATCTGAATTGTAATCCCATCACTACCATTCTCAACAGTTCGTCCTGACCCATGAAGATAGTCATCATCTGTACTACGCAGGTCTAACCACAGTGCATACTTGTTTGTCAGGTATTGACCAATCCTTACATCATACAGATGTAGATCTTTGCACGCAATGTTTGCTGGTTTATCTCTAATCCTTCCTCCTGCAAAATACTTTGTGATCTCATCGTAGTGCTGGTATGGTAACATTCCAGATGCGTACACTTGATTAGGACGGCCTTCGATTGTACAGGACAAATGTGTAATCTTAGGATTGTAGAATTTTTCTGAATCCCTTTTGTATGGATCTGCTGGTTCAACAAACAACATAAGAATACCTTTCAGTGACCTAGCAGGTGTGTTTAAGTTTATGTTCCACATTGGGTCGCTTTTGTCTTTGGGTATTAAACTATGTCTAATCACCCTGTCATAATAAATTGGTAGTCTTGACTGATACTGATTTTGTATGAGTCTGGCTAGTTCAGTGTGTGTGACAATTTCATATTCCAAGGAAATGTTAGAGATCTTATATGTTGCACTAAGATCAGATGATTTAATAACTTTGGAGTAGTCATTGAAGGTTAGTTCAAAACTCAGACGGTCATTCAGTGCTCCTTGATAATAAGGCAGATGAGCTGTTAGGATTTCAAACTCAAGTGGAATGTAGAATCTGGATCCATATGTTTCGGCCATTATAACATCCATGGCTGTATTAGTTACTTTATCTCCGGTGTCGATTCGAAGTTTACCAACATTATCTGGCTGTATGCCTTGGTAAATACGGTCTTCTCGTTCTTCTTTTGTTAGCCAAAGGTCTTTGTAACAGTAGAATACATCTGAGTCATCAAGACTAAACACTTCCTGTCCTTCAAGTTTTACTTTAATAGTTCTAACAATTGCTCTACCAAGATTGTTAACTAGTGTTCTGTTCACGTCTGCGTCTGATGATAGTTCAATATTAAAAGCAAGGCGTGCAGTGCCAGGAACAATAACGTCACTGGGTCCTAGGTTTGGAAACTTGACTGTAAGTGTTTGGTTCTGGTCTATGGTACTTGGATTGTTTGTGATGACTATTGTTTGTCGAATGCCCTTAACACCCAGGGGCTCACGTAGTTTTCTAAATGGGTCTAACTTTGATCCGTAAGACTGTGTCATTTTTATTATGCACAATAAAAAATAATAAATTAATATAATAAAACAATGGCAGCGGGAGGATTTAATCATGAAGATTTTGAAATGGATGACATGAATGACTATGATACTGGTGCAACAGATATGACTGGAATGGTAACTAGTTCTAGTATGTATCACGAACTGTTAAAAGACAAAGTAAACTCATTTTATGACAGTGTTGGTGTCCACCCAGATGTAATAGATCCTAATCAGTTTGAATATGATAAAGGACACTTATTTGTAAATACAGACAGAGGGAAAATAAATCTAACACATAAAAATAATCCTTCTAAGTTTAGAGCTTTAAGTACAATTAAAGGTGAAGTCGGTGGTAACTCTGGGTTGGCAAGATACCTTGGTATTGGTGGGTCTCCTGTCACGCCAAGACTTGTTAGTGTGCTTCACGACACGCAAACAAAGTTGCCAACAGAGCAAGAGATTGAAATGGCACCAATAACAAGCCTACCAGAAATAGCAAACACAGTGATACAAGAAACTTCATTTACTGAAGGACAAATAAATGATGTTATGAAAACAATAGATGACCCGCCTTTGTCAATGAGGGAGATTATGGGATTGGATAAATCACTGCAGACAATAAGAGGTGAGATGGTAAATAATTTAGCCAAACTAGGAGAGCTTGATAAACACATAGAACGAGAAAAAAAGAAACTGGCTACCGCAGACAATGGAAATCTTGACACAGAAATGAAAGAGAGAATTCAACACAGATTAAATGATTTGCAGATAGAAAGATCAGGAAGGTTAGAAGCGATTAGTATTGGGAGACAAAAACTGAAAACACAAGTCAACAGGATTAGAGAAACTATTCAAAAAATACTTCACGAAGACACTACTCTGGCTCAGAGACTTAAAACACTTTTCATAGAACAGGGTATCACAATTGCCAGTTTACCCTACCCGGGTCTGCCCTGGGGGACTTGGGTGGGGTTAGGTATTTTTTAGTTCCCAGGGTCACCCTGGTCAGCCCCACAGGGTGGGTTTTTCTCTCTATTCTGGGGCATGCGTTTCTGTCTACCCTTTGTCCATTCACCTGTATTTGCCTTTTTAAAACTCTCCCTACTGTCTGCACTGCCTGTAGCTCTTGATATTGGATGTGTGTTGCTAAATGGTCTTAGCTTTATTTAGGCCCCATGTGTTAGGTTTATTTAATGTATTTGACCGGCTGGCGACATACATTCAATGTTCTGTATAGTTGTTTTTTTTTCACAAGCAGTGCAGGCACGTCCTGAGAAAGCCTTGTTGCTGTCGGGACGTTAAGCAATGTACAATAAATTAAAACAATTGCCAGTTTAATTACAGCTCTGGGGTTTATTATCAGTACAGTTGTGTTGGCTGTCTCCGGGGGTGGTTCTCCACCTCCAGCACCACCAACCCCAGTCCCCACAGATCCAAAAGACTTACAGTCGTGGGTAAAGAAACAACTGTCTCACATATCAGACTTGCTTAAGAAATTGGCTCTGAAAGCAGTAGACGCGTTGCCTGGCATTATAGGCACGGTTGTCAGCTGGTTGATTAGTACAGCGGCAAAGGCAGTAGGGTTTATGGCAGAACATGTGTGGGTCTTTTTGGTGACAGTAGGAGGGTTAATAGTGGGTTATTTAATGAAACAGGTAAAGAAGTAATACCCCTAATCCAGTGAGACCTATTACCAATGCTGTTCTCTCTGACTCATGTGTGTCAAGGATTGGTGTTGGTGTTATCGTTATGGGTACCGGTGTCAAAGCTGGAGCTGTTCCTGTCTGTACAGGTGATGATGTTACTGGTGCTGTGGGTGTTACTGTCTGTAATGGTTTTAATGACTGTACATGTGTGGTTGTGGCCCCCAAGTTTACAGATTGATTGAGTCCTAATTTCTGACCAACACCTGCAACAACTATTTCATTATTATAATTTGTTATTGTCCCCATTTGTAATTGAAGGTCAGATGGTAGCATGTATAACCCAATGCCAACTACAAAGTCAACTTTTGATCTAGCATATCTGAGAACGTCTTGGTAACGTTGTATGCTAGATGGGAGATCAACTGATGAATTTACTGAATCTTCAAGATTAGCGAGAAACTGTTTTTGTGAATCGAACTTTCCACTTCCATTCAAAATGTTTGATTTTGTTTGAGCTTGTGCTCCTAGAATACACCACACATATGTTCTGATAGACTCATTTATGCGTTCGACTCCTGCTTGAGTAAACCCGTCAGATTTATCTAAAATAAATGTGGTCCAGGCCCACTTCAATGCTAGGAACTCCCTCTTGTGTGCTGGATAATTTCGTTCTGTTTTGCTCAGTGACCTACTGGCATAGGCAATAACCCGCTGCTGTCCGTCGTGTTCTTGGTAAAGAACAGCACCTATACCCATGCCACTGGCATCACAGTGGAGCGTAAACGGCTTCCTCCGGTCCGCTAGGGCAATGACTGGCTCGGATGTTAAGGCGCTGATCAGTTGCTCAAATGCCTGTTGTTCTCTGTCGCCCCACTGATGGGAAATGCTTGACGACAGGGTAAGGGAGCCTTTAGTTGGACCTCTTTTCTTGTGCTGTGGGGTGTAGCCGATGGTCAAATCATTCAGAGGCTTTGCTAGGGCTGAAAAATTTTGGATAAACCGGCGGTAATATCCAGCAAAACCAATGAACGACTTGACATCCTTGATGGTCTTTGGGACTGGCCAGGTCTTCAGCGCATCCAGTTTTTCGGGGTCTGGTCTCACCCCCTCTGCAGAAATAATGTACCCTAGGTGCTTCACTTGGGTTGTCCCAAAGATACACTTCTCAGGGTCTAGTTTTAACGAAAACTGCCTGAGGCGCTGTAGCACGTTAATGGTTCGCAACTCCAGCTCTTCCAGTGTTTGGGCATGAATCAGGACATCATCTAGGAACACTATCAGTTCCACGAGGTTCATGTCCGTGAACACTCTCTCCATCAGGCGCTGAAAGGTGTGAGGACTATTTTTTAACTGCATGGCCATCCTTTCGAACTGATACAACCCGAACGGAGTGGTAAAGGCGGAAATCTGTTTGGCCTGCTCGGTCATTTCCACTTGATAGTAGGCCTTACACAGGTCAACACTGGTGAAAAACTTGGCCCCACTCAGTGTCAGCAACAAGTCTTCCACTATTGGTAGAGGGTAGGAGTCTTTGATGGTGTGGGCATTAATCTTGCGATAGTCCACACACATCCGTAAGGCACCCGACTTCTTGCGAACTATGACTATAGGGCTTGCGAATGGGGAGATGGAGGGTGTGATGATTTTCGCATCCAACAGCTCTTGAATGTGCCTCCGCACCTCTTCAAAGTCTCGCTGAGATATTGGCCGACAACGTTCTCTCACCACAAAAGCAGGGTCATCTAATTTGATATCATGCAAAATAGTGGATGTTTTGCCTATATCAAATTCATGCTGGATGAACACATCACTGAAACTCTGCAAAATTTCAGTGAAGTGTTTCCTCCACTCAGGTGGGGTGCTTTCACCAAACTTAAAGTTTATGTCTTTTGTCGACCCCTTTCTTTGTTTGACCCTGTGCACATTCACATTCACACTCCTGGCACTCGCATCCTCTTCCTGTTCATCACGGGCATGCAATGCATTCCATATTGCATCAACATCATATTCAGCATGTATGGAATACACATCAGCGACTACAGACCTGTTTTTCAAGACAATGTCAGCATCAGAAAAATTGCAAACATCTACCTTCAAATTATAAAGGTGAGCTACATCTACTTTAGCGGCCACCACCCCCAACCCCAACCCCAACATCCTTGATAATATTGTGAAATAGCATACGCGGAGTAAAGATAATACTAAAACGTCTTTCCTCTGTAAAATACGACAGTATCACCTCAGCTGTCGGCTGATGGCATGTTTATAATAGCCTGTGTGAAGACAGCCCGTCTAACATCTGACCTGCCAGTACGGTTTAACATGTTATAGAACCAGATAGCTTACCATTTCATTCGCACATCTCCAAGTAGCTGCATTGCCTTATAGTGCTATCGCGTGATAGCACTTTCTGGCACGACATTGTAATACGGCTGACTGGTATTTGTGCGGGCATAAACGTGCTATTGAAAGACAGCACTTTCTGGCACGACATTGTAACATGGCCGATTGGTATTGTGTGGGCATAAACGTGCTATTGAAAGACGGCACTTTCTGGCCTGAACTATTTGTCACCTATGGGATAAAGTTGTTTTAGGTTCTATGCAATAACTTCATCAATTTTTACAAGAATGTCAAATTTCCACTTCAAGGGCATTGCTGACTCTCTCCTGAACACTCCCATGTCAAAAAGTAAAAATAGCCAAAAATCACAGATAGCACCTTCTGGCTGGAAACCCTCATTATGTGGAAACGTTCAAGCTGTTTGAGGTGCTTTCTATACAGCGTCCATGACTCACAGCTGTAGAGGAGGCTGGGGAGGACTACTGCCTTGTAGACTTTGATCTTGGTGGAGAGCTTGACGTTGTTGTTATTCAACACACGAGTGCGCAGACGACCCAGCGCTTGGCTGGCTTTGCTTATGCGAGCTGCGATTTCCTTGTCGATAGTACCGTCAGAAGAGATGATGCTCCCCAGGTATCTGAACTGGTCGACAGTCTTCAGCTCGGTGCCTTCGATATACACTTTGGGTGGGAGTGCTCTTGTGCCTGGGGCTGGTTGGTGCAGGACCTATAGGTCTTGTTGAGACTGATGGTGAGGCCAAACAGTCGAGAGGCTTCCGAGAACCTGTTGACAATGGTCTGGAGGTCAGACTCCGTGTGTGCCATTAGGGTTGACTTTACACACATGATATTTTACTGTACACGTGCATGCTCTTGACGGCGCGTCGATGCGTGTGTAGAAAGAGAGAGAGAGAATGAAACTGAAAGGGTAGTGCGAGATGAGCTTGGCACCTTCAGGTGCCAAGCTCATCTGGCGCTACCCTTGAATTATCATGATCAATCCATCTCCTACAACTGGTACATAGTCGTTAGACAATGCCTCCAAAAGTTTGGAAATGCGGCCGTGGGGTTAAGAGGTTAAAAAGGCATGTTAGAGGTTTATTGTTCTGGAAACATTCAGTGATCAGTCAGGATTCTCAGGCAGAGATTGGCCTTCTTCGCTTGCACACGAGAGTGCTCTTACCAGCTAAGGCTGACGTCAGAGTGAGGGTCTTGTGCTCACTGGATATCCATTTCGGACCCAGAGGCTTGTCCAGATCTCTTTTTGTGATTTTCTGGAAACATTCAGTGATCAGTTAGGATTCTCAGGCTAATTTTGTGTATTATTAATTTATTGAGGCTGGCCAATACATTTTTTAATAGTGATGCTTTTTTTTTCCTTTCTCTTGTATACTTTCTCTTTCTTTTGAATCAAGGAGGAGCTTCGCGTACACAAGGTCGCCTGTGAGGCTGTGTGTGTTCGCACATGTGTCCTCTGCCAGAAGAGTTACCACAAGGCCAGACAACTGCAGCACTTCCACAGCAAGACCCACCGGGAGCATGTGCGTGTCATACGAGATGCTTTCAGCCAGTTCAAGCTGAATTTCAAATCTGAAGAATGTAAGTGGATTAACTTGTCCATGCATAGTTTAAGTTATGACTTTTGGAAGCATCTATAAAGACTGTATACCAGCTGTATGAAATTAATCGGCCAAGATAGTTTGAGGGTGGTGCCAGATTTTCTTTGCGCCTTTCCAAGCACAAAGCTAATCTGGCATTAACCTTCAACTATTGTGGTTGATCCATCCTGCTTCAGAGGGAACGTGTGAACACATTCTTGCTGTATAGTGACTAGCAACAATTTTTGTTGGTTGGTTGTAAGCATCGTTGGTTATGTCTCAACAACAATAAAGACTCTGGATTTTGTGGATACATTTTTTGCACAAGCAGCACTGGCATGTTACTTATGCAACATTACAAAAGAAAAAAGACATCCATATCATAAAGAATGCACCATTTGCAGGGGATGAATTGGTCTTGATAGTTCAAGAGCAAGCGAATCTGCCACAACACTTGCACTAGCATAGCCCATCCATCTCCCACTGTGGTGCATGAAGAATGAATGTGTCCCCTCAGTGACACCTACTAATGACTTTCGAAGAAAACTCTGTACCAGCGTGGCAAATCAATCTGAGTTACTCTAAATTCAGAATCAGGTCAAGTACAGTAGGTATTTTAAGGAAAAGAAAGACAGTAGGTCGTGCCCCTTTATAAACAGAACTGAAGTGACTGTTTTTCTAGATCACCCCATCACCTCGGCATGCATCCTTATAACATTTGTATTGTAAATATGGGATTTAAGTACCTCAAACTGTGTTTGTTAGACAACTGTGAGCAAGAGGCATATATATATATATATATATATATATATATATATATATATATATATATATATATATATATATATATATATATATATATATATATATATATATATATATACATACAATACAATACAAATTTATTGTCTGTTCAAGTCAAAGTACGACAGAAATTTGCCTTTTGACTCATCATAAACAACAAGACAAGACGCTAATAAACACTATAAGAACATTCCATTAAAATTATCATTGCAGCAATCTATCACAAGCAATCTATCACAATGTTATGTGTTGAGTCGTAGTCGTAGTATGATATCACAAAAAACGCACACATGTAAGGTTCTTTTTAAAGAAACTTCATTCAGCTGCAACCCGTCACACGTGTCTTAAGGATGTAGACTACACTGGAGTAACAGTTCCAACAATATTTTATTTCAGCGATGTGATCTCCAAACAATGCATTCCCAAATGCGCCAACACTGATACAATGTCTCTTCTGCAAATGTCAACACTGGCGACACAATCACCGTTACGCTGCGTCTCTCACAATCTACACCCTATACGGGCCACGTACCTACGATAAACTGTGTGTCCCTACGACTGACAATGCATGACAACCAATAACTGAAACTCATAAATATTAAATAAAAAAGAACTTTCTAGAATAAATACAATAGTCTATAAAAATACGACTGCTAATTTCAGCCCCATTTCCTAGTGTGTAATGACGTCACACAAAAGTATGGCAGACTGTTCACGACCTTTAATAATACGCTGACTGGCTGCTAAATTCACGTGCACAAAA
The DNA here is from genome assembly GCA_036245525.1 of Semisulcospira habei. Taxonomy (NCBI): domain Eukaryota; kingdom Metazoa; phylum Mollusca; class Gastropoda; family Semisulcospiridae; genus Semisulcospira; species Semisulcospira habei. The sequence goes on along the minus strand of BTPG01000010.1, from coordinate 447,313 downwards.
AAATAAATATGACTCTTTACTAAAATGTTGCTTACATTTTGACGTCACATGTGCATGGTCACTAGACAGCAGGACCTTGCTTGAACGTTCTGGTTTATTCTCAGCGAATCTACGCAAAACAAAAATCGGCCGCTCTTCTCCGTGCGACTTTGCTAAAAGCTTCCGGACTAAACTTAGCATATCATAACAAAGCCAATTCTGCTATCTACACGAACGATAAAGAATCTTACTAAAAAGGTATGTGATTCGCAACCAGGATAGCTCAAATAAATATCGGATCGTTTCTTACGATTAACACATGCATGCTCGCACAGAACAACACAACCACAATCGTAACACACAAAATGGGAGGTAATGTTAAGTAGATCACATATCACATCGTTATAAACAAGAGTTCAAAATCGAGACAGCAGTTAGAATAAAAGACTTCGTAAAAATAGTCTTTTTGGCAAACTGTGGCATGTTGAAACGTCTGTCTGATGATAGCATTTGAAACTGATCAAATAGTGGGTGACGAGGATCACTGACAATGCTAGTAATAGTACTTCACAGTTTCCTAAGAAGGTACAAATATATATTTTCATGAGACCTTGCTGCTGCTGGGGCTCATGAGAATATATGCCTCTTGCAGATGAAATGGCCTGGATGTATTTTTAGGGAATGTCTGAGTCTGTGTGTTTGACCTGTTTCTGTTTTAAGCATAACCTGTATTGGCCATATATACTATAGGTAAAAAGTAGCGCTTGGCTCAGATTGGGATTAGTTTGGGATCTTCCTGGCTAGGGCCAGTTTTCGTAAACGTGTTTTTTTGTCATGTGCAGATTTGTCCAATGTGACATGCCCTGCTGGACATGAGTGTCAGATTTGTCACCCAGCCTGGCTGCATCTTAACAGAGTGAGTATATTAAAATGCCCCACTCCCTCCCCCCTGCACATTCAGACCCAAGGTCAAAATCTTTGGAGTTGTCTTTTGAAGACGTATTACCAGTTTAACCCCTTCAATGCAGAGAAAAGTGAATACAGTCCGACTGCAAGACATAGATTCCCATGAGCCCCATTGCCTTGGGGGCTCATAAGGATCAATGCCTCTTGCTAAGCCCATTTTGTATCCATGTTTCTTGGATAGTTGTGGCTTCTCATCTTTGAATTTAGAAAGATTTGAGAAATAGAATGTGTCTCCACCGGCAGTGAAAGGGTTAAGATCTAGACCATCAATGATAGTTCAAGGGTGGTGCCAGAATAGCTTGGAGTACCTCTAGATCTAGGCCCCTTGAACTATCATGGTCAGTCTGTCTTTGTAGTGTGTCAGGACTAAAGGGGTGAGAGAAAAAAGAGTTTGTGATGGTCAGCATCCTATGTGAACTGTGATTTTCTGTTTATGTAACTTCAGGAGGACGTTTGGGGGAGGGGCTTGTTGTGTGGATCGGTACCTCTTGCAGTTGGGTGGTGTTCACTTTTCCCAGCAGTAATAGACACTGTTCAGAAATCAGAAGCAGGTACAAATTGAACATGTTTTGAGGCAAATAGTGGATTAAAAGTCGGGATGAACATGCGATATTGCATGTTTGTCCAAGCTTGTTCAGTTGTCGGAGAGTGCACATTGTGCTCTAGTCTCTCCGCACTCGATTGGTTATTGTGCAGTCATACGTTATTTCTCTGTTGTTACTTTTGGCAGAGTGTTTGTGCTCGGTGAATTCTCCACGATGGTGTAGTTTTAGGACTGTGGACATCATATTTTGTAAGTTATTAATCTGTGAATTTTTCATTATATTTTACTATTGACTTCACATGGTCCAGCCATGTTGTGCATCGTCTTTGCGGCGTCAGTGGCGTTAGTTACGTAAAGTGTAAGCGGCTCGGACTCTGCCTCGGCTAGTGAGGCACTTGTGTCACGCTGGTAGGATGGTCCTTGTCGCCGCATCTCATCACGCATGAGTGATTTTGAAAGACTGGCCAGATGTTGAAGTGTCCTGTTTTGTGTAACGGCGACTAACTCCAAGCTGATCAGCAAACATGTTGACACCCCGAGTATAAACTGATTATGGTGGCACCACCGTACTTCCACTTTGCCTGTCACACGCTCCACTGCGGCCAGCTTAAGACTGTCTTTAGAAAAGATAATACGGACTAATGATCTAATTCAAGTGACTTTTGAAACTGAAGGCTGGAAGATACCCTTGTGGAGGAGAGCCCTACACAAATTCTATGGCGAGGAGCCTATGCCACCTGGCATAACCCTCTCCTGGAGAGACAGAGATAAAGACCATGAGGCGTTGAAAACCAGTGCTCCAATCAGCCCGCCTTACCCCAGTGAACTATATAAAACTATCATTCAGCTTTTAAATGGCACCCGGAAACTAATTACGGTAACACTGTTCTACACCACTGGGACAGGCCTAGCCTAAGGTAACTGCTGCAAAACTTGGGTTGACGACGAGTTCGGAGCACTGAGGGACAGCGTTGCCAAGATGGCCAGCGCTCTAATCTCCCAGCCCCCTCAGGCCAGTCCTTCGCCCCCTCTTGCATGTTTAATTCTTCACCTCGTCAATACCAGAACGCAGAGACCTCTGCGGAACGAAACTAACTTGACAATCTGAATGCAAAAGGCACAGATCCTCATGCGCCTCTGCAGCAGCACGGGCTCATGAGGATGCCTGATGACTACTAAATGCAAATGCAAGAGGCATAGATCCTCATGTGCCCTTGCAGCTGCTCTGGCCCATGCGGATAGATACCTCATGCTGACTGCAAATTCTAAATGCAGAGGGCATATATCCTCGTGCGCCCCTGCGGTTGCACGGTCTATGGAGGATAGTTACCTCATGAAGGCTGCGATTACCTGTTTAAATGCATGGGCTCATGAGGATAAATACCGCATGCCATCTACAAGCCTCATATGCAAGAGACATAGATCCTCATAAGCTCCTGCAGTTGCACGTGCTCGTAAGGATAGATGCCTCACGCAGGTTACACTCACATCTGTGTTTCTCACGAGTGTAAAGTAGCACGTTTAGTGCTGCATAATGAAAGTGTGTATGGTGCCGTATCTCTATAGCTTTTGTCGATACACGACTGATTTGCCCGGACCTCTGGACTTCTCTCACATCTTTTGCAGACTAGACCGAGCGTCTCTATAGTAAATGCTGCGTTGGTGTAGCGCTTTCACTTACATTCTACTGAGCACCTCCGTGTGGAAGCTTTATTAAACCGTTCTCATCTAAATCGGCCTTTATTAAGTCGTACTATAGACATTGCAGGAAATTTGGACACTGATGGACTGTTTTATTTACAGCGATTCATTCTATTGTGGGTGCTCCGTGGCGTAAGTTCTGTTCCTAAACAGACGAGGAGTATTTTTGACATTGCTCCTTCAGGGTAGCGGACATTGATACTTCCCGTATACACTTCAGTTGTGGGAGACTTGGTTTTTCTTTTTTTTTTTTTTTTTTTTTTTGTGGGTTTTTTTGGCAATGCTCAGCTCTTGTAATCCCTGAACGTTTGTTTATCACATTTTGTCTTCATACTTTATTGTTTTCTTTAATTGTTTTATTTTCTCTTTACATTGGCCTTCCATTTTTAATTGACGTTTGCTCAACCACCGCTATTGTAGTTGCTATTTTCAGTGTGAAACAATATACAGCTGTTAGCGAAATGCTCATGGCTAGAAGCAAACAAAAAGAACACAAATTACGAGTTGGTCACCTCAACGTTTTTCATCTTTATAATAAGTTATCTGACCTGTCGGCATTCCTTAACAGTCCTACACCATTTGACATTTTCAGCCTTACCGGGTCACGCCTAAATTAAAAAATCAGTGGTGATGACGTGAAAATTCCTAATTTTAGTATCATGAGAAGAGATTCCTCCTGTCACGGGTCAACCAGGCATTGCTGTATACATTCATCACTCCATTGAACACTTAGTCCGTAGGCGTAAAGACTTAGAAACGGCTGAAGTAGAGTGTGTGTGGATTGAAGTCAAGAGCCCGTACTGCTCACCGTCATTTGTCGGGTTTCTTTACCGCAATCCGGCGTCTACCTTCGAGTGGTATGACAATTTTACTACTAACCTAGACAAAGTATGTAAAGACACAATGACGTCATTCTTCTAGGTGACTTTAATATAGACATGATTAAATCCCATCCTGCATGGGAAACTACATCTTTATTTGGCCTAGTACAGCTAGTTACCAGAATTACCGCCACGAGCTCTACGCTCATTGACCACATCTATACAAACAAACCGCAGGCGGTGACCGATGTTAGTGTCTCAGATCTTAGTGTTAGTGACCACTGCCCTGTGATTTGTTGCTGGTCTATAAAACTCCCCAAATTAAAGAAACATCGTCATACCACAGCAACCTACAGGTCATTTAAACATTTCAATCATAATGAGTTTCTACACGATCTTAGTAACACTCCTTTTGACGAGGTTCTTCTCACAGATGATCCAAATATTGCGCTCTCCACTTGGTACAGATTATTCCTTGGAGTGTTAGACAGACATGCACCGATTAGAACAAAAAGATTAAAGAGTGAGATACTTCCCCTTTGGTTGACAAAAGAAATAATGCATGCCATGTCAGTGCGAAATGACCTAAAAAGAGAAAAGAATTTTGATGAATTTAAAAAGCAGCAAAACCGTGTGAGGGTAATGGTGCGCACCTTGAGGAGAGACTTTATCCGCAACACTGTCAAGGACAACAAAGATGTGTCAGCAGTGTGGCGGGTATACTGAATTCGATCACCTGAGGCAATAGCAGTAGGTCAATAACCATCCCCAATAATCTCTCTGCCGACACATTCAACGAACATTTTCTGTCTGTAGCAGATTTGATAACTACTCCTAGTCGTGATACAGAGGCAGACATATGCCCCGATTATTTAGTTAATTTCTGCAACAAAAAAAAAACAACTTGCACTCCACCATTTAGTATCCCCATACTTGTTGTGCACGAAGTGGGCAAACTAATTAGTGACCTAGCTAATAAGAAGTCCTCCGGCCATGATGATGTTAACCCACAAATATTAAAGTTGTCTGTACCATACATCATAGAGACCCATACTTATATTTATAACTTATGTATTACAAAAAATGTGTTTCTTACAGACCTTAAAGTCGCAAAAGTCGTTCCACTGCCAAAATCAAAAGATCAAACTGACCCTAATATTTATAGACCCATTTCTCTGCTGTCAATATTATCTAAGCCCCTCGAAAGGCATATACATAATTACCTGTCCGACTACTTAGAATCACGAAAGTTGCTCCATTCGTCTCAGTCAGGATTTCGCCCTCGGCACTCATGTCATACGGCTCTCAGCAGATTAACAGACACATGGCTTTCAAATATGAATAATTCGCAGCTGACAGGTGTAATTTATCTTGACTTTTAAAAAAGACTTTCGCCTTAGTGAACCATACAATATTGATTTCCAAACTTAAGCATTAACTTCCAAACGACATGGCTGTTTCGTTGTTTACATCATACCTCGAAAACAGGAAATGGAAAGTAATTGCTAATAGAGCCTATTCTTCTACTAAACATGTTAAACTCGGAGTTCCGCAGGGGTCAATCTTAGGTCCTCTTTTATTTTGTTACATAAATGACCTACCTCTAAGTCTCACCTACGAAGCAACACAGTGTGATATGTTCGCCGATGATACCTCAATCCACACAGCTAATGTGTAGTTGAAAATGGCCTTCAACGAAGTCTCGATGATATAGCGGCATGGTGTAAAGTCAGTGCTATGATTCTGCATCCTACTAAAACAAAATCTATGATTATTGCAACACGCCAAAAGCATCAGTTGAAACTATTAAAGCTTAATTTATCACTCGGCAATGACATTATAGAACAGGTAGCCGAACACGTCTATTGGGGGTCACAATTGATAATCAGTTGAGGTGGCAGATGCACATTGACAATGTCTGTAAAATGGTCTCTAGAAATGTCTTTAAAGTGTGGAACCATAGCGCTCCAAAATATCTAACAGAGCTGTTAAAAAAATCAGACTCCTGTTATGGGAATATGAGGGGTCTTTATATTGTTCTAAAACCCTGAATAGATATATTTAAATCTACTTTGTCATTTGCGGGTTCCACACTGAAATTCACTCCCACATCACGTTAAAGCCACTCCGACATTATCTCGTTTCAAGACAAGTCTTTATAGATACCTGATATCACTCAAATAACAATATCTAGTTATGCGTCAACACACGAATGTATGTGTATTTTCTAACAATCATGTGTATGTGCATGTGTGTGCGTATGTGCATGTGTTTGTGTGTGTGTGTGTGGACATGTGCGAGTGCGTGTACACGTGTGTTTGTGTTTAGTGGACTATATATTTTGTATAACTGTGCTTGGTGTCCCTGTTTTATGTATATTTTGTACTTAGTCGTAGTTGTATCAACGGCAGGTACAAAAAATGACATAGTTGTAATGTGTTGAGTTTCATAGTCATGAATACATGTACAACTTCAAGGGAACTAACTCCTCACTAACCGCGGCACTTAGGCGATGCTAGAGTTATCGCTAGTGGCTGGCTACCAACATGGCGATCATCATCAACCGATATTTCTGTATGAATACAAAGTCGGTCTGAACACATCAATCAGTGTTGTTTACTCCTTGTATGCTTGACGTCCACGATTCACACACCACCAACAGTACTCCAAACATTACATTGGCGACGAGGATTGCAGTAAGTGCAAGTTATCACTGACTTTTCTGTTCGACCACGTGCTCGGAAAAAAAACGTTACTGCGCTAGAAGATGGCCGCTCTACCAGCCTACCAGTCGTTCGACTGCGCCCCAGAGGGAAGAGCTGTGTGCTGGAGGAAGTGGGTTCAACGACTCAAAACATTCTTCACAGCCTACGAAATAAACGATGTTGATCGACAAAAAGCTCTTCTTCTTACATTCGGCGGCGATGAACTGAATGACATTGTTGACACTTTCCCCGACGAATCACTTCATCCCAGTGATAACGACACTGTTTTCTCGAAGCTGGTAGACACTATCACCGCTCATTTCAACCCGCAAACTAACGTGGAATACCAACGGTACGTCTTCCGCAAAACAGAACAAAAATCAGACAACATTGACGAGTACTACTCTGAGCTTAAACAGCTTGCTGAAACCTGTGGATTTGCCGATGCATCGTCTGAAATCAAATCGCAGCTGATTGCTGGATGCAAGTCGTCGAAAGTTCGAGAAAAGGGTCTATCAACCCCAGCTATGACCTTAGCTGATCTTCTCACGTTTGCACGTACCCTGCAACTGACCACCCAGCACTCACGAGCCATGCATACTGAGATCAATAAACTTGATGCTCATCATCACCATGCCAGTGGCAGTCGTCTTCGCCATCAACAACCACGACAATTATCTCAGCAACCATCCAAGTGCAGAAACTGTGGTGGTGATTGGCCGCACAAAGGTGGACAGAAATCTTGCCCCGCCTTCAACAAACGGTGCAATTCCTGCACTAAACTACACCATTTTGCTTCAGTTTGTCGTTCACAGCCTGTGAAACAAACACAGGGACCGTTGAATGCATTGAAACACCAACCTGGTGGCTACCGTCATCGCAACAAGCCCAGATCTAATGTTCACCATCTTGACAACCCAGATGATGAAGCCAACGTTATCAAGACTGAATCTGACAGCTCCAGCGAGACTGAATATATCTTCATGACCTCTAACATCAGCAGTCGACTTCCTCACTTCGTAGTGACAGTGCAAGGACATGGGTTTGAGTTTCTAGCAGACTCCGGTGCTACTATTGACATTCTATCAAAAGATGACTATGATCTGATCACACCCAAGCCTTCGTTACATCCATCGCACAAGAAGATTTCTGCGTATGGGAGCAAACATGCCATTCCTGTCATTGGTGCCTTCAATACTGTCATCCAACACAAGGGAAACACAACAAAGACGACAATCCATGTCGTCCAACAGAAAGAAAAAGCTATCCTTGGCTGGAAGACATGTCAAGAACTAGGCCTACTCGCTACCGTGCATCACATCAAGCCTGAACACGAAAAGCTGCAAGACGAATTTTCCGATCTCTTTGGTGGTGTAGGCAAACTGAATGACCAGAAAATCCAACTACATATGGACAAGACTGTCCAACCTGTAGCACAACAATACCGACGTGTTCCATTTCATGTGCGAAAAGACATTGAAGAGCAACTGCGGAAAGACAAAGAACTTGGCATCATTGAAAAAGCTACTGGACCAACACCATGGGTGTCTCCAGTTGTCGTCGTGCCCAAACCCAAACAGCCAGGAAAGGTGCGTGTCTGCGTCGACATGCGTGCGGCAAACAAGGCAATCCGTCGCAAACGTCATGCGACACCAACTCTCGACGAACTAAAGACCATGTTTGCTGGGGCCACCGTCTTTAGCAAACTTGATTTAACGCAAGGGTATAATCAACTAGAGTTAGACCCTTCTTCGCAATACATCACTACCTTTGCCACGCACATGGGGCTCTACAGATACCGTCGTCTGTTCTTTGGCATAAACTCTGCAAGTGAGATATTTCAAGAAACTGTCCGTCAATGCCTAGCAGGACTCGATGGTGTTGTAAACATCAGTGACAATATTGTGTGCTTTGGAACAAATCAAGCGTACCATGACCGCAACCTTCGTGCACTATTCGAACGTCTTCGCCAGAAAGGACTCACACTGAACAGTGAAAAGTGTGTGTACAACAAGGAATCCCTTGAGTTTCTTGGTCACATCTTCGGAAAGGAGGGCATCAAACCAAGCCAGGACAAGCTTGACACAATCTTCCATCTACCTACGCCAAGCAGCGCTTCCGAAGTCCGCAGCCTACTTGGGATGATGAACTTTTGTGGTGCTCACCACATCCCCAACTACGCAACGCTGACGCATGAACTACGCATCCTCACCAAGAAAACTACGCCATGGTCTTGGACACAAGCACATGGTGCAGCGTTCGCGAAACTGAAAGCAGCCCTCAGTCAAGCTACCACGCTCGCATACTTCAACCCGCGTAAAGCCAGTGAAATCTACACTGATGGCAGCCCTGTGGGTATTTCAGCTGTCCTCACGCAAGATGGCCGTGTGATCCAGTTTGCAAGTCGACCCCTCACCCCAACAGAGCAACGATACTCTCAAACAGAACGAGAAGCTCTCGCAGTGACTTGGGCGTGTGAGTATTTCCACATTTACATCTACGGCGCACCATTTACCATCCACACTGATCACAGACCCCTTGTCTCGATCTTCAACAACCCCCGCTCAAGGTTGTCAACGCGCATCGAACGATGGGCGATGAGACTTCAGCCATATCAGATCACTGTCAAGTACCGACCAGGTGCAGTCAGCCCTGCAGACTATCTCAGCCATCACCCAGTTCCACAAGCCTCAAGTGACCGTGAAGAGAAAATTGCAGAAGAATACGTCAACTACGTCACCGAGAACTGCATCCCCAAAGCGATGACTGTTGATGACGTTGCTGCTGAAACCGCGTCTGACCCTACCCTCACCGCAGTAATCCATGGGCTTCTCACCAACCAGTGGCACAAGCATGAACAAAACATCGACATATCGACATTCAACACACTTCATCAGTGTCGCTCTGAGCTATCCCTAGCCTCAGGTGACCGAGTGATCTTGAAAGGCAACAAGGTCGTTCTCCCTACATCCCTCCAGGATCGAGCTGTGAAACTCGCCCACTCCGGTCATCAAGGCATAGTCAAAACAGTCGCCCTGCTACGCGAAAAAGTCTGGTTTAAAAACTTGCAACACCACGTTGAAGTGACTGTGAAAAACTGCATGAAATGCCAGATTTCAACTCCCACCCCTGCGCGTGAACCCTTGAAGATGTCACCCCTCCCTAGTGCACCATGGACCGAACTCTCTGCAGACTTTGGACATCTTCCCAACGGCAAGTACATCTTGGTCGTCATGGACGAATACTCCCGCTTCCCGGTCGTCGACATTATCGACTCGACGTCAGCTCGAAGCGTCATTCCCAAATTCGACAAGATCTTTGCAGAATTCGGCATTCCTGAGTCTCTTAAAACAGACAATGGTCCCCCTTTCAATAGCGCTGATTTTGCCATGTACTGTGCTCACATGGGTATCAAACACAGAAAAATCACCCCCTTATGGCCCCGTGCAAATGCAGAAACTGAACATTTCATGCGTTCCATCAAGAAGACCCTCAAAAGTGCGACAACCCCCAACCTCAAGCAGGAAATGTATAGATTTCTCCTTGACTACCGCACTACCCCACACTCCACAACCGGTGTTCCCCCCGCTTCCCTGCTCTTTGGCAGAAACCTCAGGTCTCGACTTCCTCAAGTCCCTCAAACCCGAGATGATCATGCTGTCAGACAGCGTGATGCTGCTCAGAAAGCCCTCATGAAGGAATTTGCCGACAACAAGGCCTATGTCAAACCATCTCCCCTCCAGATTGGTGATCCTGTCCTCCTTAAGACTCATGACCCCACCAAGGCTGACACTCCATACCAACCGACTCCGCTGGTCGTCACCAACAAGAAAGGGTCCATGATCACGGCTCAGCGAGGTCGGCAAAAGATCACCCGAAACAGCAGCTTCTTCAAGAAGGCTCCTAGACCCCCTTCCGCTGCTGAACAGGAACCCGACTCATTCCCTGACCCGACAACGCCAAGTGGTCTTGACTGCGCACCCAGCCTCCAACCCCTGCAGCTTCACCCAGTCCCTACCATGCCAGAAGGTCTGCGCGTCAAGTTCACATGCCAAAACGATTCGATGATTATATTTTGAACAAACCCTAAAAGACTCTGGTGAAAGACCCAGTGAGGCACGACCAGCCTGCACCAATATTTTTTTCTTTCTTTATTTTCACAAAGACTCTGGTGAAAGACCCAGTGAGGCGCGACCAGCCTGCACCAATATTTTTTTTCTTTATTTTCACAAAGACTCTGGTGAAAGACCCAGTAGGGCGCTTATCTGCACCGTTGTGTTAGTTTGTCTTCTTTTTTTTTATAACCTTTATCACTTGTCGTACAGGATTATTCATCTAACTGAGACTGTTGTGTTCACTTCATTTAATAGTTTTAAGTGCTAGTCATAATCAGCAGTGATAAGTGGAATCTAGTCACATTGTGTTCATGATATCATTATGCTCCACCTCTTGTATTGGCCTCATGTATTTATGTTTGAGTTAACAACCTACTAATGCAAGAATTCTTTGCCAATCCCAATTTATATTTCTTCTTTAATATTTAAACAAAGGGAAGGAAAGGAAAAGGAGAAAAGATTGTAATTGTGATCACATGCATTTTTTTTTTTTTTCATCCAAGGAAGGAGGTGATGTAATGTGTTGAGTTTCATAGTCATGAATACATGTACAACTTCAAGGGAACTAACTCCTCACTAACCGCGGCACTTAGGCGATGCTAGAGTTATCGCTAGTGGCTGGCTACCAACATGGCGATCATCATCAACCGATATTTCTGTATGAATACAAAGTCAGTCTGAACACATCAATCAGTGTTGTTTACTCCTTGTATGCTTGACGTCCACGATTCACGCACCACCAACAGTACTCCAAACATTACAATAGTCACTGACTGTGTTAATATCTTCACCGTTGTAAAAAAAAGATTCATTGAAGCTTTAATCCACTGTAAGCCAAACATGCAAATTTTTCAACTACTTCTGATTTGGGGAACTTGTCAATTCTCTTATCAACCTACCGGTAGGTGTCGCCAACAGAAAATGTTTGTCATTGTCTGAATATGGTTATGTGTTAGAGTATGTGCCTCATTGTGAGTTCATTATTGCAGTCTACTTTGCATATAACATGGTCATATATACAACAAAAGTTGGATTGGATAAAACTACACCGTTTCAGAGGTCCAGATCACACTTTTTTTTTTTTTTAATTGGCTTGGCTTGACTTCGCGAACGAAGATTCTATAGGGCTTGCCCACGTCGTCTGCAGGCATTTTCATGGCTGCGGAGGCCAATCCGGGACAGGCAGGTTCGACCACAGTGGCTGCAGGGGAAAGTCTGGTCAGGGTTCTGAGTTACGACAGCTCTGTTTTTTCTTTTTTTAATTACGTCGCTTAAAATAACAAACTTGCTGAATAAGAAGAAAAAGTTTACTATATTATTTTTCTCTTTTAATTTTATCAGATAGCATATGCTTTGGAGCAGCCCAGTTTGAATGAAGAGAGGCCTCCCCATGACAGGTTTGAGTCGAGCAACGATCGGCTGCAGCCCATGGAGATTGATAAATCGACCATCACCATGTTGGGTGAAGCAGATGTGAGTGAGATGGTGATTGGGCTGTATAATGAGTTTGACCTGGCCTCCACTGTCGGGAACTGCTCAGAGTGGGACAGGAAAAATGGAGACCAAGCCACCCATACAGGTGAGAACGGTCTCAGTTTTGTTGAGAATGCAAGCAGTAGCAACTTTGCGGACAATGCAAGCAGTGACAGCTTTGCAGACAGTGTATTTCAGACTGACCCATCTCTTGTTGGTACCTGTGTTGGGGAGTCGGGTGTCTTTAAAGTACCTGCTCTTGATAGCATTAGCACAGCATTGCAGACCAGCAGCAACATTGAAAATGCAGAGTTTCAAGCCAACATGTCTGTTGGTATAAGGGATACAAGCAGTTCCTCCTCTCGTGCTGACAGTTTTGTAATCACAGCATTGCAGAACAGCAGTAACTTTGCAAATGCCCACTTTCAAGCCAACTTAACCTCTACCCATGCTGGTAAGTTTGTCAACACAGCTTCACAGACCAGCAGCAGCACGGTTACATCAGAGTTCCAAACCAGCTCATCCTCTGATAATTCCCAGCAGCCTGCCAGTGTTTGCATCAACAGCAGCAACATAGCTACAGCTGAACTTCAAGTCAACCCATTGGTCACAGATTCAAGGGTGCTGCCCTTGCACACAAGCAGTGCTCCACAAATTAGTAATGGTGACCCCCTTGTGCATGCAGCCACCAGTACTGTTTGCAGTACCGATGGATGCATGCATAAGGGGGTTAATGGCGTGAGCTTGGTGTCACAGACCCCTAATAACCAAAATGCTAGACAGCACGTCCCCTTTACTGAGATCGCCAGGGTGTGCGATTTGAGTGACATTGGTGAAAGTGTGTTTGTGTCGTTCAGCAACACAGACATGCAGACTTCTCTCAGTACTTCTGCTGCAGTGTCTGACATGTCCAGTGAGATGGCTTCACAAGAAACAGCCTGTAACTTGCGTGATCATGAGTCTGCTGTGGTTGGCATCGCAGATTACAATACTGTTACCCTCAGCCCTGCAGCCAAGGCTGTTTTGGCAGATAGTAAGGACATTGCCTCTGTAGACCACAGCCCTGCCAGTAACAAAAACAGTAGAGATGATCTTTTGAATTTGGAAACTTCAAGTAACCTAACAGAAATTGACCCTGATAGTTCGAGGATAGTGCCACAAAAGCTTGGCGCTTTTGGGTGCCAGGCTTTTCTGGCACTACCCACAAACAGTGCCAATGAGGTGATGGCATTGACTGATGGACCTAAACAGACCAGACCCAATCCTCATGCTGTGGGGCCAAGTTTTGATATCACTTTGCGGGGCCATTGTAGCAGCACAGTTCACGTTAATAGTAGTGGTTTAACAACAATCAATCGAAGCGACCTGGACAGCGGATGTGAAGACTCAAATGTCAGTTTTCTGTCAGACCTGTTAGCCTGGAGTCCGAACATTGCTGAGTTTTCGGACAGTGCCGAGTTCTCCTCCAGTCAGTTGACCAGCATGCTTCTTGGTAACGGTGCCTCACAAAAGAGTGTGACACAAAATTGGACACACCATGTTGCCTGTGGCACTCCTATAGGAACACACAATGTTAGCGGGGACTCGCAGAATGGAAGCAGCAATGTTGACAGTGTTCCCTGTCCATTCACTACTCAGACTTTTGACAGCGATCTGATGAAAGATTTGATCAACCTGGTCACTTCCACCCCAGTGAAGAATCAAAGGCAGGCTGACTCGAAGCATGTTTTTCACTCTGAGCTGCATGCAGAGGATCAGCCAGTGCTTCCACTTAACCCCTTTGTGCATGAGGACGCACGGACTGTTTACAGTACAGGTGACTGCATGCACACCGGGGCTAACCCCCTTCTTCCCCCACTTCCAGAGAATCAGCCTGAATCAGTCCAAGCACATCTTCCATCGTCACCAAATTTTGAAGAAAACCAAGAAACTGTGCTGTCAGCCTCCCAGTCAGCACTGCATACAGTCCATGACCGTCTAATATCTCCAAATTTTGAGAAAAGTCCAGAATCTGTGGGGTCTGCATTTCAGTTGCAACTGCATACAGAATCATTTCATGTGGATAAACTACAATGTGGATCAACAGGTAATGTCACCATGAATAACACAGACGAGGTTGAAGCAGCTCAGAGTGTGTTTGACTTGAAAGCCAGCAGAGAATCTGACTTAACACATCAGGCCAGTGTTAGCGCAGAATTTGTTCACAAAACAGTTGCTGAAAATGCACAGAAAAATAAGTATGTTGTTCCCACTTGCTGTGCTACACCTGATTGCACTAGTTATCTCCCTCGATCTGCTACAAGTAGCATATCAGGCGAGCTAACCAGTGTGACAGCTGATGAGACCACTGATGCAGTTAGTGCGCAGAGCTTGGCAGCTACCCAGTCTTCAGCATCACATTTCACAGCAAATGTTTCTAGGCTTCTAAACGCTGCAGATACAGAAAGATTTTCCTCAAGACTATGTTCTTCAGAAGACAAAGTAGAGAGTGTTGACAAGAGTAAAACACCAAAGCACAACACAGGTGTTTATGCACAGAATCCTAGTTTTACATGGCATGAGTCCACACATTTCAACAGGACAGGCACTAGCATACAAAGGCGGAAAGTGCCTGACAGCATGCCAAAGTGCACTGCTGATTTTTTTTTTTTTTTTTTTTTTTTTTTTTATGGCTTTGAATGCACCAATGTCCATGACATGTATGAGTTCTTCAAAGAATGCAGAAAGTTTCACCCCCTCGTGCACGCAGCCACGGGTACAGTTTACAGTACCAGTGGATGCGTGCACAAAGGGGTTAAGTGATACAGATACTGCTGACAGTTTACCAGGTAGTGTTGATAAAGTTTTGTTGGAAGGACCAGCGTGTGTCAGTGTGGTTTCTATGCCAGATTTACAAAGCACCTCTGTTTCCTGTGGCACACTGATCTGCCCTATTGCAGAAAATATTGACAATGTTTTCTGCACATCTGCAGATAAAAATGTCACACACACTATAGCTGAGAGCTCAGAAGAAAACAAGAGAGGAACAACAAATCTGCAGATCTCGTCAGCTGAGAAAGTGCCACTGTGCATGAGTGTCAGTTCTCAGATAATGCCACCTGGTCGTTGCACTTCCTGTGTGAGTGCCCACAAAATGATGATTTGTTCCAGCACAGATACTGCAAAATGCTCATCTGAAAATTACATGGATACTGATCATGCTCCAACTGTGCAAGTTCCCCCACCTGGGTCTGCTCTGGGGGACTTGGGTGGGGTTAGGTATTTTTTAGTTCCCAGGGTCACCCTGGTCAGCCCCACAGGGTGGGTTTTTCTCTCTATTCTGGGGCATGTATTTCTGTCTACCCTTTGTCCATTCACCTGTATTTGCCTTTTTCAAACTCTCCCTACTGTCTGCACTGCCTGTAGCTCTTGATATTGGATGTGTGTTGCTAAATGGTCTTGGCTTTATTTAGGCCCATGTGTTCGGTTTATTTAATGTATTTGACCGGCTGGCGACATACATTCAATGTTCTGTTTATTTTTTTTTTCACAAGCAGTGCAGGCACGTCCTGAGAAAGCCTTGTTGCTGTCGGGACGTTAAGCAATGTACAATCAATCAATCAATCCAACTGTGCAAGTGCCCATGAGGATTGCATTTTCACAGAACTTTGTAAAGGGCTTGGATAGCCACAGAACTGAATTTGCAAGTTCTCAAAGCAACACAGGATCACTGAGTCTTCAGGACCTGTTGACAGCAACAGCTACAGGTAGTGAGGAGGAAGCGCCATGACATGTTAAGTGCCACTACGGCTGAAGGAAGCAGCTTACAGATTAACCCCTGTGTGCATGCAGACACCAGCACTGTTCACTACACTGACGACTGCGTGCACACGGGGGTTAGTTGTAGTGATGGTAGTTTGACAGACTGTGGTTCCAGTTTTACAAACAAATGTATTGATTTGACAGAAACAGAGAATGAGCAGGAGGTTCCTGTTGAGAACCTCTCGGTGCCTGTGACCAAGAAAAGGAGTCAGGATTCACTCACGCTGCATCACTCTGACACTATGCCCTGTTCTGCAGTCCCACCAAAGACGCCCGCCGTGACATGTGAGGTGTCAGGTAAGGCAGTTCATGCTATACTTAGCAGCCCTTTAATCCTGCATATGATGCCCACTGAAGATGATGGTGGGTCAGGAAAAAGTACTGGTGCAAGTGAATTGGCATTAAAGGACTCGGTGGAAACCCAGTCTTCAGCAGGACCAAAACAGAACGGAGGGGGGGGGGAATTTTTAGGTCGCTGCAAGTTGTTCCCAAGACGCCTGTGACTGAGAAAAGGAGTCTGGGTTCACTCATGCTGCATCACTCTGATACCATGCCATATTCTGCAATCCCACCAAAGACACCTGCAGAAATTTTTGCCATGACAGGTGAGATGTCAGGAATAGGGACTGAGAAAAGGAGTCTGGGTTCACTCATGCTGCATCACTCTGATACCATGCCATATTCTGCAATCCCACCAAAGACACCTGCAGAAATTTTTGCCATGACAGGTGAGATGTCAGGAATAGGGAAGGCAGTTCATGCTAGACCCAACAGCCCTTTAGTCCTACATATGATGCCTACTGAAGACGATGGCGGGTCAGAAAAAAGTACTGGTGCAAGTGAATTGGCGTTGAAGGACTCGGTGGAAACCCGGTCTTCAGCAGGACCAAAACAGAACATAGGGGGAGGAATTTTGAGGTCACTGCAAGTTGTTCCCAAGACGCCAGCAGAAATCCTTGGGCTGGCAAGTGTGAGGCATACAAGTATGGAGTATGACAGGTCACCAAGTGTGCACAGATTAAAGTATCGCAGGATACGTCCAAATGTCCTTGGTAGAGACCCCCTTAGACACCATATGCATGCAGCCACAAGTGCTGTAAACGGTAACACTGGCTGTGTGCCCAAGGGGGTTCAGATCTTGTCCAGTACAATCCTCAACACTCGCACAACTGTAGGAAGTTCTAATGGGCCATGTGACTGCTCACCTATCATGCAGAATGCAAGCTTTCGCCAAGTCACTGGTTTTGCACACATGAGAACCTTTGAACGCAACGCACAGCTTATGGGGAACAGTGGTGTAATGCAGACAGGGCATTTCATCCAGAATGCCATGCTCAAACAAAAGTTGAACACAATGTCGCTCACAAAAAATGCTCCGAACACGGGACTGATGCAGGAAAGAAAGTTTGGACAGAACTCCGGCTTTGTGCATGATGTAGCATTTCTTCCAAGCACAGAAATAGTTCATGTTGGTAAATGTTCATTTATCCAGGAATAATGGGGAATGCAGCAATTATGACAGAGAACGTTACAAACACTGCCATCACTACCAGTAATACAACAAGTATTTCGGGCTTTGAACTTCAAAATGCAAGACAGTCGCATTCAGCTTCAATGGCGGTGCCGTCAATTGGTTTTAAGCCCCTAGCGCATGCGGTGACTGGTACTGTTTACAGTACCGGTGGCTGCATGCACCAGGATATTCCTCTTCTCCCAAGCTTCACAGAAACTGCAAACAGTTCAGGTTTCTTCCCACGTTCAGCATCCCCTGTATTTGCGGGTTTTGATGGCTTGTCACAGATGACTTCAGTTCAAGGGATGGATAGCAGTGGATTGCCGTCACAGTGACACAAGCAGACAGTTTGAGGCCTACCTCAGGGACTAAAGAGGATCCTATTGTATTGAGTTAGATGCACTTTTACCTATCTTTGACAATAGCAAAGGTAAATGGCAAGAGAATCAAAAATGAGAGTCCTTATGTGATGTGAGTTTTACCTCAAAGTTTCAAGTTCATTTGCAAAGTGTCTTTGTTTGTTTTGGGTTTTTTCATTATTTGAAAAAATGCTCATTCAGAATGTTTTACTGTAGTTTTTTTCAGTTAGTGGTGCTGAAGGGGTCTCATCAGAGTTTATCTACTCAAAGAAAGTCTACCCAATGTGAATCCTCCTAGGCGTGGAACTACCCAATTTAGATTGCGTTGCAGCAATTATGACCATAGTTGTGTGTAACACCATTGTACATCTATCAAACAAAAATTTACCTGCTAAGAGTCCATACGGGCTTGATGAACCTAAGTGAGGTGGATTCACACCGAGTAGATTTTCACCAGGTATATTCATGCTGAAAAGACACACTGCAGTTGGCTCCTTTAGCGCATGCACATGTGTGTATGAGATATTTGAATTTCTTCATGACATCACTTGCAGCTGGTTGTAAATACATGTTTTCTAGCATGTATTTTTTTCATGTGAACTGTTTCAGCCTGTTTCAACACCATTATTTTGATACTTTTGTTTTTTCTTGTTGTCATGGGGCATTTCAACCCTTTAGCTGTGGGTAGCACTTTTTGTTGCGGTGATTCCTGCAGGAATCGCCTTGACAAAAAGCGCTACCCACAGCCTAAGGGTTAACACAGTTGGTGCATGTTTTAGGTTGGAAAGCCAGCTCCCTCCCACTATAATAATCTAATGCTGAATAATCAGACGCCATGCTTTTACTACATTGGTCCATCCTGAGATGGACCCCACCCGGGTCTGCCCTGGGGGACTTGGGTGGGGTTAGGTATTTTTTAGTTCCCAGGGTCACCCTGGTCAGCCCCACAGGGTGGGTTTTTCTCTCTATTCTGGGGCATGTGTTTCTGTCTACCCTTTGTCCATTCACCTGTATTTGCCTTTTTAAAACTCTCCCTACTGTCTGCACTGCCTGTAGCTCTTGATATTGGATGTGTGTTGCTAAATGGTCTTAGCTTTATTTAGGCCCCATGTGTTAGGTTTATTTAACGTATTTGACCGGCTGGCGACATACATTCAATGTTCTGTTTTTTTTTTTTTTTCACAAGCAGTGCAGGCACGTCCTGAGAAAGCCTTGTTGCTGTCGGGACGTTAAGCAATGTACAATCAATCAATCAACCATCCTGAGATGGATAGACCAAGGTAGCAAAAGAGTGGTTTCTGATTAGCTTTCCACCGGGAGAGATGCCAAGCTAATAAAGCACCGCCTTCAGTGACTTGTGATGTGTTCCAGTAGAGATATGCAATGTGCATCAAATGGCAAGTCAAGTGTTTTTGTGTTTTTTCAATACACCACACCCTACACCCATGTTACAGGAGGGGTGGGGTGGGAGCAGGGGGTGGGTTATACTAGATTTACCGCATCTACTATGTCCCAGAATTGGCTGACCGAACTTTTTTTTTTTATATAACACATTATGTGCTTGTTGTCCTATAAAAGCTGCATTACAGATTGGGAGAAAGATCAACCATTTTAGTAAAAGGGTGGTGCAAGAATAGCCTGTCATCTAAGGCGCCAAGCTATTCTGGCACCCCCTTTGAACTATCTTGGTCGAATGCATTTCACCGCACTGACCACCGCCTTGTCCGCTGCAAACTCAGGCTCCACCTCAAGTTGAAACCCAAGAAAAGAGGCCCCCTCAAGAAAAAGCTTGATGTCGCCAGCCTTCAGCGTGATGACAAGAAAGCTGCCCTTCAGACAGATTTACAGCGCATGCTCAAAGACACAGTTGATCCAGCAGACTCCTCCCCTGAAACACTCTGGGAGCAACTGAAAACTGCTATTGTAAAATCTTCTGTGGAAGTCTTGGGCTTTGTTAGAAAGAGGAACAAAGACTGGTTTGACGAAAACGACGTGGAGATCCAGGAACTTCTAGCAAACAAAAGAGCCGCCCACCAGGCCCACCTAGCCCAGCCTTCCTGCCCTGTGAAGAAATCTGCCTTTCGCCTCATCTGCAGCAGTCTCCAGCTCAAGCTTAGAGAGCTCCAGAACGAGTGGTGGTCGAGACTGGCACAGAGGACCCAGCTTTGCGCTGACAACGGTGACTACAGGGGCTTCTATGAAGCACTGAAAGCAGTGTATGGCCCTAGGCACCTGGTACAAAGTCCCCTGCGAAGCGCCGATGGACAGGCACTCCTCACAGATAATACCTCCATCTTGAACCGCTGGTCAGAATACTTTCAGGACCTCTTCGGCGCTGAGCGCACTGTTCAAGAAACAGTCATCCTCCAAATCCCACAGCTCCCACTAAAGGTTGAATTGGACGAACCGCCCACCGCCGAAGAGACCCACACAGCCATCCACCAGCTCAAGAGTGGCAAAGCAGCAGGCATTGACGGAATCCCGCCAGAGATCTGGAAACATGGAGGCCCAGCACTGCACAACAAGCTCCATGACCTCTTTCTCTGCTGCTGGGAGAAAGGAACACTACCAAAGGATCTCCGTGATGCAGTCATCATCACCCTATACAAGAACAAAGGAGAGAAATCTGAATGCTCTAATTATCGTGGAATTACCCTGCTGTCCATTGCCGGGAAAATTCTCGCAAGGCTGCTCCTGAATCGGCTGGTACCTGCCATCGCTGAAGACCACCTCCCAGAGGGCCAGTGTGGCTTCAGAGCCAACAGGAGTACCACCGACATGGTCTTTGTGCTGAGACAGCTTCAGGAGAAGTGCCGCGAGCAGAACAAAGGGCTGTACGTAACGTTTGTCGACCTAACAAAAGCATTCGACACTGTGAGCAGGCAAGGCATGTGGCAGATCCTGGAGCGACTTGGCTGTCCCCCAAAGTTCCTAAGCATGATCGTCCAGCTCCACGAGGACCAGCAAGGCCAGGTTAGACTCAACAGTAACCTCTCAGAACCATTCCCCATTATCAACGGCGTGAAACAGGGCTGCGTGCTGGCACCAACCCTCTTCACCATCTTCTTTAGCATGATGTTGAAGCAGGCCACAGTAGACCTCGACGATGACGATGCAGTGTACATCAGATATCGTCTCGATGGCAGCCTGTTCAACCTCAGACGACTGCAGGCCCACACGAAAACCCTAGACCAACTGATTCGTGAGCTGCTCTTTGCTGATGACGCTGCCCTTGTTGCACACACAGAGAGAGCCTTGCAGCGCATCACATCCTGCTTTGCAGATGCTGCCCAGCTCTTTGGACTCGAGGTCAGTCTGAAAAAGACAGAGGTACTACATCAGCCGGCACCCAAGGTAGAGCATCGCCCTCCCCACATCACCATCGGCGAGTCTGAACTGAAGTCAGTACACCAGTTTACCTACCTTGGCTGCATCATCACGTCAGATGCCAAGCTGGACAAGGAGCTTGACAGCAGGCTGGCAAAAGCGAACAGCGCTTTTGGGCGACTTTTCAAGCGGGTGTGGCACAATCAACAGCTGAAAACGGGCACCAAGATCAGTGTGTACAGAGCTGTCGTCCTCACCACCCTGCTGTACGGTTCCGAGTCCTGGGCCCTCTACCGCAACCAACTACGACTCCTCGAACGCTTTCACCAGCGCTGCCTGCGTACCATCCTGGGCATTCACTGGAGTGACTATGTCACCAACGTCGAGGTCCTTGAACAGGCAGAAACTATGAGCATCGAGGCTTTGTTGCTGCGGACACAGCTTCGCTGGGCGGGGCACGTCTCCAGGATGGAGGATCATCGCCTACCCAAGATCACTCTGTTCGGCGAGCTTGCTACTGGACACCGTGACAGAGGGGCACCAAAGAAGAGATACAAAGACGGTCTCAAGAAGTCACTTAGTGCTTGCCAAATCGACCACCGCCAGTGGTCTTCGCTTGCTGCGGACCGTGACACCTGGCGCTCCACCATCTACAAGGCAGCCGTCTCCTTTGAGGACTCTCGCAGAGCTAACCTTAAGGACAAACGGCTCAGGAGAAAAAACCGAGTTGCCGTAACTCAGAACCCTGACCAGACCTTCCCCTGCAGCCACTGCGGTCGAACCTGCCTGTCCCGGATTGGCCTCCGCAGCCACGAAAATGCCTGCAGACGACGTGGGCAAGCCCTATAGAATCTTCGTTCGCGAAGTCAAGCCAAGAGTATCAGGATGAACAGGGTTAATTATCTGTATATATGTTCCGACTTTTGTCATGTGATATTATTATAAATGTTGACAGGTCTTCAGTGAGAAGACAAGTGTGAAGTATTACTTTGAAGATTTAAAAGCAGTAGGTATAAATTAAAGCATTTGAGAGAGTATTGTTTATAAGAAAAAGGTACTGGCTATGCGCTAGTATCTCTTGCCAGAGTTGAATGAAGGTTGTTTTTTTGTTTCTAATTTTCTTTTTTACACCCTGCTAAGTCAGTCAGAAAATGATTTTTTTTATGGGTCTGAAAGCTCAAGGGTACTCGTAGGAGAAGCTCCAGAGAGCCATTGTACTACACACACACGACCAATCCCTTTAGCGCAGACTGTATCACATGACTGAGCTACAAAAACCCTTGTAGCAACTAATATAGCGGACTCTTTGTAGCCCTCTTTTTGACGTGTCTTGTATGCCAGTTTTGTTCTATAAAAGACAACCAAAACGTTCTAAAGGACAGGGTCACTTAGTGTTGTTCGAAACGGCAGGCACACTACTGTTGTTTGTAGCACACATCTGCAGCAATAGTGTGCAACATACCACTAAAGAAAGAATCTTTGCGGAATCAAAAGCATATGAGCATCCTATGTACTTTTTTATTGAAGAATTTTACCTTTTTCTTTAGGCAAACGGTCACGCACCTCTTCCATTGACAATTTGTAGACAGTGCTGCTGGTCATGAAAGATTTTAAATTACGTCGTACATCTATTAAATATGTATGCATGTATATTCTTTTGACGTCGTTCATGTCTGCTGTGATCCAGGTCGGACGATTTCCGCTCAATTTCTTTTATGAAAAAAGTGGAGGAATGAAAACAAATTATTGTTATAAGGGGTTTTCTGCACGGACCCTTGTAGGCCTTCGGGAAGTCAAAGGAACCATTGTACCCCTCAGGTTCCTTTGATCTCCCTCAGGCCTACAAGGGTCTGTACATCGAACCCCTGCTACCAATAACTTGTAGTGTAGTGTTTCCATTAACTTTTAAAATGGTGCTGTAGTATGAGCGATTTGGTTTTTGAATTAAGAGGATTCCAAAAGTGTTCATACAACAAATGTGACAGCAACTGTGTTTACAATCATCAAGACTGATCTTTTTAACCCTTTGGCTGTCGGTAGCGCTTTTGGTCACCGATTCCAGCAGGAACCATTGCATCGAAAACCACTACTGACAGCCAAAAAACTGTTGGCAAATTCCCAAAAAAGAAAGAAACAAAGTTTTGGCAGTTGTTGGTTATTTCTGTGCATTTTACATGCTTGAAGGTCACCTTTTTGTTCTGGGTGTCTTAATATTAATGTTTGGAGCTTTTATGTGCTGCTGCAAGGGCGGAGTTAATATGCTGATTGCCAGTAAGTGCAAGACCATTCAGCCAGTGTTGACTTCAATTGTCCCCCGCATGGCTGTGCGCAAGTCAAGTGCAGCCAATATCAGCCCAGTGACTTTGCATACTGCCGTTGGATGCATATTGTGTTTTGAAATCCTAAATTCAGTGTTAAAGATCACCAGCTGTCTAAGGAACAGGGGTTCAAAGTAGTTTAACCCTTTTAGACCTGGATCCCTACAGCAGGAGATGATCATGATAATTCAAGGGTAGTGCCAGATTAGCTTGGTGCCTTCAGGCGCCAAGCAAATCTGGCACTACACTTGAATTATCATGGTCAAGCCATCTCGTGCAACTGGTACAGTCATTAAACAACACCCCCACGATTTGAGAAATGGGACCTTGGGGCTAAAAGGGTTAAGCAAGAAACATAGAACCTCACGAGCCCCCACCTCTGCGGGGACGGATCTCTGCTTCTTGCAGATGGATTGTTTTCTTTCTCTCAGCAGTGAAAGGGTCAAGTCCAGCAGAACATTCCGCACTTGCCTAAGCACATATCACTACACATTTGCAGAAACACTTGAAAGTGCATATAAAGTGTTCTCGGTTTTACAGTCATGAGTGAAATTCAGTCATGAATGTTTTGAAGTTGTAGAGTATTAATTACACATTGTCAGATTGAGGGAAATTTGTTTCATCTTAAACACTTGTCCTCAAATTGTCAGGTGCATTTTTACAGTTCTCACTTCTCAGGACAAGTTTTACAATGTGACTGGATTTTTAAACCCAGAGAGGGTTTTACATCGTGATTTGATTTTTTAACCTGGAGAGGGCCCGTTATCTTTGGTTTAGTTGTTTTCATTCTTAAGTCCACAATCAGTATTGGCATTGTTTTCTTGGGACCATGATACAGCATTTTCCAAAGGACTGCTTTTTTTAACTTCTTCACTGCCTGCAGCAAGAAACTGCATCCCTGAAACCATCAGACATTCACCACTGCTTGTCCAAGACAAGGATATTCATGACACCAGCAAGAAGCATAGATTATCATGAGCCCCCGCAGTTGCAGACACATTAAGATCGATGCCTGTGGCAGTTGAATGGTGTTTGTTATGTATGTGTGTGTGGGGGGGTGGGGGGGGGGATAAAATGCATCGGTGTGCAGTGATTTAATACATGTACACAATTTATGTTACATATCGGTCAAAATTTCTCCCTGTGAGAGATGACTTGTTTCTGTTAAGGTGACCTGTGAGTTTTATTTTTGCTGTACCTAATCAGGATTTTATAGGTGATTTTTCTTTTGATTTTTAATTCGTCTGCCCTACTTGGACATTTATTCTTCCCCACAGAAGATGGAGGTTTGTTTTAATAAGGCTGTCAACAACACATTTTTTAAGACACTGTATGCCATATACAGTGTCTTGTGTCACCATAGTAAGATCATGCAAAAGTGACCAGCATATCAGGATTTTGATAAAATCGCTAGAATTGTAGAAAATTCATGGCATCCGAGTGAAACGGTAATTTCATGGATTACATTAAACTTTCAGAAAATTAAAAATTTCCTGGTTTCTTAAATTCACTGTATATGCATACGGTAACACACGACCCTGTATGTGACATCACATGCAGTGTAACACAACTAACAGTATGTAAAATACACTGTAGCACAAAACACTGTCGAATGCAGCGTTTAAAAAAAATATACAATGGCCATTTCAGCTGTATTAAGTTCATTGTAAATTGCAGCCTCGAGCTTTTCCAAAAGCATTTTTTGTGGCAAAGTTGTCACAAAGGATGTACCCCATCAAAAAATGTGATGGCATATGGTTCCAGAAATATCGAAAGCAGGTAGTGTAAGGTGTCACTTTAACTTGTTCACGGCCAGCCGCATCCGGATGCGGCTGGCTGCGAACAAGTTAATGCAGCTTCTGTGCTGTGTATTTTCTGTTTATTAGTTAATTGGATACTGCACACCAAAGTGTGGTGAAATGAGTGAAAGTAACATGACAAAAGACCGATGACATCCTTCAATGTCTATTTTTGTCATTGCTTTTTTATAACCATTACATTTGTGATCTACCAAGATATGTGTTGTCATGTCATGTCATGGCTTTTGTTTTCACGATCTTGGTGCCAAAAAAAGCAGTGATTGGTGCTGAAAACTTCTATTTACAAAAAAAACGTCCTTGTACAGGCTTACACGTTGAGCAGAAGTCTCTTTACATCAATAAACAAGCGCACTGTAGTTTCATTGATTCTGTTCCTTGTTTAAAAACTAAACACGCAGTGTTCATTTAACCCATATCATACTGAGGCTAAAAGCTTCAAATTTGTTCACTGCCATATGCAAGCTACATTATAGTACTTACAGATAAGGATATAGACCAATGGCTTTAGTTCATGGGTGGTGCCAGAATAGCTTGGTGCTTAGAGGCCCCAAGCTATTCTAGCACTAGCCTTAAACTATTTTAGTCGAACTTATTTCACACAGTATTCCGAATGATAAGGGTTAAAAACATGACTTACAAAATGTATCTTGATTGTTTTGATCTCATGATGGCTTGCAATTGTTGACTGTGGGAGATGAATTGGCCATGACATCTCAAGGGTAGTGCTGGATTAGCTTGGCACATCTGCCAAGTTAATCTGGCACTACGTTTGAACTGTCATGGCGTCCCAGTGTGGTGTCTAGAGAGTGAACGTCTCAAATGTGGTGTTTGTCTCAAGCAAAGGCTGCCGTCGTCGGTTGACTTCAGCCAAAATACTGACACTACATCAACTATTGGAGCACTGTTGTGCCATACATTTCTCCCTATATTTGGGACTGCGTCTCCATTTTATGCAAGCCGCAAACAAACAAGATGGGATCCCAGCCCAGTCCCAAAGTGTACCTATTTTCAAGCTTAACCTTTTGATCTATCTCTTTCTACCCTAACCCACCATCTGATCACACACACTGGCAAAGAAATAAAGATGGACACGCGGCGCTTCTCACCATTCGGAAGCTCTGTGGTCTGAAGATTAATAACGTGCAGCGAAATGACGTCACTTCAAGCTTTGTCATAGCATCGTTAGTCCCACGACTCCATGTTCATAGTGACTACTTGATGTTATATGTCACTCATCGCAGTAGTAACATTTCACGTATTGGAGGATTAAACTTTGCAAATTTCTTGCTGATTTTCACACAAGGATTACAGGTCACAATTTGACCTAATCCTACCCTTGAGCTGGGACAAACAACAGGCTTATGCAAACACTCTTTATTAATGAGAAGATAAGTTTTTTCGTAAAAGAAAAATCAACATGTTAGCTTTTGAAAGTCACAAATGAACAAAATTGTGGACTTCAAATTCAACAAATTTATTGCATGCGGATGAGAATTTAATCTGTATTCCATCTGTTTATCCTAGTAAAGTCAGACGCACCTTTTTTCCAAACAAATTCAAATTACAGAAATGAGTATACTTCTTATTTCAATACCATCAGTAATGATCAATAAAGCGAGAATACGCGCAAGACGGACCGACAACTCATTTTGTGATTATTGTCCTCTGTTCCTTACGATTACGACCGTTTGGCTGCAGCTATATAACAATACTAATCAGTGACAAAAGAAAAAGAAAACACAAGAAATATGATGCAATGGTGGCATTAAAGCAGTCTGCTAAACTTTCCTGATGAGACGGATTCTCAGACTTTTCTACGCTTTTCACAATCCATGTGAATATGCACACTTCACAAAGGTTTTCTAGTGCCCATGTTAAATGTCATTGGAACTCTCCTATGCACGAAGAAGAACTCAGGAGAGCAGAGCGTTGTTTGACATCCATTTTTGACTTTAGCGTATGGGACTGTATCGGTCAAAATGTTCAAGATACAATGCTGGTTAACGAACTTACTCAGTGTATTCCTTTTATCTACCTATATGCCAAAAAATCTAGTAAAAATAAGAAATTATGGACTCCATTGTGGATCAACCAGTCTGAGAAATGGCCATTTTCTCGTCAAAGTGCATCATGATAAAATAAAAATTAAAAACTACATCAAGATTATTATTTTGGGGACAATATCGTAAAATTTCAAGCTAGTCTATCCTGAAATGAGGGCTCTAGTCGCTGTCGCACGCACGCATACAGCGCTTGGTGCCAAACAGATGTTCTCCAGGAATTTTTGTGTAGCTAGACCCGACGTCATTTTCATCTTGTTACTTCTTTGCCAGAATTTCTGCCCTGCACGCCAAATACATCATGTGCATGCTCTGGAGGACGCTCTGACAAGCCCCATTTCAAACAAGCCAAGACAAACATGCGATACTGCAAGCATGGGCGACAGTGTGAAAATTTGAAATGACTGAAAATGTTGCAAGTACTAACTATGCCCCATGATTCCTGGCCAGCAAGAGATGAACTCTCAGGAGCCCCTGTGGATGCAAGGGCTGATGAGAATGATGGAACAGGCTGTTGGAACCAAAAAGCTAAAATTTAGCCTTCTGGGATTTTGAAACCGCTGAATCAGGCACTGATGACTGTCCCCATACGCACGTTTGTTCAGTTTGTTTAATATACTGGTTTTGTCGAAATACCTGCAATTCTTGAGCATCTTTGGACTCTGTGTCAAATCATGTCACA
Organism: Semisulcospira habei; assembly: GCA_036245525.1. Classification (NCBI taxonomy): domain Eukaryota; kingdom Metazoa; phylum Mollusca; class Gastropoda; family Semisulcospiridae; genus Semisulcospira; species Semisulcospira habei. The sequence goes on along the minus strand of BTPG01000010.1, from coordinate 419,129 downwards.
ACTGAATGTGTGCCATTTGTTTAACTCTTTCCCATCGGAACGCTTCCGGTTTAGCGTTAGCCCAAACAAACCCTTACGCTTACGTTGTAGCATTATGCTTATGCCGTCTATAATAATAATAATAGTACCGTTATTATATAGGTGCTTTTTCTCAATTTTTGGGCGAATCGACTGGAAGCGCCGCGAACTGAAACCCAACACGCACACTCACGTAACGGACACACGCCATTTAAGACGAACACAGTAGAAGACAGACGAAGGGCCAGTTCAGCTACTGAAGTTAGAGATTTTTGAACGCTTGTATTTGAAATTTGTAAAGTGGCCTGAAACCGGTACCAAAGTGTGTGTGTGTGTGTGGGGGGGGGGGGGTGTTGCTAGTATTGCTATAGTGTTGCTAGTATTCTAGGATTGCGTTTTTACAAAAATCGCATGAAGCAGAGCTATCGGTCTAAGGGAAGCAACCACTATAATGTTTCACCAACCATTTCTAAAATATCTGAAAGTGAATGCCCTTTTCGGATGGTGTCGGAACGAGGCCAAAGTAGCCGACAACGTGCCTTGGATCGTCTCCGACAATGAGCTTGTTCGATCTTCATGAGCATGGTTTCAACAGTGATTTTTAGCGCATAAAATTGCGATTCAAGAAGGGACAGATCTCTTATGCGATTTCTTTGCTTGTGGAATACATTTTTCTGCCATGTTGGTGAGTAAATCTGGGTTTTTCGTTGCATGTGCTTACACCGTTGCTACCAAACCACATTTTTCATTTTTTTGCTCCGCCATGTTTTTTCTGTTGCATAATAATCAAATTGGTTTGACTTCCCACTAAACTGATGCACAAACACGCACAGTTTTGAAAATTACTTTTAATGCTCTTTCTAACGATACCCAATTTATCTATGGTTGTTAGCTTGGGAGGCTGTGAAAATTAATTCAATCTACCCCAAAAATGTACATCGCCAGGGAACATGCGTCCTTTTCCTAAAAGTCTTTAAGAACATAATACAATTACACATCCAACACCTCCATAGTTCATTAGAATCAACAGCATGAGCCTGGTGAATAAAATATGATTACAAAATATACCCAGCATGAGTACACAAGGAGGCATGTTTTCATTGGTGTGCTGTTGTGTGATTTTGGACCTTGCACTTGTTGCAGCCTTGAGCCACAAGGTACAAAATAACACACCAGCACACAATGTCCATCCACAGGAATACCTTTATAGCAATATTTTTAAGTGAAAAGATGTTTTGCTTCATCGAGACGATAAAGTGAAATGTCTTTTATTCAGAAAGTCTGAGACATTCATATTTATATACATTAAAAAAACAAAAACCCACAGTTCTATGGAAAACAAATCAGGACTACAGCAAATATCTTTCATAATCTCAACACCCACAAAACTTCATATATGTACTAATCAAGATTTTTTATCACTCGGATAACAATCCTCTTCTGTCACTGGATTGCAGCAGGTAAGTATACGAGATTCAGAAGGTGCATATTTTGTCACTGAAATCTGTGTTGGTGCAAGTCCAAGAAACATGGACATTGAAAGCTGGTCTCGACAACACACGGATCCTCACAAGCCTCTGCAACCGGACTGCACTCAGTTTTTCTTGGTAGTGAAGGGTTACATTAATAATGCCATTATAACGAAGGAAAATTGTTCTGCATGACAAAACCAGCCATCCCAACAAAGAGCTCCGACAAACATGCAATATCCCGACTTAAAAGCCATTGCTTTTGTTAATGCATAAAATTTTGACCTACTTCTGACTTCCAAATGTCTATTGACATACAAAACCAGAGTTAAACCTTGCACTGTGTAGCATTACAATGAACAACTGCTGCAAAAACGATCTTGTTTGCTGTACAATCAATATAGCAGAAAGCAGGGAAACCATATTTTTTAACATCGAATAAATGAAGTTTTTCTTGTGTAAGCAAGACAAGGCAAAACAAAGTCGATATACCTATGCAAGATTAACCCATTCAGCCCGACGCACATATTTCCCAAATTTTTGAGGCGTCACCTAACGACTATGCACCTGTTGCAGGAGATGGATCAACCATAATTGAAGGGTAGTGCCAGATTAGCTTGGCGCCGACAGGCGCCAAGCTAGTCTGGCACTACCCTTGAATTATCATGGTCAACTCATCTGCTGTAGTGCGTCAGGGCTGAATGGGTTAAAACATGCAATTTGTGAGTACAATAAACTCTTCAAAAAATGTCCAAAATACTAATTATTCAGCAAGCATTTTATGTGTGAAATAATATCTACTGGTATTCATACACAGCAATCATCTCTTCACAAACTCTTCAAAATAAAAGATGGTACAAATATGTCCGAGTACAGAAAAGTACAAATAATTTGCAGTGCACATGATTACAGGCTTCATCTTCTCCCCAATGGTTTTAGTTTCACAAAAATACTGACAGTCTTTGACATGTCTATTTCATGAGTCAATTTCTTTTTTCTTTTTTTTATACAAATGTGACTAAAATAATGTTGACATGGAGGTCCCTAAATCACACACTGCACATATTTCAGTTGCAGCTGCCTCATATAAATACCTCCTGATTCAAATCGTCTGTTAAACAGTACACGCAACTTCCAGACAATGATCAAACCTTGTCCCATTTGCAGGAGTACTCCCAAGACTGACCCAAGGGAGTATGCCACAACTACACCTCTATTTAAATGAGATGCTTTAGTGTCTCGTTATACAGAGGTGCACTTGAGGTGTACTGCCTGAGCGGGTTTATCCTCTGGCAAAAATCAAAAGACGTATCAGCTCAAGGGCAGTGCCAGATTTGTGTGGTGCCTGTGCCTGTACAGGCACCACATTAGTAAGGCACTGCCCTTGACGTAACATGGTCATTCCATCCAGCAAATAGGTTTCAAAATAAGAGAGTAACGTGTCTGAAGTTGGTCTTGGGTGGCCAAATGACGTGGTGAGTTAAGAGTACTTTTTCATGAAGCGAATGTGGAAGTCACGGAAACGTCCCATCATCTCTTCTAGCTTCTTGACTGGAGGTAGAATCGTCGTCCTGCCCACAAAAAAGGAAAAAAAAAAACAAATATCTTGTAAACTTTAGACCAAAACTGACTACCAAGCATTCTGAATATAAAATAATTGTCCTGCTCACAAAATCTTTTCTTGTGATCAGACCACATAGGTTACCTGCAAGCCTGCAAAATACATGAACAATGATATGCAATAGAGATTGTTTGGAAATTAAAAGTAGGTCCAAATTTGCACACGTGTCATGCACATGATGAATTAAAAAAAACCTGGACAAAAATGCGATTTCAAATTTTCGTGTGGATTTTTAACACACTATGTTCATCAAACACATGCAAATTTTTAAATGCTGCTGATTTACAGAAATCATCTATTTCAAAGATTTGTTTTGTAGCTTCTGTGATGGACCACACAGCTTAAGTAAATGGAAAACTGTGAGGCATTATTAACCTTTTGAAAACGGTGCAGGCACTATTCACCGATGCGTACACAACCTTTGTCTCCGGCGCAGGCCTATGTGCCCGGTGTAGCATCTTTCATTGAACCTGGCGCGGTCACAGAGGCCCAATCATATGACAAAAAGTTCCGACATTCCGTCTAAGCGAGATAATCCATACGACAGCATCCATCAGAGTTCTGGCTTTAATTTGACACTTTTTGCCTTACTTTGCCTTTACTTGAAGCGCATATTTTTCGAAAATCAGATCTAAAAGATAGTAGCCGTGTTTACGCTTTCTGTGTAAAATATGGTGTCGGCGCCACATTCCCAATCCTACTTCAGGACTGTTCTGATGAAGTAGGAGACAGCAAGGATAATAGTGAGATCACCGACAGCCACATAAACCCGACCTATTACAGACTTTGAAGCAAACGCGCTTGTTTCGGGACCGGTGAAGTGGCCGTGCTGCAGACGGGCACCTGCTCCATGACATTATGTCCGATATAGATCTATATCGACAGGTCTGCAGCCATGACCACATAGGTGAATCCGAGTAGGACTCGGAGACCACGAAAGACTACGAAGAAATTATGGAGGTTCCCTAGGTCCCGAGTTTATGGGTGAGAATGTTCTTCACTGTAATACATTTGACTGGGATTCTCTTTCTTCACTTTGCACAATCCCGATGAATCGCATGCAAATGCAAGTTTTGCAGCTGTTTCGTGAGTGTGTGTTTGAGGTGTGAAATTATGAAAATCAAACTCGACAGCATTCTTGTAAAATTGTCAGGGGAAATTGGGGGTAGATGGTGGAAGAATGCTGTGAAACATGTTCAGGACTCCACCTCCTCCAATGGGGTGCCAGCAAGCAAGACTGGTTCTTCCCTGGTTCAGGGATGAGAATCTTCCGCCTTTTAGCGGAAATCCGCTCTTTTGGAAGGTCCCAGGGTCACAAAAACAACTGATCTGACCCCATAAAATAAGGCTCAGAATGCATAGATTTTAACCATCTTTTCAAAAATTTCCCCCCCTAGCATCGCGTACCTGCTTCGCAGGTACGCGCACTCGTGGTTTCGCCACTCGACAGACTTTGGAATTTTTCCGCCTTTTTGTCATTTTAGGATTTTCATCTCTGCTGGTTGCGTTAGCCTCATTTTCTTTGTTTTCTGTTTGTGGATGGTGAGGCCCACTTGGGACGAGATGTCAGCAAACCTCGTGGTCTTGTCCTGCATTTGTTGATGAGTGTGGGACAGTAAAGCCAAGTCGTCTGCAAAATCAAGGTCGTCAAGCTGTGCAGTCCACAGTGTCCACTGTATTCCGCTTCTTCTCTGCTCTGTGGTCCTCTTCATGACCCTGTCTATGGCCAGTAGGAAGAGGAACGGAGACAGCAGACACCCCTGCCTGACGCCGGCTCTGGCCTGGAGCTCCCTGGTGAACTGCCCTTCATAGATCACGCGACATGTCATGCCATCGTAGCTGCTCTTGATCAGGCAGATGAGTTTTGTGGGTACACCGTAGTGTCGTAGGAGTTTCCACAAAGTCTCTCGGTCCACATTGTCAAATGCTTTCTTGTAATCCACAAAGTTGACGTACAGCGGGGAGCTCCACTCCAGAGACTTCTCCACGATGATGTGGAGTGTGGCAATCTGGTCTGTACATGATCGGTTTTTCCTGAATCCTGCTTGCTGGTCTCTCAGCTGAGGGTCGACGGAGCTCTTCATTTTCTCCAGGATGATCCTGTTGAAGACCTTTCCTGGTACTGACAGCAAGGTGATTCCTCTGTAATTGGAACATTTGCTGAGGTCGCCTTTTTTGGGAAGCTTGATTAGGTACCCCTCCTTCCAGTCAGCCGGCATCACCTCCTCTTCCCAGATCTTTCTCTACTGTTGTTTCTAGGTCTGCTTTCAAAGCCTCCGCAGGGATGCCATCTGGCCCTGCTGCTTTGCCGTTCTTCAAATATGCCACGACTGCTCTTCTGATCTCTTCCCGGCTGGGTCTGTCACAGCTGATGGGTAGGTCAGTCTCTGCTGGCTGGATGTCTGGGGGGTCGGGTGGGCTGGGTCTGTTCAGTAACTCTTCAAAATACTCGGCCCATCTGTCGAGTTGGTCTGCTCTGTCTGCAATAGGCTTGCCGTCTTGTCTTTTACTGGTCTTTCTGTATGGCAATACTTGCCAGACAATCTTCTGGTAATGTCGTAGAGCTGTTTCATGTTGCCGCCGTCTGCTGCCTTTTCTGCCTCTGCTGCTAGGCTGTCTGTGTAGGCTCTCTTGTCTGCTCTGATACTCCTCTTCACCTCGCGGTTGGCTTCCGAGTATTCCTCATGTGCCCTTGCTTTGGCTGCTCTCGTGCGACTGTTGTTGACAACTGCTTTCTTCTGCTTCCTCACTTCCATCTTCTTCAAGGTCTGTGCCGACAGCCAGTCCTTGTGATGGTGTTTCTTGAACCCCACAGTGTCTTTGCAGGCTGAGTTCAGTGCCTCTCTAACTGCCTTCCACTGCTGCTCTGTGGTGACCGCCTCCACCTCATTTACTAGCTCCTGTAGCGCTTGAAACCGGTTGGACAGCACCAGTTTGAACTCTTCTCTCACTCCAGTCTCTCTCAGGAGGCCTACATTACAGCGCTGTCTTCTTGTTGTCCCTGTGCTGCTTTTCTTTAACTTGAGCTTTATTCTTAAGATAAGCAGATGATGGTCTGAGGCGACATCTGTTCCCCTCCTCACTCGAACATCTTGAAGGGATCTTCTCAATTTCTTGCTAATGCAGATATGGTCTATTTGGTTCTCTGTAGTATGGTCAGGTGAGACCCAAGTTGCTTTGTGTATTCTTCTGTGTGGGAAGATGCTGCCTCCAATGACAAGTCTGTTTAGAGCACAAAAGTCTACGAACCTCTCCCCGTTCTCACTCATCTCCTCTAGTCCCTGTCTCCCCATCACCTCTTCGTATCCGGTGTTGTCCTCCCCTGTTTTGGCATTAAAATCACCCATGATGATGGTGATGTCTCGCTCCGCACATTTGTCCGCAGCACTCTGGAGTCGGTCGTAGAACTCTTGTTTCTCTTCCTCGTCACTGTCATTGGTGGGTTCAGTTAGTGGGCGCATAACACTGGACGACGTTCAGCTTGATCTTTTTCCTGGTTCTAAAGGCTGCTGTGATAATTCTTGGCCCAAGAGGTTCCCTGCCCATCAGTGCTCTCGGTGCCACTGTTGACAGCATGAATGCTACTAACACGAACACGCTTTACATGAATTTCCGGTTAACACGAACCGTTTTTGCATTCCCAGCCGACGGCCTTCTTATTTTGTATTAAAATCTCACTGATAACAAGAAATTCTTAGCACAAAATTTTGCTTTACACGAAGCAGGTTTTGGTTCCCAACCAGAGCAATTTCACTATTTTTCATCTGGTTAACACAAACACAGATTTCATTCTCAAACACTGAAAACCAATTCACATGTTGCTCTCGCGCTGTTGAATACACATGACACAGATCAGAGCGAACTCTAGTCTGTGATTGGCTGAATAGCCTTTGGCTGTTGTAATCTGTCTTCTCATTGGCTAACGTTTCTGAACTGTATTCATGTTGCATCATTCGTTTACCAACACAACCCTTTTTTCCGATGCGGGATTGTACTTCAGCCTGTGTTCCTTTCACCTGATGGATTGTACTTTACTATGGATTGTACTTAAATATGGATTTTACATTAAATACGCAAGCTGTACACGTTTCCTTGTGTTTTGCTAGCGAGCTGAAGGTATACATATTATAAAGTACGATAATGTGCACTCTTAACCTCATACTCATTCACACACACATCTCTTAAGAGAGGGGAGTTGTGGGTGTTTTTCGACAATTTATATCTATCCCGAATTTCCAGGATTTTTCGACCGCTTACTCCCATGCCCTAACGCCGCCCATATTTTTCAGCGCCTCGGGATACCGTCCGTAAATTACTGTCCGCTACTGAACACGCCACTGCATTATTGTTTGAACAGTCACCATTTTATGTACCTCTCAGCAGAGTAGTTACCATCAGGGGGGTTAACACCTGAGCTAATTAATCCATCGGTTATGTAAACATTTACACACTAAAATGCAGTTAATCAGCGCAGACCATTTGCGTAGCTTATGTGTGGTGTATTTCGGGAATTTCCGATTTGGTTATAACCAAAACAGTAGTTCCCTTCCCTTAGAAATCTATTTGTAGCGGCTTACGGCTTTTGCCGCTCCAGTTTCTGAGAAAAGAAAAACATAATTACTTACTTATCTATAACAATCAACTAAACAAGGTTAATCTGACTGCTAACAATGTACAGCTCAATCGGTTATATGATTAGTTAGCGCCACAGACCTGTAAATCGATCAATACAGAACCGGTCGCCGGAAAAGACCCATTGCACAACTTCCGGTATTGATCTGCTTATATTTAAGTAGGTAAAAATAACTACATTATCTTGGGCCGAGACTGGCCTGGTGGTTTCGGCTCCGTCACGCATGTACCGAGTAGACCTTGGGCCAGTTTACTAGGTTCGTGTGCGGCGTCGCGGTTCGAATCACCTCGAAATCTCAGAAATTTTCGTTTCGATAAATGTCTGAGCTGTGAGATTTCCACTGGGGTGTGACGATCCAATAATTAAAATAATTTAAAAAATGCCGGAAAATAAATAAATAAAATAAAATGTGCGCACGGGTAAAAAAGGGGGGTAGGGGAATAAGGGGTGGATAAGGGGGATAAGGGGGGTAGGGGAATAAGGGGTGGATAAGGGGGATAAAGGGGGTAGGGGAATAAGGGGGGGGGGGGTAAGGGGAAGGGAAAGGGGGGTAAGGGGTGGGGTGTGTGTGTGTGTCTGTCCGTCCTTACCCCTTGTCCCGTCTGGGCGACGGATCGCTAATCCAATCCCCAATGCCTCTTCAAGAGAGGCATGTGTGACCCTCTCTTGAAAAGGCCCATTGGGGATTGGATAAAACAGACGGGGACTTTTGTTAAAAAAGTTTATTTTAATAACCCATGGCTCATATGATATCAGCTTTAATCTGTGGCACGCTAAGAAAAACAAGGCAAAATTATTGCTAAAAAATGTCTGAGCAAAAGACGGTAACTATCTCATGCGATCATGGTAACTGAATGAAGAGAAAGTAAAAGACTTCCATGAAAAAAAAAGTATAATTTTTACCCCCCAAAATTCAAGTCTGAAGAAATCTATAAGATGCGGTTGAATATGGCACAGTAAGTGGAAGCAGAAGCAATGGATATAACGAAGCTGAAACAACCAAAACGAAAGGTAAGTAAAATTTACTGTGAGAGACGGTGGTATGTTGCATTAGTCATTATTAACTCAGTGTGTAGTACCTGAGTCAAGACAAGCCTTCTATTCCGACGAGTCACTCACTGCGCAGTATAAAGTGATTGAGCTATCTTAACACCAGCGGCCAACTACACGCCAGGTTGGGCCTTAACAACCGCGCGGTAAGTAACCAGACCATAACACTGTTGACTAAGCTGTGTTTAATCAACAGTGTTGGACGGCGCGGCGTTAACAGAATGTTGATCTTTTCAATCATAGATTTTGCTATCACTGACTTCCATACCGTGGACAACTAATAAATTCAAGACAAAACACAGAGTTAAATGTCTCTGTTTACAAGGGTCTTAGCAAGCTGTGTAATCTCATGTGATCGTTGTATCCAGCGTATACAATGACGTAGCGTCTTAGAAACGAAAACGAAACTAAGTGCGGCGCAGTGGCTAATCGAGTGTACAGTCCTTGCGTGTCGCGTGACATACAACCGGTGAAGTGTGAGTGCATGTGTCTGTGGAACGTCTGTCTGTCTGCCTTTGTCAGTGTGTGTGTCTGTATGACTGTGCCGTGCGTATGTGCGTGCATGTCAGTGCGTGTTTGTCGTTGTCTCTGTGTGTGTGTGTGTGCATTGTGTTTGTTTGTTTGTCTGTGCGTGATTATGCGTGTGCGTGTGTATGCGTGTATGTATGCGTGTGCGTGCGTGTGTGCGTGCATGTGTGTATTATATTAATCGGAATGCGTCTGCCTGTAATGTGGGTGTGTGTGTGTGTGTGTGTGTGTGTGTGTGTGTGTGTGTGTGTGTGTGTGTGTGTGAGTATTCAAATCCGGTAAACCGGGGGACACACACGGGTTAAACACCCACAACTGGGGACTTTCAGTAAACGGGGGACGTCCCCGGTTTGTATGGTTGCAACCCATAGTGTGTTTTTTTTTTGTGCATGCGTGTGTGAGTGCGTACGTGTATGTGTGTGTGAGTGCATGTGTGTGTGTATGCGTGCGTGTGTGCATGTATTTATATGTGCGTCTGTGTGAGTGCTTGTTTTTGCGTATGTAGGCGTGTTTGTGTGTGTGTGTGAGTGCATGTTTTTGAGTATGTATGTGTGCATGTCTATCTGTCTGTGTGTGTGTGCTTGTGTTTTTGTTTGCCTATACGTGTGCATATTAATTAGTTATTAGAGATAGAAAAAAATACATTCCAATACTATTTATACTTTTTTTATATTTTTTTTTTTTTTTTTTTTTAGTCAATGTTCACATATTCATATATATATACACACACACACACAAACAAACAAACACACACACAAAAAAAACCCATTGCTATATGCACTTGATAACAAATTATTTAAGTTACCTACAGATACTTGATAACAAATTTCCAAAGTCACTTATAACTGACAAATAACTTTACAGGTAACCTTTTAAGATCTTATAAATGAGTTATAAGTGACTTAGTCAAGAACTTATAAGAACTTAAAAATAACAAATTGTAAGTTCTTGACTCAAGTCACAACTTACTCGGACAGATTTCCCAAGTTACAAGGACAATAAAAAAACTTTTTTTTAGTAATAGTCAGGTGGTGGTGGTGGTGCTGATGGGGTTAAATAGTTAGGTGGCATGTCATTTTTCTGTGAAGTGTATGTCACTAATAAACGATTACCAAATCTGATTTTTATTTGTTTAAAAGATTGTGTAGTTTTTCTGTGGTTTCCTGAACACCGATCTGTTTTCCCATCTCTAAAAAACTAGCCTTCAGTTCTTCAATATTCACGGGAGATTGACTACGCATCTTATTCTGTATTTCAGATTTTTGTTTCTTGTAATTATTTAAATCATCCTGAACTCTCTTAAATTCCTCGTCATCAATAAAATTATCATTCAATGCCTTACTGATAATAAGTTTCATACTGCTCAGCTTTGCACCAGCAAGCGTACTCAATGCTTCATGTTTCTGTAATTTCGTGTGAAACCTCTTGTTCAAGGCTTCCAAACCAAAGCAAGCCAGGCATGTAGCAACGCTAACAGCCTCAACTGCTATTCCAGCCAAACTCCCAATTCCTGTGGCGAACAGAACAATACCCCCTACAGAACATGAAGCTGAAACTGCACCAATAGCCATAGAAGTGTTTTGTACAGAATTAAATACTGACTTATACCTCCTTTTGCACCGTGAATATTTCGCCTCCTCACTCTCCAAAATATTTCAAAGCTTCTGTAATATTATTTAATCTGAATGCATCTGCCTGTAATGTTTTATCTGAAGCAATTGGCATATGTGGATCAGGTGCAAGTGTTGTTTTAGTCATCACATTTGTTTCAGTCGGCTCAAGCGTCGGTAGTTGCGGATAGAAGTTTACCATTTTTTTTATTCACAAATATTTTTTTTTTATTTAATCAGCAATTACATTTTGCAACTCTTCAAAAGTATACAATTTGCTGGCATAATAAAATGCAACAAGATCAATGTGTTCAAGGTTTATGTAAGTCAGACGAACAAAAGTTGTTTTGTCAACCACCACCTTGACAGCTGGAACACTGCTCGAAACATTAATAACATCATTATTTTTTGTAATGGCAATAAAGACCTTTGATGATTCTGTTACTGTTTCGTCCCATGTAAGTTTAATTCCTTGTGCAATTTGAGCCTCTTTAGCAGTAGCAACAGATTTCATGATAATTTCAAATACTATTGTCGCTTCTCTAGCCATGACTAAGCTTGCTGGCATAAACACAACAGAAGTATCCGATCTACCCTTTCTAGTTGTAAGAAGATATCTCCGTTTCTCATAATTTTCAACTTTCAGTTTTTCTCTGCTATTGTTGTCTGGGGCAAAACTTGGAACAAGGCTTACAATAAGCGGCCCAGAATTAACAACCTTCCTAAACACTAAGGCGCCTTCATCATCAGTGTATACATAAGGACTAATAAATTCCAACTTTATGTCCCAGTCAATTGTGGGTGGTGGAACAGGTACAGGTGAAACCACCCACTTATTTCCCACATGTATTAAGTTGTAGGGCGAATTATTTACAGGTGGAGTAGGTACAGTAACATCACGCAGCTGACCAAGTTTAGGAATCTGTTTTTCACCATCTTTCATGTCAACAATTACTTTCCTCTTGTACATGCCATTTGAATCAAGTTCAAAACCATATATTTCTCCAATTTCCCCTTCCTTCTCAAAATCCTGTACATCAGCCAAATCTTTCAACTCTGTAACCGGACACGCAACTGGTATGATTCTCGGCTTTGGACCACCACTCATTTTTTATAAACAAAAATAAAATTATTTAATTTCCAACACAACACTAAAATCATGCATAAGAACTGGTTTGTCATCCTGATTAGTTACAGATATACTCAGTGACTCAAAGAAACTAGAACCTAATTTCTTAAACTGCAAATTAGGAAATCTAACAACTACACTTTCACAATACGGAGCAGTTCCAGTAGGTAAGCATCTCAACAAAGTTGAAGGCTTTCCATTGTGAACATTCTCAGATGTGTTTAGTTCTTTCAAATAAACATTTAGTACTGTGTGTACTGACAAATTGACAGGACGTTTTCCAGTTATTTTAAGTCTTTTTGTCTTCATTGTTATAATACCAGTCATAGCTTCACCTAAATTATCTGATCTATACCAATCTTCGTCAATATAAAATCCAAGTAAATATGCAAATTTATCTGAGATCCTTAACCAATTTTGTGTTAGAAATTCTAATGTAACAAGTAGGTTAGCTGGATTTAAAGTTGCTTTAATTTTAAAATTACTTTGAAACCATTCAGCTATAGTACAAAAGTCATAATACCCGGGTGGTAAAGCTTCAGTCTTACCATCAAAAATTACTTTATTATATATATCATCTTCTACATTAAACCATTTTACTGTGTAGAACAATTCATGGATAGCTGCAGCCTTGCTACCATCCCGATTATCAATCCCATTAGTTAACCACACTGGTTTGCTTGTGTCAAGATTTGTTAAGGTAATAAACATTTTTATTATCTCATATAAAAAAGGATGGAATTTAAATCACCAACCATCACCACTACAAACGCATTTCAATTTAATGTGGATGCCAAATACAATGTCGCACCTACTTATGAACAGAAAATAATTCAACTAAATCAGCTTGACATAGCTGTGTCTGACGCAAGCGTACAAGATCTATTTCAAGTGAAAGTACCAAATCCGTTTGATCATTACCTAAACCCTCCAATAACAGATGACTCTACTGCAAGAAAGTGGTCTTCAAGCCCACTACAGATGTTTCAAAACCAACTCAACTTTGCAATACTATGCTCAACTACAGGCTGTGGTGTTTCATTTACAGACCACTTGAATCACTCAAACAAACTGATTAGATCTGTGTATCGTTTCCACACTTATTACCAGCTTAGACGTATTCTGTCAGAACTGCATACACCACTGCCCACAGAATCCAGTTTCAACAGGTTTAATAACCCTATGGATATGAAAGCATTTGAACGCATCTGTAATGAATTTAACATAAGCCCCAAGTATGACTTTACACAAAAACTTGATGATCACAACGGCATGGGCACATTGTATTATGCTATGAGTCACAGACAATACCCTCAAGATTACTACCCTGGGTACACTTCATTCTCATCAAAATCACAAGTCTGGTTAGGATCAATAGAGCAGAAACAGTCTAATGCGTGGACCACATTTATTTTAGATAAATCTGACGGGTTTACTCAAGCAGGAGCCGAGCGCGTAAATGAGTCTATCAGAACATATGTCTGGTGTTTACTAGGAGCACAATCACTAACAAAATCAAACATTTTGAATGGAAGTGGCAAATTTGAAGCACAAAAACAGTTTCTGGCAAATCTAGAAGATTCAATCAATTCAACAGTAGATCTCCCATCAAGCATACAACGCTACCAAGACGTACTCAGATATGCCAGATCAAAAGTTGACTTTGTAGTTGGCATCGGGTTATACATGTTACCATCTGACCTTCAACTCCAAATGGGTACAATCACAAATTATAACAATGAAATCATTGTTGCAGGTGTTGGTCAGAAATTAGGACTCAATAAAAGTGTAAACTTAGGAGCAACAACTGCGCATGTACTGTCATTAAAATCATTACAGGAGGTTACTTCCCCTGCCCCACCACTGGTACCCATACAGTCAGTAACAACCCCTGACACACATGAGTCAGAACGAACTGCATTAGTAATAGGATTAACAGGGCTAGGAGTATTACTTCTTTATCTGTTTCATTAAATAACCCGCCATTAACCCTCCTACTGTCACCAAAAATACCCACACATGCTCTGCCATAAACCCAACTGCCTTTGCCGCTGTACTAATCAACCAGCTGACAACAGAGCCTAAAATGCCAGGCAAAGCGTCCACTGCTTTCAGAGCCAATTTCTTAAGCAAGTCTGATATGTGAGACAACTGTTTCTTTACCCACGACTGTAAATCTTTTGGATCTGTGGGAGCCGGTGGGCCCGGGGGTGGCGGTGTCAGGGCTGCACCCCCACCAACCCCAGCACCGGAGACAGCCAACACAACAGTACTGATAATAAACCCAAGAGCAGTAATTAAACTAGCAATTGTAATACCCTGTTCTCTGAAAAGTGTTTTAAGTCTCTCAGCCAGAGTTGTGTCTTCGTGAAGTATTTTCTGAATAGTTTCTCTAATTCTGTTAACTTGGGTTTTCAGTTTTTGTCTTCCAATACTAATTGTTTCTAACCTTCCTGATCTTTCTATCTGCAAATCATTTAATCTGTGCTGTATTCTTTCTTTCATTTCTGTGTCAAGATTTCCATTGTCTGCTGTAGCCAGTTTTTCTTTTTCACGTTATATGTGTTTATCAAGCTCTCCCAGTTTGGCAACATTGTTTACCATCTCACCTCTTATTGTCTGCAGTGATTTATCCAATCCCATAATCTCCCTCATTGACAAAGGTGGATCATCTATTGTTTTCAAAGCGTCATTTATTTGCCCTTCAGTAAATGAGGTTTCTTGTATCACTGTGTTTGCTATTTCTGGTAGGCTTGTTACAGGTGCCATTTCAATTTGTTGCCCTGTTGGCAACTTTGTTTGCGTGTCGTGAAGAACACTAACCAGTCTTGGCGTGACAGGAGACCCTCCAATTCCAAGATACCTTGCCAACCCAGAGTTACCACCGACTTCACCTTTAATTGTACTTAAAGCTCTAAACTTAGAAGGATTATTTTTATGTGTTAGATATATTTTCCCTCTGTCTGTATTTACAAATAAGTGACCTTTATCATATTCAAATTGGTTAGGATCTATTACATCTGGGCGTGCTCCAACACTGTCATAAAATGAGTTTACTTTGTCTTTTAACAGTTCATGATACAAAGGAGAAGTAGTTACCATTCCAGTCATATTTGTGATACTGGTATCTGAGACATTCATGTCATCCATTTCAAAATCTTCATGATTAAATCCTCCTGCTGCCATTGTTTTATTAATTATTATTTTTTATTGTAAATAATAAAAATGACACAGTCTTACGGATCAAAGTTAGACCCATACAGAAAACTACGTGAGCCCCTGGGTGTTAAGGGCATAAGACAATCGATAGTCATCACGAACAATCCAAGTACCATAGACCAGAACCAAACACTTACAGTCAAGTTTCCAAACCTAGGTCCCAGTGACGTTATTGTTCCTGGCACTGCTCGTCTTGCTTTTAATATTGAACTATCATCAGACGCAGACGTAAACAGAACTCTAGTTGACAATCTTGGCAGAGCAATTGTTAGAACTATTAAAGTAAAACTTGAAGGACAGGAAGTGTTTAGTCTTGACGACTCAGATGTATTTTACTGTTACAAAGATCTTTGGCTCACAAGAGAAGAACGAGAAGATCGTGTTTACCAAGGCATACAGTCTGATAATGTTGGTAAACTTCGAATCAATGCAGCAGATAAGGTAACTACTGGGGTACCAAAGGAAGTTATTATAGCAGAAACATATGGAACCAGATTTTACATTCCACTTGAGTTTGAAATCCTCACAGCTCATTTGCCTTATTACCAAGGGGCACTGAATGACCGTCTGAGCTTTGAACTAACTTTCAATGACTACTCCAAAGTTATAAAATCATCTGCCACAGATGCAACATACAAGATCTCTAACATTTCCTTGGAATATGAAATTGTCACACACACTGAACTAGCCAGACTCATTCAAAATCAATACCAGTCAAGACTTCCAATTTATTATGACCGTGTGATTAGACATAGTTTAATACCCAAAGACAAGAGTGACCCAATGTGGAACTTAAACTTAAACACACCTGCCAGGTCACTGAAAGGTATTCTTATGTTGTTTGTTGAACCGGTGAGTCCATACAAAAGGGATTCAGAAAAATTCTACAATCCTAAGATTACACATTTGTCCTGCACAATTGAAGGCCGTCCTAATCAAGTGTATGCTTCAGGAATGTTACCTTATCAACACTATGACGAAACCACAAAGTATTTTGCAGGAGGAAGGATTAGAGATAAACCTGCAAACATTGCGTGCAAAGATCTACATCTGTATGATGTTAGGATCGGACAATACCTGACAAATAAATATGCACTTTGGTTAGATCTTCGTAGTACAGACGACGATTATCTTCATGGGTCAGGACGAACTGTCGAGAACGGTAGTGATGGAATAACAATTCAGATACAAAAGAAGGTTGAAACTGCTGCAGCCATAAACATATATTTGTACCTGATATATGACGCACAACTCAATATTGCAGAAAGCAGACTAAGTGGACACATATATTAAAATTATATTGTGTATTAAAATGAACCTGAGCTTGATGACACTCGACCCACACTGTGGATTGTTTTGTGGTGCCACAGGGTGTGGGAAAACTGAATTTGTACTTAACCTCTTACAAACAAGATACATACACCACTTTGAAAACATTGTAATATTTTGTCCTACAATCAAACACAACAAAGCTTATCACAACCGTTTATTCATTTGGACTGACAACAACATATACTTAGTTGACCCTGAAAAGAAACTGAATGACTACCTACAATATTTTTACAAGCAATTTGAAGGACGGCCAACATTGTTCATAGTCGATGACTGCTCCGCAGAGAAAGACATTGTCAAGAAGAGAAACACTCTGGCAGAACTTGCTTTCAGTGGCAGACATGCAAACGTCAGTGTATGGATTCTCACTCAGAAATATAATGCTGTACTGAAAGATTTTCGAGAACAGTTAAAGTTTATCTGTTTGTTTTACTGTAAAGATCGTGACAGCTTTGAAGACTGTCTCAGAGAAAATGATGTCATCCCAAATAAGCATGAACGAGATGATGTAAAAAATAAACTGAAATCAACTAAGCATCTAAAGCTCATTTTAAAGACAGATCAGCCCACAGGGTATGGGTTAGTAAATTGATGTAAATTAATTTATACATTTGATTGTCCAATAAAAATGACAGACGGACAAATCATACAAGTGCTTGATATCTCACACTGTTTCAAAGATGTTATGCATTTTACTGACTTAATAACACCCAAACAGACTTACATAAGCCTTTCAGCACCATCAGAAATATATGCTACATATAGTGTGACTTTGGATTATGTCGATGAGCATCCAGATGTGGAGCACATGACAGTTGATTTAAAGACACCTACCTTTAAAGTTAATGATACCAACTATGGTTGGTTAGGGGAAATTTGTTATAGCATATTTAAACAACTACGCAAACTAAATGTTTATATTGACAGTGTTACAGTTAATAAAGTGGTATTACACAGGGTGAGTCAGCAGAGTTAACGTTAATATTTTTTATTTTATTATTTTGTCGGACAAATAAAAATGACGGACAATGTTCAAAACCCTGGCTCATCAAACCCTGGCTCATCTGGTTTAAGAAACGTGTTTCACACAACAGACTTACCTATAACCAATACTAACAATGTCTATGAATCAATAGAAAACTCTTTTTCTGTAATACAAGATAATCTTCTTACAGGCAGTGTAAAGATTCAGATTGTTGCAAAAATAGAATTTACTAGAGTAGACGGTGAAGTGATTGTATCGTACATATCAACAAGACAACACACAGTTAACACAAGAAGAGAATTAGAAAACGTGTTTAGAGACAGACTATTACCAGACTTTCTACAGGCAATTGACAGTGCAAAAATGAAGGGATCTGGTTGGCACGAAGGACATGTACATGAACTGCAACTAAAGCAGTCAAGGTATCATCCTATATTAGGTAAAGCATGGATACCACTGCCAACAGAGGTTGCAAACAAAAAGGCTGTTGTTAATATTCAGAACAATGACAACTATTGTTTCATGTGGTGTGTGCTTGCTAAACTACACTTTGTAAAGTCAAAGCCTGAACGTGTATCTAACTACACCAAATTTGTAAATGAACTCGTTTTTAGTGGCATTGAGTTCCCTGTTAAAATAGAGGACATAGACTTGTTTGAAAAACTAAATCCTGGTATATCTGTAAATGTGTATGTGTGGGATAATGAGTCTGTTGATAAGTTACAGCCAATTAGAGTGTCCCCAATTGCCCCAACCTATGGGCAGTCAGAAGATAGACATGTTGATATGTTATTAATAAGCTCTGGTGATAACTTTCACTACACAATTATCAGAAATATGTCACGTCTAATTCATGGACATACAACAAAACACAATGGGAAACAGGAAGTTTGTAAAAGATGTTTACAAAGATTTTCTTCTATTTCAGTAGCGCACAAACACATTTCACACTGCAGATCAGCTGATGACATACAAACTGTACTTAAGTATCCAGATCTTGGCAGCAAGGTTTATTTTAAGAACTATGGGAATCAGCAAAAGTTGCCGTTTGTAGTGTATGCAGATTTTGAATCATTGGTTGTACCATATGAGGGTCCTGTTCCAGAGTCATTACCAAAGACTATAAAGTTGAGTGACCAAGTGGTGTGTTCTTTTGGATACATTCTTGTTAGGTCAGACGGTTTGCATTCAGAGCCTGTTATCTACAGAGGTGAAAATGCAGCATGTTTGTTTTTAACAGAAATGAGACAACTGTACAGTCAGGTAGTACAATATCTCACAACATGTCAGATGCCTTTGGTGATGACAGAAGAAGACAAACTAAAATTTGATACAGTTGAGATGTGTTGGATTTGTGAACAGCCTCTGGGATGTGATAAAGTTCGTGACCATGATCACATAACTGGGCGTTACAGAGGTGCAGCACATAACAATTGTAACTTGTTATTAAAAATAGATCCTAAGACATATAAGTTACCAATCTTTTTTCACAATCTAAAGGGATATGATTCACACATCATCATGCAGGCTGTAGATGAGTCATACAAAAACATAAGTTGTATTGCCCAGACAACTGAGAAATACTTGACTTTTAGGTTAGATAAATTAGCATTTTATGACTCCATGCAACATTTGTCTTTAGGATTGGCTAGTCTGGCAGAAGGACTGACTGAGTATCCAATAACGAGTAAATATTTTGAACCAGACTTGATTAAGAAAGGTGTTATCCGTATGAGTACATCAGTGAGTGGGTTGTGTTTGAGGAAACAAGACTGCCACCAAAAGAGAAATTTTATTCTACACTAACTGGAAAAGGCATTTCTGACTCTGAATACCAACACGCACTTGATGCATGGGGGAAGTTAGGATGTCAGACAATTGGTGACTATCACGACCAGTACTTGAAAGCAGACGTTTGTTTGCTAGCAGACGTATTTGAAAGTTACCGTGAAAAGGGTTTGTTACACTACAAGCTTGACCCTGCTTGTTACATAACTAGTCCTGGCATGACATGGGATGCATTTTTGAAATCCAGTAAGATATCTATAGACCTGTTGTCTGATCGTACGATGGGTGAAATGGTAGAACGCGGATTGAGAGGAGGCATTAGTATTGCAGCAAATAACTACGCCAGAGCCAACAATAAATATCTGGACGGTTATGGTGACCTTGGCCGGGGGTTTGACCCCTCAAACCCTGGGTCAGGGTCATTCATTATGTACTTGGACGCTAATAACCTTTACGGGTTCGCGATGTGTGAGTTATTGCCCTTGAAAAACTTTTGTCTGCATGATTTGTCACAGTATGACATAACAGACTCAGGGTTAGCAAACTATATTATGACACATGACCGAAACGATGCGAAGGGTTGGATCTTTGAAGTAGACCTGGAGTACCCGCACCATCTACATGATTATCATAATGATTATCCATTAGCTGTTGAGAAAATGAGTATGACAGGGAAAAAAGAAGACACTAAGCTTGTGCCAAATCTAAATGACAAATTCAATTACGTTTGTCACTACCGCTTGCTGCAGTTTTACATCAGACATGGGTTAGTACTAAAGAAAGTTCACAGAGGAATTCAATTTGATCAGAGTGCTTTCATGAAAGATTACATAATGAAGAACACAACCCTTCGTGCCAGAGACGGCAACACTGCATTTGACAAAGACTTCTTTAAGCTTATGAACAATGCCTGTTTTGGCAAGACAATGGAAAATCCTCATCACAGAAAAGATGTGAGACTAGTCACAACTGAATTGGGTGCAATTAAACTTACAGGTAAGCCACAGTACACAGGGTATAAAGAATTTCATTCATCATTGTATGCAGTGTCACTCAAAAAAAAGATTGTTAAACTGGACAAGCCAGTATTCATTGGTATGGCAATTCTGGAGTTGTCAAAACTGTTGATGCTTGAATTTTATTATGATTACTTCAAACCAAAATATCCTGAGTGTCGATTGTTATACACTGACACTGACTCTATGATCATAGACGTGCCTACTGAAGACTTTTACGAAGACATGAAAACAGAGTTACACATGTATGACACGTCTGACTACCCTAAAGATCATCCACTGTATAGTACACAAAACAAGAAAGTGCCTGGTAAGTTTAAAGATGAACTGAATGGTGTGCCTATAGTTGAGTACGTTGGACTGAGATCAAAAATGTATTCTATACTGCACCAGAAAGGTAGTCAGTCAAAAGCCAAAGGTATCAAGAAAACAGCGATAAAAAATAAAGACATACGTCATGAACATTACAAGCAAGTGTTAGATGGTGCATTGATGCCTGATTATCCAAACAAGTCACTGAGATCAAACAAACATAATCTTGAAATGATCCAAACACACAAAAAGTCACTTGCAGTTGGGGACACGAAACGAGTGTTTCACAGTAAGGAAAAAGCTTATGCACCTGGACATTACAGGCTCAAGTTATCTGAAGATATTTGTGATGAACTGGTTGATGAATTAATTGACGACTTAGTTACTGAAATGAGTAACGGTGTCTGGGGGAATAATCTGTAATTCTTCTCTGACAAATGCCCTCTGGGGTGCAGGGTCATACAGGTAATATATTGTTGCGTCTGCGCCGGGAATTATTTTTTTTATATTATGAACGGATGTTGACCAGATGGGGTCTGTTGCCCTGCGTCTGTCGTCGTTCTCAGCCTCGCCTGGCTGATATAAATATCTCACCTGTTTAGTAAATAAACTTGTGTCTGGTGCCGGGGTTGGTCCTGTTTTTGGGTCTGTAATTGATTTCAATTTAATAGCATCAGCAGGTTTTGGGTGTCCTTCATTGTTCATTGCTTTTATCACATGTGGTAATCTCTTTACCCATTCAGTGTTCCGGGTGTCATGCATGAGTTCCTTTGAATACTGGTAACTGAAAAGTCTTTCTGATAACTGTTTGTTAAAGTTTTCTACAATTGCCTGTGATCTGTGTACACCTGGAATGCCTCGTCTGACCAGTACACCATGCTTAGCAAATAACTGATTAACAGCGCCCTTAAATTCTGATCCATCATCAACTTGCACTAGTCTGGGGTATCTTAAAGGGCCTCGACTATATATCTTTGATAAAGCAGTAGCAACTGTACTGGCTGTTTTGTCAGATATGGGTTCAGCGTCTTTGTACCTTGAAGCAATGTCTACGACAGTCAGTGCATACTTGTATCGTTTCTTTCTTATTGTATCGTGTGGAAGAAACAGGAGGTCCATTTGGTGCGTGTCATTTGGTGATGTGTTTTCAAAATGGGGTCTTGTTATTTTTCTTGGAGCAGGGAGATATATCTGCCAAATTGCCTGTCTCTGTAACCATTGCTTGACTTGATTGAGTGTTATATCTCCGCCCACAGCGGCATGTAATTTTTGAATAGCTGTTTGCCCTTTCCAATAGCCTGATGGAGAGTAATATATTTTTGATAGTTTATTTTCGGCTGCCATTTTTTCTAGCAATGAAAACTCCTGTAAAATAAACAAATGTCATTCCCACAAGAACAAAGATTATCTCTCCGTTTCTTTGTTCTGTACTCGGTTTGTAATAGTCACTTAGTTTCGGTTTTGGGATAGACATGTCTTCACCCGTGACAAGAAAATATTCCCTGATTGCTTCGTCTGTATTTGAAAATGTATGTTGTGCGTGGCCTTCAAGCCTGAGTTTTTCATTGATGAAATCAAGTTTCTCAATTCTATTCTTTTCATATTCCTGCTGGGCTTGAGCAAGTTTTTCTGTTGCCTCATTGTGACGTTTTATTTCTTCTGCAGATTCCTCTCTACCCATTTTTGAAAAGAGATAATTAGAGCCACTGAACGCGAGGGCGTTAACAACTGCCCCACCAATCATAATAGCTATCGTCGCCATATTATTTTTATTTACATAGAAACATTTTCGGGAATAATTCCCTGCTTGACAAGAAAATCTTTTGTCGCAAACGACGCTGTAACGACTACAATTAGCTTAGCGCTGTCTTCGAAATCGAGTCTACTCAAGTCTGCTGATTTCATTTTGAGTAGACTTTTTCCTAGCATAGAATAAGCTACTGCTAGTCCGCTGATTACGGCAGAGTGATACACAAGGTTCATTAAGTTTTTTGTGTCATTCATTTCTTAGGCAAGAAAAATTAAAATAATATTTTTTATTTACTGCATATAAAATGGGTCAACGGCTTTGGGTGTTACTGGTAATGTGGCGACTTCTGGTTTTGTTTTTGGAGTGTCTGATTTTCTGGTCACTGTACGAGTCTGTGGTTTGTATTTTTTGTATAATTGATAACCTACGTAACCAAATCCGACAACAAATCCGGCAATTATATATTTTGTTGATTGAGGTTCGTGGTCTGGGCGGGGGTCAGACTTAGTTGTTTGTCTCTCACTTTGATGAGGGTGTCCTGTCGGTGTTGGTCCTGATGGTAGTGACAGTCCTGACGGTGGGTCAGTCACATGAGCCTTTTCTATTTGTGCTTGAAGCTGTAATTTTTTTTGCCTGTTCCATTCGGCTAATTTTTTTCCTGCCTCAACGCGACCTGGGCTTTTAGCCTTAGTCACAGTTTGAACCTGTGTCAAAACTGGACTGGGGTTCGGTTGTGGAGTCGTCTGGGTTTCGTCCATTTTCTTCTGCAGTAAAATTTATTTTTGAGAAATCAATATGGCTCCCAGTAACTAGTAATGTTACGACAGGAGCAAGGTAATTTCCAAACTTGTAAAACATTACACATGCTAATTTACCAATTGAACTTGAAACAATAGGATTGCTTTCAAGGTCGTGTGAAAGACTGTCACTATCCACAGGTAGAAAGTGACTCACTGCTTTTGTGTATAGGCATACAAGAGATCGACTTAAATCACGTGTCATTAGTGAGGCAATGTGGTTCTCATATTTTGAATGAAGCTTGATTAGCTCGTCAGAGCTTAGAGATTCAATATCCTCTGTCATGTATTGTTTACCGAGATAAGTCTTTGACTTGCCTGACACAACTACAGAAAGAAGGCGCTGTTTTTTCGAGTCTAAGTCTTTGTTTTCTACAGCATTAATATCGTTTAGAAGAAGTAATTCGTCTTGATTCATTTTATAATAAAAAATATTAATTTTAATGACATTGAATTTGGAAACCTTTATTTTACTGAAAAAAATAAGGAGAAACCAAAAAAAAATGGGCGGCGTTAGGGCATGGGAGTAAGCGGTCGAAAAATCCTGGAAATTCGGGATAGATATAAATTGTCGAAAAACACCCACAACTCCCCTCTCTCTCTTACACACTTTCTCCTTGAGGGCCGTGATCAATTTTGAGGCCATATTGGTCAACACGAAATACGTTTAACATGAAGTGATTTTCCGTGTCCCCAGAAATGCGTGTTAAGCGGACTCCACTGTATGAGGAAATGTTATCAGACTCAATCACCTGTTTTATCTACATCTTACTTTTCTTTTGCATACAAATGCACCATAGCCTGAAAGTTCAAACACTAACGAATATTGTGCTAATGATCTGTAAGACAGGTATGATTATTTTCATTCATGATCAGGCATGTTTTGTGTGCTACGTACAAATCTTGTGTTTGTGAAAATGCCATTTTAGATCAGAAGATTTGGTGACGTCGTGTCTGCCTATTTATTCACGTATGTATCGAGGTACAAGACAGACTGATGGCTATTTTTTCTCAAATGAGAGATGCCATGCAAGCAATGAAAACGTCTCACATCGATGCCATAGATTAAACACTGACCTGAAGTGATATGTGCCCTCCACCTGTCCGAAACCACTGCCAGACACCACACAGATACCAGTCTCCTCCAACAAGTTGATGCAATAGAATGCATCTGGAGCCTGGCCCTTCTCCTGTCATAATCAAAACAAGAATGGCAAAGCCTTAGGGTTCACATGCATGAATGATCCAGTTCTGACTTAAGTGTGGCTTGTGTACTTGCAAAATCCATATTTTCTGAAAATTGGTGCATTTTTCACACTTTGTCAATCTTCTGTGACCCTTGACCTTTATGAGTAGTGAACCAAAACAGTATGCACAGAAAGGTCTTATCGGCTACTTTTCTGCCAATTTAGTAGAAACGTTTTGCGGAAGTGTTGATAAAAGCTTAAAGTTTACTTTTTTCCACAGCATCTGCTGATCTCTTGTGACCATTGACCTTTCCAAGGGGTCATCCAAATTAACATGCATTTGAAGGTCTTACCATCAGGTATCTTTGGAGCAAGTTTGGGTTTGAAACTGTATATAGTATTTGAGAAAGAAACAAAATAAATCAAGAAATAGCTATTTGTGACTTATTTCCTGATCTCTTGCGACCCTTGACCTTTCTGAGGGGCCATCCAAATTAGTACGCAAAGGAAGGTCTTAACATAAGGTGTATCTGTACAAAGTTTGGGTCTAAAGTTAAAAAAAGTAATTGAGAAAAAACCATCTTTTGTCAAAAAATGGCTATTTTTCATATATTTCCTGATCTCTTGTAACCCTTGACCTTTCAGAGGGGTCATCCAAATTAGCATGCATAGAAAGGTCATACCAACAGGTGTCTTTGTACCAAGTTTAGGTTTGAAGTTGTGAATAGTATTAGAGAAAAAACAGATTTTGTCAAATATGGCTATTCTTGATCCCCTGTGACATGACCTTTGAGAGAGGTGAATGAAATTTGTATGTTTAGAAAGGTCTTGCCACAGAGTACCCTTGGGCTAAGTTTGAAGACTGTGGCTTGAATAGTTTCAATGGATTAGTGCACAACAATATAAACCCACCTTGGCTGCCTTGAGAGCCTTGTCTGGAAGGTTTATCCTGGGGAAGGCGTACATGGCGCCCTGCACCGTGTTACACGAAATGCCAGGGATGGAGTTGAAAGTGGTTGTCACCATCTTGGCTTTCTCCGCCAGTTGGCCCAGTACTGTATCCTTCTCCTGAAACATAAGACCCTTGTTAAACATCGGCAAGGTATTTTAAAGCACATTTTGGACAAGACTCGAACAAATCTGTGTGGTAATGGCTATGATACTTTACCCATTTAACCCATCCAGCCCTGACGCACTACAGCAGGAGATGGGTCGACCATGATAATTCAAGGGTAGTGCCAGATTAGCTTGGCGCCGACAGATAAGTTATTTTCTGGCTGGCTTTAGCTAGTATATATCTCTCATATTTAAATGCGTGTATCTATTAGACTACTGTACTGAACTACTTCACATTTTTCGGGGATGACAAAGAAATCAATGCATTTTTTAGATCTTGTCTAATTTTGCTTATTTTTTAAAGTGATGTGTGCTGCAATAACAAAAAGTCACACACCTGTGTAGAGTGATCTCTTTGCATCAGGTGAACTGGCAACACATGTGTTGACCTTTGGCTGCACATGAATGCTCTTTGTCCGAGTCAGTATCATTTCTAGTTTAGTAGGTTTAATCTCCTCAAAACATCATTTTTGATGATAATAATGGTGTGCCTAGTGCTCAAGTCTGGTATACCCGCCATTTTGGACAATCACTGATGTCAAAAACGGTCAAACAATTGTAAAATTCTCACTCCAAATGCTCAAACACACTGAAATGGCGCCAAGTGAAAAGGGGACTCTCTCCTTTCCGGCCTCCCTCACTCCACCACCTTCACTCTCCAGCGCGTCCAGAACAATGCTGCCCGCCTCGTCCTCAGAAAGAAAAAATCCGACCACATCACTCCCCTGCTCAAACTCCTTCACTGGCTTCCCACCCCCCAACGCATCCAATACAAGATTCTGTCTCTCTGCTACAAATCCCTGAACAAATGCGCTCCTGCCTATCTCTCAAACTTACTTCACCCCTACACCCCTGCCCGCTCCCTCCGCTCTGCCTCTGACCCTCTCCGCCTCCACATCCCCCGCACCAAACTCAGCACTTTCGGCCCCCGCTCCTTCTCAGTATACGGTCCATCCACCTGGAACACTCTCCCACTCTCTCTCCGTCAGAAACTCTCTCTCTCCTCCTTCCAGTCCGCCCTCAAAACTCACCTCTTTCAACAGTTCTAGCACTATACCACCACACTCCCCACCCCAAGCTGACTGTCGTAATGTATTTCACTTTTTGTGGTACATGAGTCGTCTAAAGCGTGCGCATGCGTGCGCGAGTTGTGAGTGCACGCTTAGAGTTATAACTATTATAAGATAAGCTCATTATAAATACCGTAATTATTATTATTATTATTTTATTATTATCATTATTTATTATTATTATTATTATATTTTTTATTATTATTTATTATTATTAATTATTATTATTATCATGTGGGACTCCACACAGATAAATCACTCGCTAAGTGCAGTGAACTCATGGGTCATATTTGCCAAAATGCGAGAACGGCGCTCTGCCAAGCACTCGCCAAAATGTGAGAACGGTGCTGAAAGTGTTAATCAGAAGTAGGTAAAACATGACACAGACATTGTGCATCCAGTGGGTGTAGGGCACGTCCATCTGCAAGAGGTATATATTCTCATGAGCCCCTGCAGGTGCCTTACTGACATGCATAGTTGGAGATCCATATCATATACACTAAGAGGCAATAAAAACGGAAAGTGTCAGTAAATGTAACTGCAAATAAAGAGCCACCCTAACAACAAAACAAAAATATTTCCTTTGTTGCTTACTTCAGATGGTGAGCTGTCTGAGCTACCTTCACCAAAATATTTGGTGAGTTATCACCCTTGGCTACATTTGAAGACACAGGGTTTCATTAGCGGTGGAATTAAGTAAAACTGGACACACTGACAAGCAAGTTTCCTGTGAGATTTGTTAAAACACATGTTGTGTGGACTGCTTATACTTACTTGCGCCTGTCACCCCTCCCCGGGTATAGGCCGTCGACGAGAGACCTCCAGCGACTCATGTCCTGTGCTTCTCCTTCGATTTTACTCCAGGTGGTTCCCAGTCTCTTGATGTCTGCTTGGAGGTCTCGACGCCAGGTGTTAAATCTTCTGGTAGAAGAACCTTCCTCCTCCAGGAAAGGAATTGCTGTTTGTCTTTTCGTCGGCGTTTTTGTAGCCATTTCCTTATTTGCAGGGTGGGGAAGCTACTCCCACGCCCAACCCCCTTTCTAGGAGGACCAGGGGTTTTCTGTCGGGGTCACCTTCCCTTAGACCATGTTGGTTCACGGCACCTTATTTCATTCGGTGCACCCCTCGCGCGAGGGACCCCCTATCCACCACCCAGGGGACGCGCCTCAACGCCATATGGTCCCAGCGCGAGGTGGACTGCTTATGCTGTTAATGAACGTTTCAAAATAAATTTGACTTGCAGAATTCACTAGAGAACCAGAACTTCCAGTGCAAATTGTTTTCTTAAGAAGTCTTATTTTATTTAATGTAAATTACTTTCAAACCATTTTGTATGCTCCAGTGATTGACACATAGATAAAGAACACACCCATATCCATTTGATCAAGAAAATATGGCCGCTACCATAAAAATAATCAACTGTTTGATTTTCGTGTTTGTAGGTCACATTGATTATTTAGGTGCCTTTGACAAACAAAAAGTAGGTCAAGATTCCGACTTTTGTGACACTGCACACTGGTTTTAAGCCGTGTCCTCTGAAGATGCTCCCCATTTTACTTTCAATATCTCATATCACTGATGTCATATTAAGTGATCAGTGTGAGATTTTAAGACTAAACAGTCCATTTACATGAGAAATAATCAGATCTGCCTACCCCCTTTTTGCAAATTTGGGGGACCACCAAGGCCAAAATGTGGGATTTGACATCAAAATGTGGGAATTCACCGATCGCACATCGTAGGCGCTACTATGTCCGCAGTGGAAATGGTGGTCGCATGTTCTGCAAAAAGCAAAATCATCACCTCTTGACGAAGCAATAATAAACGACCATTGCTCCGTGTACGATGAACTAAAGTAAGTCATAAGTTTCGGCTTTTTCTTCTTTCCATCATCAGTTGTCGTGTCTTTCCACTTAGGCATGCGAGTAAATTTGGCGGACGGAAGTCTCGCGTTGGTCACTTAAAGACTGAGAACACCGAGGGAAGACCTCAAAGACTGAATAATTATAAAGCGCAAACAACAAGCAAAAACACATCTGCAGGATTTTGACTTGTCACAATGCGTGAATCGGGATCAAAATGGGGGAATGCGTGAATCGGGTCCGACGGTAGGCAGGTCTGGAAATAATGCACTCTTAAAAGGATTCTCTAACAAATGACGTCAAAATACAGTGGAGTCCGCTTAACACGAATTTCTGGGGACAGGCAAAATTAGTTCATGTAAAATGTATTTCGTGTAACCGATTTATACTAAAACGTGTTCATACTCATAGTCTGAAACAAGAGAGTGTGTGGGAGACTGATGTGCATCCGAGTGTGCCCTGCCCTGGAGGTTAAATGTGCACAGTATTATACTATACTTGCTTACTCTCATCTCAATATGACAACAGACCACATGCATACAGCTTGTGGATTTAATGTACAATCCATCAGGAAAACAACAATCCATCTGATGAACAACCACGTGCAGTGTAGGAGCTAGTGTGCTATTCTTAGCTGTGTACGGACATTTTACTATGAACGCTTCGCATTGATCCATGTCACGATCCTTGGAACTGCCGTTTTCACCCTCTGTAGTACTTTGCGTCTATTGCTTTACAAATCAGCTCTGCATGTGTTTTATCACGCTCATATTAAAAAATAAAAAATCAAGTGCTAAAAATAAGTGACTGTGGATGAATGAATACACGTACAAGATTGGCAGAATACAGAAACACTATCAGTTAGGATGGCAGTTCCCCCATCAGTCGTGCTCCCTCCTCACTCCCGCCGCACATCACATGGTCAGTCTTTGTCTTTGGTTGAATAAAGAATGGGAAAGGAAGAATCTCATCTAGACTAACTTGCTATGCTTGCCACCGACCGATCATTTTCAGAAACAGGGCTCCATGTAAAAAAACGTGCAGCCCTCCCGTCCCTCCTCTCTCCCTCACCCACCACTCTAAGCCCCCTCCTTCTTGCTAGGCTGTGTGTGTGTAAGGAACCTGTGGCGGACGTGTGTTCGTCGAGTCAACGTCCTCCGTCACTTGTGTACCGATGCACGTGTGTTTGAAAACAATGGATAGCCTCGGCCATTGGCGATGCTGATCGGAAGGAAGTGTGATAGCTAAATGACTGATGCGATCATTCAGGCGTATTGGCTATTGCGTAACGGAGTTAAACTTCTGTAAACAAAGCTTCCGCGTACAGTGTTACATGGAGGACGGCATCGTCTCAGTCCTTTGGATGGTTGTTCATGTTAAACAAGTGAAAATACTATAAAATGTGCTGTTGGGAAACAAAATCATCTTCGTGTAAGCAGGAATTTCGTGTTAAGCATTTTGTGTTAACCATGAAATTTTAATAGAGAACAAGAGGGTTCTCAGCCGGGAATTAAAAAACTTTTCGTGTTAACCAGAAATTTGTGTAAAGCATGTTCGTGTTAACTGGACTTAACTGTAATCTGAAACAAAGCACATTTACGAAGAAAAATGCTATGGAGAAACATTCTGCGCTTTTATTGCCTCATGGTTTATTAACAGTACAATTGCCACAAGGATCCATGTCGCAGTGATGTGGGCAATCCAGCGAAACAGTCCTATTAGTTCTTATATTAAGAGAAGCAACATACTGTCTTTCCTTACTATAAAGAGACTGAACTTTACTGATTTAGGAATGTCTCCTATTATCACACTCACAAAAGAACAATAAGTAGTGTATTGTGTTCTTGTCTGTCCATTTTGAAAATCTAACAAACTGCTTTTTAACGTCCATCCTATGCATGTTTCTGCATTTGGTTTTTCTTCTCACCATGGAATGCGAGCAATGAAGGCTATATAGTTGAACCCATTTAGCCCCAACTCAATAAAGCAGGAGATGGATCAAACATGATAATTCAAGGGTAGTGCCAGATCAGCTTGGCGATATTTTAAAAAGTTGGGAAATGTGGCCATGAAGTCAAAAATAGGTTAACGTGAAAGTGATTTTTAGTGCAGGCAGATGAGGAATTTATATAGACAGCACTCACCTTTTTGAACTGTTCATATGATGCTTCCCCAGGTCGAGGAGGGTTCACAACCACATCCATCACTGCCTTAACAAAGAGGAAAAAAAGAAACATATGAAAGTGGGACACAATGGCAAATATTTAGGACAACTACTGGAAGAAGACAAATTATTCTGTCTTGGTTGCTGCCAACGTAACTGTTTTCATGTACAGTTGAGTTATAAGCTTTAATTTTCTAAACTTTTTACAGACTGTGCCTTTCATGCAACACCATGTTGTGTGTGAATAACTGTACATGCAGTGGGTAACCAATCATGAAATTCATTCTGCATAAGCATACAAATGTAGAGGTACCTCGACTCAGCAAAAGGTATTGATTGTCTTAAGCCCTCGAACCCAGGAGTTCTCTACCACCATGTTGTGCATGAGTAAACATGCATCTCAGACCTGGGTGTCTGTCTTATAGCAGCTCATAAAACCTTCAGACTATTTCATGGAAAAAGCACCCAAGTCAATACACTAAGTATCATCCTTTTCAGTAAGTTAACCTCTTCACTGCCTAGAAAAACTGAAAAGGATTCAACTGCAAGTGATGTAAGATCCACATGAGCCCACATGCCCCTGCAGGGGCTCATGGGGATAATTGCCTCGAGGTATCACCATTTTGCAGCCATGTTCCTTGTACCAAATTATCAAAGACTGCAAAAACACAATCTGTGTCAACTGGGAGAGGAGTTAACCTTCTTGTGCATGCAGCCTCTAGGACTGTTAACAATACTGCTGGCTGCACACACTTCAGGGTCATGGAAAAGTGCCCACCTGTCCTGACACAGATGGGCAAAGCTTGGCAGAGATGGACTTCAACAACATGGCCTTGACACCAAGGTCAAAGTTGATGGCCTCACAGTAGCCCCCTCGGTAACCACACCTGAAGAGATAAACGGATGAAAGAAATGAAACAGATGCCCAGTTAACACAGAGAGCCGATTCCAGGTACAAAATTAATCTGGCCCCAAGCTTGAGCTATCACAGCTGGCTTCATCTATAGCTGGGACACAATTTTTACATACACTTAAGTTACCACAGTCATTATCATGGCTGAAAAACACAACATAGAAATGGACTCAGATTCTTAAACCGAGTCCTAGTCTCCTGAGATCGCAGCCCTTGGGGAACTAGGACTCAATTTGAGAATCCAAGTAACAAGGTCTGTCTAGAATTGATAGTATACCGACACCCAAATTCTGTGTTTTATAGAATCTTTCACAAATAGAATCCAAGCGCAAAAAAATTCAAACAGTGCAGATGACAGTTTGCTTCAGCCTGTTCGTCAGCTGCCACTGAGAATCTGAGTAACTAGGTCTGTCTAGAATTGACAGTATACCAACACTCCACTTATGTTTTATAGAACCTTTTACAAATGGATCCAACTGCCAAAAAATTAAACAGAGAAAAATAGATTTTTCTATAAAATCTATTTTTTCGAAAAATACTTACCGATGACATTACTACTAGGAAGATTCACGTAGCATACCAATTTTAGCCCCCCAAAACTCGTGTCCCTCACAACAGGGGATGCAACTCTGGGGTGTCGCTACCAGGATACCCCGAGTAGCCTCCCCTGCCTCCTATCTGGTGGCGCACTCACCCTTCCCGCCAGTCTCTGAGCCTTAGCTCTACTGCGGCAAGGGGGGTAGGAGGGACCTCTGAGTAATGTCATCGGTAAATATTTTTCGAAAAAATACATTTTAGAGAAAAATCCATTTATTTTCTCAAAATCATACCGATAACATTACTACTAGGAAGAATGGCGAATAGGAGGAGGGTGCCGCAATTTCGGTACACCTTTCCCATGCCCGAGCGCTCCGCTTGTTAACTATCGAGGCCCGTCCCTACGCGCCACTCCCGACAATTTTAGCTAGGCGTTACCCATGGCGCCTGTGGCGCCGGGACGGAGTGCTGCGCCGCCGAGATGTCCCCCACTAGGGCCAGGTAGTTGTGCTGGTCGGATAGGTCTCGGAGGTAGAGGCAGGCGAAGGTAGACTCAGCCCGCCACCCCACGGCCGTCCCAAAGTCCTTCACTGCGCATTTGTGGCCAAGGCGATGCTCGCAGCCACTGCTATGACTTCGTGTGCTCAGGTGTGCATCGTCCTGGCCTGCTCTGGGGAGAGCTCTTTGCACGCTGACCGTATGACGCAGCGTAGCCAGGAAGGTATCATCCGTGCTGAACTGTCTTGTCTGCCCGGAGCCAAGGGCAGGAATAGGCTTGAGCACCCTAGTCCTAGCGGCTTAGGTCTGCGCAGATATACTTCAAGCGCCCTGACCAGGTCCCGTAGACGGGACTCCTGGGACTGGTCCATAGCCCTGTGCGGACGGACGGTCAATACTTGCAGCGCGAACGCTGGGAGGCGGTTCTTGGCCAGCACATAGGGCCGGTGAGGAGTTGCACTGAGCGATAGGCCCTGAATTGGAGACAGGAGGGACACACGGAGAAGGCGTGTATCTCGCTTACCCGAGAGGCTGAGGCGAGGGCGAGCAGGAAGCAGGTCTTCCTGGTTAGGTCTCCAAGTCGATCAAAGTGCGCCATCTGATCCGAGAGGTCTTGCATGCGCCCGGGTCCGGCCGTGCCAGGTGTCGGTAAGAGCCTGCCGCAATTGCCAGGTAACCTCGGATGGTGATGGGGCCCGGTTCTGCTTGGGGCATAACCACAGAGGGACTCGGCCCTTAGGGGTTTAATCAGGTCCGTGGGGGCGAGTCGTTCTGCTGCGCACCCGGCCTGGCGTACTCGCCACCTCCAAATATACGTTATGGGTAGAGCTCCTCCGCACTGCTGCGATCATCTCCACTGCTGCACCCGAGAAGCCTCTGGGTGCTGCACCCAAGAAGCCTCTGGGTGCTGCACCCGAGAAGCCTCTGGGTGCGAGGGCCTGCCTGACCATCTCCAAGCGTGCAGCCACAGTTGTTCCGGGTGCGCTTCTTTTCCTTATCTTGAGGAAACAGTTGCTGCTGGGGCTCCTTGAGCATCGAGTGCGGTGCAGGGAGCTTCATCAGGGGGTCCGTAGCGTGGCTCAGGAGGTCTGTGGTCCAGCTCATGGTCCCACCGAAATAGGCCCCCGCGGATCAGTATCGTGTAGCCGCCCCTGAGCTTCTGAAGCACCTTGATACCCGCACTGTGAGAGGGAACGCACAAGCAAGGAATCCATCCCATGGGATGGAGAGCGCGTCCACGGTGCAGGCTTGTGGATCTGGTATGGGGGAGATGAAGGAAGCAGCTTCCGGTTCCTCCTAGTGGCGAACAGGTCGAACATTGGCATCTCCCCTTGCGCATAGAGTAGCTGTAAGATATCCGGGCGGTGTGAACACTCTGTGCAGAGCAGCTGCCCCCGGCACGAGGGGGAGTCTGCGTGGGAGGACTTGGTACACGAGGGTGCAAGGGGAGGGTGAGCGTGTTCCCTCCTGGTCCTGAATGTAGGCTAAGACTGTCTAGTTGTCTGAGGGCACCAGTACCCCCTGTTGCGTGAGTCGTTCCTCCTAACTGGAGAGTCAGCCACCCCGCCCTCATCTCCTGCCAGCTGAAAGGTCTGCCTACATGTTCCCCCATCCAGCTGCCCAAGGTTGTGACACTCCGGCCACAGGTGTGCTCACCTGCCTGAGAGGCTTACGTCCGTGCAGATGGGGATCTGTGGCGGCGGGGAGAAGAGTGGTGCCCCCGCCGCTAGCCAGGTACTGTCCATCCACCGCTGGAGATGAGACTTGACCGAGGAGAGGTGCCAGCGCAGGAGCAGCTGTAGCTGTATCGGCCAAGAGTAGAATCTGCCTAGGGGTAGGAGATCCGCTGCAGCGCTACGTAGGTCCGACAGCTGGGGTTAGGCCCTGGCCGGGAGAGCTCCGCACGAGACACTCCGAGCGCCGCCACCACTATCTTCTATATCTGCCCTCTGGGGGTTGCACCTGGTTGCTGTCGGTCAGGCACTCCATGCCTAGGTGGATAACCTGCGCCCTGGTATCCCGTCAGACTTGCCTCTATGACCAGGAATCCAAGTCGGCGGAGCAGTCAGCCAGGAAGCCGCATCCTCCAACGCTTCTGCCATCTGGCCGTTTTCTTTTGTCTTCCAAACCTCTCTCTTCCTCTCTTTCTTTTTCTCTTTCCTCCTCTTCTTCACCGGCGGAGCAGGTCGTCCAGGGGGTTGGACGTTGGGCTGGCGGCCGCTTGTTGGAACCTTGAGACAACTCTGTTGACCGTCCCGGTGCGGACCCCCGGGCTGAGGTTAAGTCCAAGGGTAGGGTCCAAACTGTCACAGCACCCCGCGGAAGGCGAAGAGTAGGTAACGCCACGACGCCGGATGGAAGGGTACGTGAAGATATGTGTCCGCTAGGTCCAGGCTCACAACGAAATCGTGGGGTCGCACCGCGCCCTCAGTGCTCTGGCCGTTTCCATCCTGAAGCGCAGGGCCGAAGTGCTTGTTTAGAGCCGAAAGGTCGACTGGGCGCCACTTGCCTCTGGGTTCAGGGACCAGGAAGAGCCAACTGTAGCAGGCCAGGGCCTCCTCCTGGCTTAGGGCTCTCACCACGCCGCACAGCGCTGTCGCCTTGTGCCGATCCCCCGGTACTCGCGTCCACAGGGGGAAGAGTCGCAAGGGAGGGGGTGACTGGAAGGAGATCCTCAGGTCCTCTGTAACGTTGACGAACCATGGTTTGACCTGCAATAGCTGTGGCTCCACTCTGAGGAGGGCTAGCCTCCCACTGACCGGTGCTTCCGGGCACCTCTGAACCAGGCAGTGGAGGGGGGGGGGGAGGGGTGCGGACTCCTTGCCGTCTGCCAAGTCGGTCCCCACAGTAGCGTGTCCCCGTGCGAAGCCTCTTTGTCTTCACCGAAGCTGGGAGGGCATGGCACCGTCCCAACAGTTCGTCCTGTCGCATCAGGTCGCCGCTGGCGGTCGCCGCCATGCCGTAGGCCTAGGAGTGGCACGTCGCCCTATCGCCGCCATGAACCCCATGTGTATCCCGCGCAGAGGGCCGAAGCTGAGAGGTCCCAGGAGGTCTCCAGCCATGGGCCCACAGACTGCGTCATCATCTCGAGGAATCCCGCGCCCGCTAGGGGGGAGCGGGCCAAGGTAGCTGTCCTGTCCAAGCCTCGTATCAGCGTCCGTTGGCTGTGGGGTAACTCCACCTGAAGCAACACCTCCTAGCCCACCCCTGCAAGGGCACCGCACTGACGGTGCAAGATGACATCCATCCTCCCTGGCCAATGGGAGTCTGAGAAGAAGTCCTGGTCTCCGAAGCCATCTTGTCGCTGGCGAGCCGAGACCACCTCCACTAGATCCTGGGAGCATGCCGGATGAAGGAGCGACTTGAAACACTTGGGGCCACCGCAGTGCGTCGACCCTGGCCAAGACCTTCCTCTCAGGGGTGGAGACAGAGGGCAGTAGTCAGGAGGGAGGAAAGACGCGATGAGCCGGGATGTCTAGTCCAAGGAGCGGCGAGTCTGCGATGCCGGGGCCGCATCAACCGATGAGGTGGAGAGCTCTGAGAGGTGCACCGTTGGTGCGGCCCTGTCCAGGCGCTGGTCCGGCCTACGGCAAGAGGGCACTATCATCTCAGAGGGGTGGTCCCCCGCTTCTGCTGCCCAGCTGGGCTCCGTTTTCCTGGTGGACGCCTGAGCGGCCCAATATTTCCTTGCGTGGGGACCGAGCTCTCAATGCCTGTTTATCCGTGGAGGATGAAGCCCGTCATGGCATATCCCTGGCTGAAAGGCGGGTTAGAGCTCTTGGTGCTAGACGGGATGGCAAGTCTCATCGGCTGCGTTAAGGCTCTTTATACCGCTTTAGGCACCTTCAGTTTGGAACTCGCTGCCTGTCAGTCTTCGAAATCTCTCTACTCTCCCTCAGTTTAAGGCTCAGTTGAAAACTCACTTCTTCCATCTTGCTTTTCCTCTGTCGTAGATCCGTGGTCCTGTTGTATTTATTTGTAATGTTATTGTATTCGTCTATGTCATGTTTGACTGCGTGTGTTAGCGCAATGAGTTTTTGCCACAAAAAGATTTTGCGCTATACAAGAACCATTCATTATTATTATTATTAGGCGGAGCAGCTCTGTCTGAGGCACCGGTGGGGGCAGCAGGTCCCTTTTGCTCCGATAAGCTCATGATGTCTGAGGTGACCCTCCTCTGCGATACTTTTACGGTTGCAGTCGCTGCGGGGTTGCATGCCGGTCTCTCAGTCCGCTAAACGCCCAAAGCTGCGACCAACTTTCCTTCCCCCACATCATGCATTAAATGCAAGTCTGACTGGAGGTGCAGCCTGAGCAGGGTAGGCCGACATCATGCACATCACTAGGCCACTGGAGCGCCACAGTTGGTGCGGGTCCTCATTTGAGTACTGTAACATAAGACAGACAAAGGCCGGCACGAGTGCGAGGAGCCTCCTTGTGAGGGTCCGAGCTCCCAGTCGGTCGCATACATAGTCTCCGGTCAATGCCGCTGCCCGGTAAATCTCCGGCTGAGGCAGTAACCGAAGCTTTACCTTGTCATGTTCCGAGACCCAGTAATCCACAGAGGCCAAACCACCAAGAAAATCCTCAGAAACCGAAGGTAATTCAAACACCCAACACCACACAGGTAGTAGCACACGTCCAACATAAGTCGAGTTCACAAAAGGTAATCCCACCATACACCATCGGAGCACGCGAGGTGCACACGACCGGTTAGGTGTAGCTAAGCGAAGAGACTGGCGGGAAGGGTGAGTGCGCCACCGGATAGGGAGGCACGGGAGGCTACTCAGGGTATCCTGGTAACGACAACCCCAGAGTTGCATCCCCTGTTGTGAGGGACACAACAAGTTTTGGGGGGTTAAAATTGGTATGCTAAGTGAAGCTTCCTAGTAGTAATGTCATCGGTAATGATTTTGAGAAAATAACAACAGTTTTGCTTCAGACTGTCAGGAGCCACTGAGCTCACCACTAATTCTGTAGAATTTCTCTGCTTTGCAGAGTCAAAATAAGTAAAGAGAAAAACGTTTTACACTACCAGTCTGTCAAAATAGCCAGCGAGTGTTGCAAGATGAACAATCTGGCATTTGTCAAGTCCCTTCTATTTATAGAAGGGACTCTTTAGAACGGGTCACGGTGGGGCGAATCTAATAGCATGTCCATGATGTCAAAGGCGGGCAGGCTAAACCTCTAACAATTGAAGTAACAAGATAAAAATTACGTCATGTCTAGTTACGCTAACCTCACTGCTGAACGTAAATTTGGCGCAAAGCGCCGTATTTGCGTATGTATGTGTGTGCGTATGTATGTATACAAGAGAATCTCTGATATTTCTGTACTCACAAGCTTGAAACTTGGGAAAATACTTTAAGTGGGTGGCTAAGACAACCTCTGAGCATATTGTAATTGAATGTCGCATTGAAGACATAAACAACCGTTTATAGGAAGTCGGTTGATCCAGATTAGAGTCCTAAATTTTTGTCATATTTACTTGAACTTGTGCATATAGCTAGTTTGGAGAAAGACATTGGGCGAGTTCGTTAGCCAGCTTTGTATCCTTTCAACTTCTTTAGTAAAAATAATTCTTTTCAGAAAAGAATTATAAGTAACACTAAAAAAGAAACTTTATTTCTAGAGAAAATCAGACAATGGCGGTGACGTAAAAGAAGCAACTTCGTCACCACGCAGACATTGACATAATACTCTAAGTATTAGTCATTCTCTCATGCGCGCGGCTCTCTCTCTCTCTCAAACATACGTGCATCTCCAGGAGGAATAGATCCTCATGTGCCCTCCAGGTGCTTGAGGATCTATGCCTCTTGGAGATGTTTGGAGTGCGTGTGCACGCACGCACTAACACGCACACACACATCGACGAGGTTTCAGGTGACCCGTGTACTTAGTATATCATGTAGCTAGGTAAAGTCAACCTGCTTTCACACAAATTATAGCATGACTGAAATTGTACCATGAAGTTCTAGTTATGTCACCATTTTCTCAAGCCTATGACGCAAAAGTGAAACTCATATCACGTAAAATATAAAATTACATAAAAATTAAAACTTAATAAATGTCATGACAAATGACGTTTGACAAATCAATGATGTGTATATCCTGCGCCCCTTATAGAACTCACTGATGCATTGGCAGATCTGCGAGACTTTTTCAATAGGAGATAATTCAACATCAGAATCAGGTCAAAGATCATTATCAGCGAGGACAGCTCTCATAATGGACTTTGTGGGTTATGGTTCATCACATCTTGATTTTTGTTGTTGTTGGTTTGGTTTTTTTTAAATGTGAGCTCGGTCTTACTATGCAATGCATGGCACAATCAGGAGATGTAGAGACCTGTGCATTTCTATATAAATGTAGTATTGGAAGGTTCTATCATAACTTAGGAAGTTTTTAAGCCTTTTTCACCCAGCAAATTGATGGAAAAATAATGTCTTAACCCTTTGGCTGTTGATAGCATTCATCGTGACAAAAAGCGATACCAACAACCAAAGGGTTAAAAGTATCTAGGCAGGTTTGGTGTCACAGCTCTTTGGCTGTTGGTAGCGCTTTTTGTCACGATGAATGCTATCAACAGAGGAAGGCAGCACAAAAATCCCCTTGTGAGACAAAGTTTCAGGTGTTTTTTTAAATTACTGACTCGCCCATGTATCCCTTGGACGTGGACATGAAGGAGGCCAGCTCCATGGTGTTGTAGTCACTGCCCATCTCCATCAGCACCTTCTTGAAAGAGTGGATTGCACAGCCCTCTGCATACACATTGTGCTGGTACACCTAGCAAAAGCAGATCACCACTGGTTAAACCTTTGATTGTCAATAGCAGTTTTGTCATGATGATTCCTGCAGGAATCATCATGACAAGAACTGCCAACATTCAAAGGATTAACACTTTCAGCCATACCATTAACTCTTATAGCCTGATGCATTACAAAATGTGAATTGACCAGATATTCGTAGAAGAACCTGTTCTGAGCAACTACCTTTTTTGAAAGAAAAGTGCCATCTTAAAAGACAGGTGCTATCCCAGAAGAGTAAAATGTGTCACCTGTCATGCAAGACCATCATTTAGGTGGCTACAGCCGTTCAGTGCCGAGAAAAATTGAACACAACCCATCTGCATGATGAATAGATCATGAGCCCCCGCAGTTGCTCAAGAGGATCTAATCTGACGCCACTTTGAATCCATGATCCTGGGACAGCTAAGGCTTTTTCATGTTTGATTAACAAATATTGCAGAAACAGTTTGCGTTACAAGGCCATGAACGGCTTAAGTATGATGCCAAAACAGTTTATCACCAATTTGTTCTGGCACCAGCCTTGCATTATCAAAAGCAACTAATTATCCTGGCACCACCATATGAACTATAATGGTCAATCTATCTCCTGACCTGTCAGGTTTAGAGGACAACTGCAGAATTCTGACACAGCTAAACATTAAAGACAACAACCCCATTGTATAAGGACCCCACCCGGGTCTGCCCTGGGGGACTTGGGTGGGGTTAGGTATTTTTTAGTTCCCAGGGTCACCCTGGTCAGCCCCACAGGGTGGGTTTTTCTCTCTATTCTGGGGCATGTGTTTCTGTCTACCCTTTGTCCATTCACCTGTATTTGCCCTTTTAAAACTCTCCCTACTGTCTGCACTGCCTGTAGCTCTTGATATTGGATGTGTGTTGCTAAATGGTCTTAGCTTTATTTAACCCCATGTGTTAGGTTTATTTAATGTATTTGACCGGCTGGCGACATACATTCAATGTTCTGTTTTGTTGTTTTTTTCACAAGCAGTGCAGGCACGTCCTGAGAAAGCCTTGTTGCTGTCGGGACGTTAAGCAATGTACAATCAAAACCCATTGTATAAGGGACATAACTCACCTCATCAGCCATGATAACAAGGTTCTCCACCTTGGCAAAGCGGATGAAATTCTGTATGTTTTCCTTCATTAGTACCTGACCTGCAGTAGATAATATTAAGACAAAGCTGGGAACTTCTTTCTGATCTTATGCAATAGACATGTCTTAAAGTTGGTAATTCTGACAATACAAAGGGGCATGCCATAATTAGGGGCTACACTGCTGGCACAAGCACAGGCTGATAAGTGTTCCATACTGTAGCAGCTTGTCACGTTCTAGATCATACACACAGGAATTTCTCACTTGCTTAAAGGACGATGGAAAAGGCAGGACTGCTGAATGGTGTGGCTTTGTGGTGCTATAAGTCACAGGATGGTACAGCTGTCTTGTCAGTTGTTGAAAATTAACCAGGCAACCTGCCTTTTTCTTGGTTAGGCAAAACATGACGAAATTGCCGTATTTTCTCACATATTGGTGCTTTTCTCATACTAAGCACACAACCGCACACAACTTTACAAGGTGTTTAGGCATTAACCATGAGAGTAGATCATGAAGGAAAATGTGTCAGAAGCATCTTAGACTGCTTGTGAAATTGATTTTTTCATAAAAGGCATTGTTCCATACATACATTCCAGCTCATAGCAAATTAGACATTCCAGCTTGTAGGATTTGCATTCTAGCTCATACATGAGCAAAACTGTGAAAAATGAATTTTTTTCTAAAATGTATTTTTTTGAAAAATACTTACCGATGGCATTACTATATGGAATACACTCTATAGCCTATAGATTTCAGCCTAAAGTTGTGTCCCCTGCACAACTGGGGAGGAGACACCGGGGATCCATGCATAGGGGACCCAGGTGGCCTCCCCTTACCACCCTATCCAGGCATGCGTATGGCGAAAGCTTGCCAGTTTCACACTTAGCCAAAAGCGGCAAGCGGGGCAGGAGGGAGGGCTATCCAAGTAATGCCATCGGTAAGTATTTTTCAAAAAAATACATTTTAGAAAAAAATTCATTTGTTTTCTCAAAATACGTTATCCATGGCATTACTATATGGAAGAATAGCGAAGAGGGAGGCGGGTGCCGCCCCGAAACCCGCTGTAATTAACTCCCACCGCAGGCCCCCACAAAGCACTCACTCCTGACGATGTCGGCTGGTCACATGTAAGAGGTTGGGGGAGCGAAAACGAGGCTGATGCTGACACACGTCCTCTACGAACGCTGGTGCTAGTGATTGACTTTACACAACATTATCTCAGGTAGTTTGCCCAGAAACATACTTTACTGGACGTCGAACGATTATGCCTACGGAAATATCTGCGTTCCGAGCATCCTGCGGTAGCTTTTTATGGACTTTTCATAATTTTATGAACGACCGGGCATGCCACGCCATCAGTCAACAGGTGAAAGCAAGGACAGCTCGTGCACGATGTGTGTTGTTGTGTGTCATCATGATCAGCCTTCTACTACGAACGGATAAGGTACAATTTCCGACCCCAATGGCTTTAACAAACGGACCAGCGGGCCAAGCAGACAGACATCGGACACCCGGCCCTCCGACAACTTGTGGGCCCATCTCTACACGTTACTGACCGAGAAGAGGTGCATACACAGCCATCACCAGCAATTGTGTCACAGATGCTCGAAGTGTACACGACATATGTCACTTTCATCGCAATCACAGGTGTGATTCTGTTGTGGCCCACCGATACAATTACTACAGTTGTTTGGTATGTACTTTTTACAGTGCTTTTGGGTAGCTGTCTCGATATTATCATTACTTGTTATTGTGTCGGTGTACCAAAACTGGGTAGATGGCACGAACTTGACACGAAAAGCGTCACACAGGTTGTTGTGAGTGAGGCGACCCCTGACCCGATCTTGACAACTTACCCCAGTGGTTTTCCTGCTTTGACCAGTTTTACCTGCGATGATTTACCCGTGATGACCCAGTTTCAAACGGTGCTTATTCAATCAAACAACAACTACCTGAGACTGTTGCTTCTCCGGTGCGGTGACATAGAGTCAAACCCGGGACCAACTGACCAAGAGCTGGCTGGGATGCTGCAGCGACTAGAATCAAAAATCGATTCACAGTCACAGTCTTTTGAGAACCAACATAGTCGAATTGTGTCTGAAATCAGAAGTGCGGTGTTAGCCCAGGGTCAGCAGTTAGAACAGAAACTTCAGGCAAACTACGAGACACTTGAATCACACATCTTACGACTCCAGACTAACGTTACCTCTGTACATGCTGTAACTTGTGCCAATACAGAGAAAATTAAACAAGTGTCAGACAATTATGATGCTTTAGCAGCAAGGGTAAAGGAGCTAGAGGACGAAGTCGACAAGTTGGAAAGATACTCAAGACGGAACAACGTTATTTTGTACGGCCTACCTGAGGATGAGGGCGAGACTTATGAAGTGAGTACAAATAAAGCAATGCAAACACTAAAGCGATATTTCCCTGAGAAGGATTGGCACAGAGACGACATAGAGAGGGCGCACAGGGTGGGCCACACCCAGTCCCGACGGCCACGACCACTCATCATAAAGTTGCAAAAGTGGGCTGACACCATGCTGATTATGAGAAATAAAGCGGGGAAAGAATTGATGCGACAAAACAAACTGAAATTATCCGCCGATTTCACACGGAGACAAAGACAGACAATCAGAGAGCTAAAAAGTCACGGACAACACGGCTACTTTGTGAATGGGAAACTAAGAGTGAGGGCAGAGAAAGAAAACATTGGCGATAGTGACCATGATGAAACGGACCAGAACGAAGACACATGGGAACAGCCTGCAGGTCACCAGTACCATGACCCAACTCTTAGTAACCAAGTAAGGGGCTATTTGCCGGACTTTAATCATGGAGACAACAGTCCCCTCAGTTATACTGCCAGGGATCAGCCTGTTAGTGACAAAAATCCCACACTCGCGCCATCATACGCCAGTGTCGCTGCCTCCCCGCCGATCCCAGACCTGTCAGGTGTTGGACTGAACCAGGCGGGTCGTGGTACCAGACTAGGCAGTTCTGGACACAGGAATACAGGTATAAACAGAGCTAATAACAAGTCTACACCCAATAACCGTGGCGGCAACGACGGTTCTCAGTCACCACCTGTATCGAGAGACCAGTCGCCCGTCTTTATCGGTTCAAGGGTCACACCTAGCGGTCGTGGAACATACAGCGACGCCAAAGACAACCACGCTGGTGACGGGAGTAACGCTATCACCAGTGATATTACTGTGGGTGGATCGACAGCAGCAGAATCCGAAACGACAGCGGGTTTAGAGGTTTCCCAACGTACTGACGTCAGTAGGGGAACCCCAGCCTCAGGCACGCCACATACCAACCATGTTAATACAGCAGCCGCTACTGGGCCAGGAAAACACTCGACAGCTGCACATGAACAGCCGAGTAAAGACAAGCGCAATACGTCACGTAGCCAACGTAACGACGGAAAGGTCACGACCAACCGTCCTGCTACCCGCCTCCATCCACAGTCCCTATCACTACCACCCCCACTCAAAGACCAACCCCTAATTTCCGACAGAATGAATTCTGCACACCGCAAGTCCACTGGGGGTCGTGGCCAACCTCAGGACCGTCCGACCACCGCCAGCAGTTAGGGACTCGGCCTCGGCCATGTTTCTGGATGTGACAATGTTGACAATACTGACAATACTGACGCAACTAACACTACCACAGACACTACCACGTCAGGGACTAAAGTGGGCACTGAGTCGCAATGTAGGCTGAAAATACTAAACTGGAATATTGGTGGCTTGTTCTCAAAACTAGTAAACACTGATTTTATAGATTATATAACATCTTTTGATGTTGTTTGTTTTACAGAAACGTTTACAGAATACAACATAGAACTAAAAGTTTTCTCAGATTTCAGTGTTTACTTTGCCCCTGCAAAGAAACTCAGTGATCATGGTCGATGTTCAGGAGGAGTTATGGTCCTGGTGCGAAAATCTCTCTGCTCGTTCCTCGAGCAGATTGATATCCCACATGACCATACAGTGGTGTTAAATATGAAAAAACAGTTACTCAATGTTGACAGAGACATTGTTATGTTTTTTATTTACGTACCTCCATACGGCTCTACATACTATAACACTCAAGACTCAATGGATGGTATTGGCTTAGTTGAACAGTGCTTGTCAGACATATGGGAAGTACGAGATGACTTCCATGTATTTATGTGCGGAGATTTCAATGCACGGACTGCCTGTTTAAATTGTTGTTATGTTCATACAGACAGAAACGATAACAGTAGAGAAGAAATCTATGAAAGATCATCCGAGGACGAGGTGGTAAACTCATTTGGTAGAAAGTTAGTTGATCTTTGTCAGATGTTTGACTGTTCAATATTAAATGGAGCCAACTTTC
The DNA here is from genome assembly GCA_036245525.1 of Semisulcospira habei. Lineage (NCBI taxonomy): Eukaryota > Metazoa > Mollusca > Gastropoda > Semisulcospiridae > Semisulcospira > Semisulcospira habei. The sequence continues at coordinate 374,258 of BTPG01000010.1, read as the reverse complement.
TCAACGCTGAGGGCAGTATGACATTCATTTCTCAAATGGGAAGCAGCCTCATCGACTATTTCTGTGCCTCAAACGAACTGTGTTCTCAGAATGTGTTTCTTTCGCTGAACGTGGAAAACAGACTTGAATCTGATCACCTGCCAGTCTCACTGACTGTACGCATGACACAAACAGACCGAGAGCGCCCACGTGAAAGGAAAGAGTGTGTGGAAAAAATAATCTGGGACGGGGAAAAAGTACCACTATATTTAGATGCATTAAATTCTGGGGAATCCATTTTGAAACTTGCACGAGCTACAGCGGAAATAGAGTATGACTTTAACCGGGCACTCAGTTTGTTTGTGGAATGTTTGCAGTCGGCTGCAGACTGCATGAAAAAGAAAGTGTTAACTGGGACCCCCAAAAGACAGAACGAATGGTTTGACTTTGAGTGCGTACAGCTTAAAAAGAAGACGAAGTCCACTCTGCGAGCCTTTCGTCGGAAGAGAACCGATCACAATCGCCAGCATTTTGTGGAGGTCAGGCGCCAGTATTGGAGGTTACTCACAAACAAAAAACGGGCCCACAAAAAAGCAAAAGCAGAACTGTTAGCAAATCAAATAACTAACTCAAAAGTGTTTTGGAAAGAAATAAATACCTGCTTAGACACTACAAAAAATATAAACAAGTAGCTAGTCAGGTAATTACAAACGATGAATGGTTTAACCATTTTAAAGAAGTGTTCAAGTGTGATGAAACCCCATTAGATGTATCGGAAACCCCCGATATTGGCGCCTTACCCGGAATAGAGGAGCTCGATGAACCAATTACCGAAGAGGAGGTGCGTTCAGCATTGAGACGCTTAAATGTCGGTAAAGCCAGCGGTGCGGACGGCATATCAGCAGAGATGCTTAAATCAGCGTCAGAATTATTGATCAGTTTTCTTACAACATACTTTAACACTTTATTTAAAAATGGTACATACCCAAGTATGTGGAAGGAGGCTATAATAATACCCATTCACAAAAAAGGCGATCGCGAGTCTCCTCAGAACTACAGGGGAATCTCCCTCCTTAGCCTGATTGGGAAGTGTTATGCATCTGTACTTAATGATCGACTGTACTGCTGGCTTGAGGACAACCATAAGATCTCTGAAACACAGGCAGGCTTCAGAAAAGGCTATAGTACAACAGACCATATTTTCTCACTGTACGCTGCTACCCAGAAATACTTAAGTAAACCTGCAAAGCTGTATACTTGCTTCGTGGATCTGAAGCGTGCCTATGACTCAGTGAGACACTCAACCCTTTTGAGAGCTTTAATGAAATCAGGCGCTTCAGGCACCTTTATTAAAGCTGTTATGGCCATGTACGATTCTTTGAAAGCACGTGTACGTGTACGAGATGGCCTTACTGACTGTTTTGACTGTCCCCAGGGTTTAAGACAAGGCTGCGTGGCCAGTACCACATTTTTCTCGCTCGTTATTAACGAGCTAGCTGAACAGTTATTTATAGATGGAAAACATGGCATTCAATTGTGGTCAGGACTAGTGGAATTGTTTGTTTTACTTTTTGCCGACGATTTAGTGTTACTTTCATGTTCACCATCTGGTCTACAAAACCAGATTAATTGTCTAGTTAGTACTTGCGGTAAACTAGGGCTGCAAATCAACTGTGACAAAACTAAAGTCATGGTTTTCAGGAAAGGTGGTTTCCTGAGTAAATGTGAAAAATGGTTTATTGGAAGTGAACAACTCGAAGTAGTAAACAGTTACGTTTATTTAGGTTTTACTTTCACAACGACAATGAGTACCTTCCAGAGCGCAAAACAGCTAGCCGTTAAGGGAAAGAGAGCGACCACCGATATTATTAGAGCCCTGCGGCGCATTGATGGTATGACAAAAGAAACATTTTTCAAACTCTTTGATTCAGTCGTACAACCAACACTCTTGTATGCTTCTGAAATATGGGGCCTCCTCCACGACGATAGTCCCATTGAGAAAGTACACCTGTACGCCTGTAAAAAGTTTCTTTCTGTCCCTGTCCGAACCCCCACTGACATGGTATACGGCGAGCTTGGAAGGTACCCACTGTTGGTGAATTGTTGTATGAAAACTATACGTTTTTGGCTTAAGATTATTAAGATGGATACCGACCGCATACCAAAGCAAGCATATCTGTTGTTGTCAAATTTAGATAACAACGGAAAACTAAATTGGGTATCAAAAGTACGAGCCACTCTAGAGAATACAGGGTTTAATTTTGTTTGGATGAACCAAGGAGTAGGGAATGAAAGACGATTTATGTCTGAGTTTAAGCAGAGACTTGTCAATGTTGTTCGTCAAGAATGGTTCGCTGGCCTCAGGGACAGTCAACGTTTTCGGCTGTACAGAACGTATAAGTTTACTTTGGAGCCTGAATCGTACTTTAAAGATATTCGAATAAAATGTTTCAGAGATACCCTGGTGCGCTTTAGGCTCGGAGTAAGTGATATCCAGACGCACAGGAATCGTTTTATTCGAAGCGTTACTGATGGAGTAAATGACTGTCCCTTTTGCCCACAAACTATCGAAGACGAAGCTCACGTTGTGTTTCACTGCCCGAAGTATATAGACTTGCGTCCGGATTTTTTTGCAACTGTAGATAACAACCGTGAAAGTGTTTTACTCACTCAGTTGTTATCCTGCGAAAGTGCATCTAGAACGAGACAGTTTGCATGGTTTCTTTTTAAATGTTTCGAGAGACGAAAAAGAGAAACAACGATATGTTCCAATGATTGATTGGTTACCTCTGTGTCACATAATACTGTCTTTTTATAAAAACTGTCTTTTCAACTTGGAATGTCAGTATACCCCAGGTAATATTCTTGTTGTATTGAACTGATATATGTAACCGCTCTCCATGTGAAAATGGCCGAAGTGCCAACATCAATAAAAACTCTTGACTTGACTTGACTTGACTTGACGATGTCGGCTAAGATGTAGCTAAGGCGCCTGCGGCACGTGGAGGAAGTGCTGGGCCGCAGAGATGTCGCCCACCATGGCCAGGGAGTTATGCTGGCGGATAGGTCGCGGAGGTAGAAGCGGGCGAAGGTGGCATCTGCACGCCCGCCTACCGCCGGCACAATATCTTAGCAGAGCAGGAGCGGTCAAAGGCCACGCTGGTGGCTACTGCTCGCACTTCATGCGCCCCGATCTGTAACCTCTATCCCCGTCCGGGGAGAGGTCTAGGTAGGCCGACTGCATCACCCACCGCAGCCAGGACAAACCGTCTGGGCTGAGACAACCAGCCTGCCTAGTGAAACGACAGGAAGGCGGGAGCGCCCCAGGCGGCGCGGCTTTGCGTGGCGCAGGTAAAACTTCCGTGTCCGGACCGGGTCCTGTAGCCGCGACCAGCGAGATTGGTCCGCCCGTCTGAGCGGACGTAAGGTCAGCCTCTGGGGCGCAGTCGAGGGAGGCCGATTCTTGGCCAGAAGAGACAGGTCGGGGAGCCGCTGTGCCAAGCCAACGACTCGAACTGCAACATGCGGGCGTACCGAGAGCGCAAGAAGCTCGCTCACGCGGGACGCCGTGGCGAGGGCCAGGAGGAACACGTTTTCGGGTCAAGTCGGCGAACCATGCTACGGGCAGGGGTCGGTCGGTCCGAGGTAGCCACGTCAGTACCCAGGCGAGGACTCACCGAGGTATGAGCGAACAGGAGACCGGACATCAGAGTTTAAAATGGGCCAACAGGTCCGAAAGGTCTTTATAAGCGCCTGGATCCGGGAGAATCAGGTGGCGATAAGTGTCCGCAATCATGACGCGGTAACCCTTGACGGTAAAGGAGCTGAGCCTAGGTCGTCAAAGAGCCACAGAAAGAATTCCGCCATAGGGGGTTGGTTAGCTTCATAGGGGGAGCTGCAGGGCGGCGCCCCATGACTGGAAGACCCACCACTTGCCTTCGTAGACTTTCCTGGTAGACAGGCTGCAGGCAGCCGCCATGGCCCACCAATGCCGCACCCGAGAAACCTCTAGCGGCGAGGGCTTACCAGACAAACTCCAAGCATGTAGGAGGAGGCGCTCTAGGCACGGGTGGAAGAGAGCCTGACGGGGCTGCTTGAGCATCGAGGGCAGGCTGGGAAGCTCCAGGAGCGGGTCCGTCACGGGAGCGAGCAGGACCAGCTCTGGGTCCAGCTAAAGGGGATCACCAGCAGGAGAACCATGGAGCATCCCTGAAGTTTCTGTAGGATCTTCGATCCCAGAAAGGACGGGGGATAGGTATAAGCGATCAACCCGTCCCAGGAGAGTAGGTCTGGAACGGGAGAGACAAAAAGCGGTAGCTGGTAGATCCACCTGGTGGCAAAGATCGACTAGCTGCGTCTCCCATCGCGAGCAGATCAGGCGAAGGATGTGTGGGCGCAGAGACCACTCCGTGTGTAGAAGCTGACCGCAGCGGGATGGGGCGTCTGCGACTACCTTCAGGTAGCCCTGGATGTGGCGGGATCAAACAGCGATGTCCCAGACCCTGCACCAGAGCAGGGGATGGTAAGGGAGGATGCACAAGGGAGGTGAGAGCCCCCTTGGTTCTGTATGTAGGCCACTACCGTCTAGTTGTCCGAGAGAACGAGGACCTCCTGGTGTGTCAGCATTAGAGGTGCACGGTATTACCGTATACCGGTATTATATCGGTTCGGAAGCCTCTCGATACGGTATACCGGTACGGTCCGGGAAGGGTCGGTATACCGTGAATTGCAATAGAAAACGAAAGTAAACATTTTTTTTTATAAACCGAAAGTAAACGTTTTTTTCCTAGAACAAAGAGGCTGTTCCGTGAAAGTGCGGCAGACAAAGGCACAATGGCTGAAAGCGAGTACACGATTGTGGCAAATGCTAAAGCAAAGGCCCCTATATGGAAGCACTTTGGAGTCAAAAAAAGAAAAAATGATGGTTCGATAGTGGAGAATATGGCGGTGTGCTTGACGTGCAATGGCGATGTAAAAACTGCTGATGGAACATCCAACATGAACACCCACATCAGGAGACACCATCTACAGTTATTGATTACCACACAGACGGAAACCTCAAGCTCACAGAGTGAGCAGCCCCCAAAGAAACAACAGCGCCAGCAGACCCTTGCGGGAGCTTTTCAGATCCTGGCGAAAAAGGCAAAGTATTCTACAAATTCTCCTCGTGCAAAGGCCATCACAAACCAAATTGCGCTGTTCCTCATCAAAGATTTGCGACCTTACAAGTTGGTGGAGAGCAAGCACTTCCGAAGCCTGATTGAAGCACTCGACGACCGTTACCAGGTTCCTTCTCTTAACCACTTTTCAGAGCTGGCTATCCCCGAGATGTACAAAAACATGAAAGCCAAGGTGATTGATGACCTTCAGGAAGCCGAACAAGTAAGTTATAGTATGATACTGCATGCGTATAAAGTTGTGCATGTTAAAGATTTTTTCTCAATTCGCGGTTCAATGAAGGTGTGCATGTGTGTGTGTGTGGGGGGGGGGGGGGGAGGTGGGCTTGCTATATCTGTCTGCAGAATCAGTCAAATAAGTCTGAAATTTTCACTTTGAAAGTCTTGATTATAATTAAATTGCCAGTCTGTCTATAACAAAGTAAGTCCTGTAAAGAAATTACGAGCGTACTAGCACTGAAATTGAAAGGTGATATACTGATAAATCACAACGAGGATGCAAAATAATAGACGTGAATTCCGGTGCAGGTAACTGTGACTACAGATGGATGGACCTCCAGAGCAACAGACTCCTACGTCACTGTCACAGCTGTGTTGGTGGTTGACTGGCAGACGGTGAACTATGTGCTACAAACAAGACCAATGCCTGAGAGCCATACAGGTAATACAGGTCTCTCTCTCTCTCTCTTCGTGTGTGGTGTGTGTATGTGTGTGTGTGTGTGTGTGTGTGTGTGTGTGTGTGTGTGTGTGTGTGTGTGTGTGTGTGTGTGTGGTGATAAAAGCTGTAAAACAAAAAAATCAACATTTAGGAACGATTTTGAGTTTTTTTCTCCTTTTGTGTACATTTAAAATAACTAGAATTGATTGATTTTTTATTTCATCTGTTACAGCTGAAAACATCACCAGGGTCATCATGGAAGCAATCAAAGAATGGAAACTGCCGGGTGTGCTGGGTCTCACACTTGTGTCGGACAACGCATCAAACATGGTCAAGGCTGGAAAGCTGCTGCAATGCCATCTGCACTTGGGATGCTTTGCACACACACTCAACCTTGCAGTTCAGAAGGCGCTCAAGGTGGATGGATATCTACCTTCTTTCACAGGAGTCATTTGGCTTCCAACCTTCAGAAGTTCTCCATGCAAAGGCAGAACTGCTTCAACTGAAGGCAAAAAAGCTGAAGGTTGATGTTTGTACCAGGTGGAACTCCGCCTTTGACATGCTGTCACGATTTCTGTACCTGCAGGATGCTGTCATAGCTGTGATTCACTCCAAAGAACTGAGCTATCTCAAAGAGCGTGACATCACGAGTCTGAATGATGAGGAGGCCGCCGCCGCACATGAACTTGAAGCTTTTCTGAAACCTCTGAAGGACATGAGGACCTTCATGTGCACGGAGGAGATGCCGACTTCGTCTGTGATCATGCCCCTTCTTGAGAGTCTGCGTGGCGAAAAAGGACATCTTCGCCTAAAGCCAGACAACTCCATGTCCGTCCAGCAAATAAAGGCTATCATGGCAGCAGATCTGGAGGGCCAGTATGCAGAACAGAGAGAGATGTTGCAGACGATTTCAGCTTTGGACCCGTGCTTCAAGTCTTTCTCCTACATGGCACCAGAACAACGCGATGGCATCTTCCGCAAACTCACTGACGTCACAGTGAGCTTGCACACAAAACCCAAGACCGTCGAAGCAGTCAAAGCTGATCCTGGAACTTCAGCAGAACCTGGAACTTCAGCCACCCCCAGTCTGCCAGCTCTTGATGAGCATGCCCATGATGTTGAGGTTCTTGAGGAGATCCAAGAAGAGCATTTTGTAAAGACAGAGAGACCCGAGGACAACGGAAGTACGAGAGCAAAGGAGCGTGCCTGCTTGACTCCCTCTTTTCAGATGTCTTTGTCACACATGTTGAGCCGAGCAAGACCACCTACCAGCAGGGAGCTGAAGAAGTCGAGAAGTATGGAGAGGAGAAATCGATTGGCATGGCGGAGAACCCACTCTTGTGGTGGAAACAGAATGAGTACCGCTTCCCTCTGTTGGCTAGGGTGGCGAGGATTTACCTCGCCATCCCGGCTACGAGTGTGCCCTCTGAGAGGGTGTTTTCGACAGCTGGGGACATTCTGACCAGCCAAAGGGCTACCCTGAACCCAGAGCATGTGGACAAGCTCCTCTTTCTGAAAAAGAACTTGTAAAGTCATGCACTGTTCTTTTCAGAAAGTGGAGACTGTCCTACTGATATGGCTGCCATGCCTAATCGTTTCCGTACAGTTCAATAAAAAAAATTAAATAAAAATAAAAAAGCATTAAAAAGTTTCTCTTAGTAGGAGTGTAATTTTCACTTTCTGTTGGGTTTTTTTCTTGTGTTTTTTTTTTTTTTTTTTGTTATCCATCCAGAAAGTCTACGTCTGTAGGTTTCATTTAATGATTCAGTGGGTCTTTTTCCCCCATAGTATTTGTTTACCTGATTTTGTATTCAAAGTGAACACTGAATAATTAAAGTTTGTTATAAAAAAACGATCACTGGTGTGTTTGAGTCTGTCTTTTCTCATTTTGTTTCAACTTCTTCATGCATTCTTGTACGTACAAGTGGCCAGATTGTCATCAAATTACATGGGATCAGAGACGGAGGTATACCGTTGGAAAATATCGGTACTGGCAAAAAATTAATTTTTCTCTAAAATGTATTTTTTCGAAAAATACTTACCGATGACATGACTGTCAGGAAATAGTCTACTTGCTTACCAATTTTAGCCTAAGACCCAAAGGGTCCCCCCAGGAGGCTCTCGGGGATCCCTAACAGGGATGAGAGTAGCCTCCCCTGCCCATCCGGTCACGTGCCCGGTGGTGTCTCCTTTAGCCAGTTGTCTATGGAGTTACCAGCGGCAAGCGGGGAGGAGGGAGGGACCTCCGAGTCATGTCATCGGTAAGTATTTTTCGAAAAAATACATTTTAGAGAAAAATTAATTTGTTTCCTCAAAACACATTACCGATGACATGACTGTCAGGAAGAATGCCAAAAAGGAGGAGGGTGCCGCACAATCCCTTTCAGAAACCTCATTAGGGACGAATACGGCCCGTCACTCCTGATCACACACTCCCGACAATTTTAGCGAAGTGCATACCTAAGGCGCCGGGGGCGCCTGGAGGGAGTGCTGTGCCGCAGAGATGTCGCCCACCAGGGAGAGGTTGTCGCGCTGGACTGTCAGGTCGCGGAGGTAGAAGCGGGCAAAGGTGGTTTCGGCCCACCACCCCACTGCAGCCACAATGTCCTTAACCGCGCAGTTGCGGTCAAAGGCGAGACTTGCGGCCATAGCGCGAACTTCATGGGCGCGTATCCTGAGGGCCTCGGCTCCCTGAGGGGAGAGGTCGCGGTAGGCGGACCGTATTACCCAGCGGAGCCAGGAGGAGATCGTTTGGGCAGAGATGTCAGTTCTGCCGGCGGTCAGAGGCAAAAAGAGACGAGTCCGTCCCCTCCGTACGGACTTGGAGCGACGCAGGTAGATACGGAGTGCACGCACCGGATCTTGCTGCCGAGACTCCCGAGGAAGGTCGGGCCCTTTAAGCGGCCGAATAGCGATGACCTGAGGCGCCGTCAAGGGAGATCTAGTCTTAGCGAGGAAGGAAGGATCCGGGAGAAGCTGAACGGAGCCATCCACTCGGAACTGCAGGCAGGAAGGGCGAGAAGAGAGCGCGTGGAGCTCACTGACGCGGGCTGCCGTGGCGAGGGCCACCAGGAAGCAGGTCTTCCGAGTTATGTCGGCGAAGCTGGCCAGATGGAGCGGTTCAAAACGGTCCGAATTCAGCCAGGTGAGGACCCAGGGGAGGTCCCAGCGTGGAACGAGGGAGCGGGAAACCGGACGCTGCAAGCCGAAATGCACCATAAGGTCGGCCAGGTCCTTGCAGGTCCCCGGGTCGGGACGGCCGAGGTGACGGTAGGTGTCGGCAATCATGGAGAGATAGCCACGGATCGTGATGGGAGCCAAACCTTGGTCTTGGAAGAGCCAGAGGAAGAAGTCCGCGAGCTGAGGGGTCGTCAGGTTGACGGGGGAGAGACGACGGTCAGAGCACCAGGCACGAAGCACTCACCACTTTCCCTCGTAGACACGTCTGGTGGAAGGTCTGCGGGCTGAAGCGATAGCGTCCACTGCCACACTCGAGAAGCCTCTAGCGGAGAGGGCGTGCCGCACAATCGCCAGGCGTGTAGGAGAAGTCGCTCGGGGCAGGGGTGGAAGAGCGGCTGGCGGGACTGCTTGAGCATCGTGCGAGGGGTGGGAAGTGGGAGGGGCGGTTCCGTGGCGAGACTGAGCAGGTCGGTGGTCCACGATCTGTCCCAGGAGAACGGGGCCACCAGGAGAAGGACTGCGTTGCACCCCCGGAGCTTGAGCAGGACTTTGGGGACCAGGACCGTCGGAGGGATCGAGAGCGCATCGACCGCCCAGGCCAGCGGGTCGGGAATCGGGGAGACGAAGAGGGGAAGCTGGTGGTTCCACCTGGTGGCAAAGAGGTCGACAAGGGGAGTCTCCCAACGCTCGCAGATCAGGCGAAAGATGTCCCGGCGCAGGGTCCATTCTGTGTGAAGAAGCTGGCCCGCCGTGAGAGGGAGTCTGCCAGAACGTTCAGGTGACCTGGAATGTGACGGGCTCGGAGGGAAATGCCGCGGTCCTCGCACCAGCGAAGGAGTCGGTAGAGGAGGATGCAGAGGTCGGGCGAGCGGGTCCCTCCCTGCTTCTGTATGTAAGCGACGACCGTGGAGTTGTCGGAGAGGACAAGGAGGTCCTGTGTCCGAAGATCGGGTTCCCAAGCGCGGAGGGCCTGCCAAACCACATTCAGCTCCAGCCAGTTGATGTGCCGCGAAACCAGGTCCTCGTTCCAGCGGCCGGCCACATAGCGAAAACTCGGGAGAAGGTGAGACTGGCATCGACGCAGAGGGAGAGACGGGGCAGAGGTGAGGTCAGGGGAATCCCGGAGCCGAGCCAAGAAACGTCCATCCAGCGAAGCAGATGGGGCCGCAGCATAGGAGGTATCGGCACCAGGGTGGAGAGATCGCCGGAGGACGATCTCCAGTGGAGGAGCAGATGCAATTGAAGAGGACGAGAGTACAGACGACCGAGGGGAAGGAGATCTGCCGCAGCGCTCATCAGGCCGAGGAGCTGGAGCCACACCCTGGCGGGGACAGCCGCTTCCTGAGCTACCAAACGGCGAGATCGGCGAGTTTCTGGATCCGAGGCTCGGGAAGACGCACTAGGTTGCGGTCGGTCACAAACTCCATCCCCAGGTGCACGAAGTGGTGAGAGGGAGTGAGGTCGGACTTGCCAGCATTGGCCAGGAAGCCGAGGCGAGATAACAGGAGGAGAAGCGCATCCCTGTCCAGGAGAAGAGAGGCCACCGACTGGTTCCGCAGAAGAAGGTCGTCCAAGTAGTTGAGATCGGGCTGGAGGAAGAACGATGGGCTCTGGCTACCACGGCGTTCATGATCCGCGTAAATACCCACGGGCTGAGGTTGAGACCAAAGGGGAGGGCCCGAAACTGGAAAACAGTCCCGTCGATGGCAAAGCGGAGGTACCGGCGGGAGGCTGGGTGGATTGGGACGTGCAGATAGGCATCGGACAGGTCCAAGCTGACGGCGAAGTCCATGGGCTGGACGGCAGCGCGAAGGGACCTGGCTGTCTCTATCCGGAAGGACGGGGCGGCGATGAACCGATTCAGGGCGGAGAGATCGATGATCGGCCTCCACTTGCCTCCAGGCTTGGGGACTACGAAGAGTCGGCTGTAGAAGGCGGGGGAGTCGTGGAAGGCGACGACCTCCGTAGCGGCTTTCTGGAGAAGAGCAGCGACTTCTCCGCGAAGAGCATCGGCCTTGGGCGGATCTGACGGGATCTCGGTCCACAGGGGGGAGCGCCGAAGCGGGGGCGGGGAACGAAAGGAGATGAGAAGACCGTCTGAGACAATGGAGAGGATCCACGGGTCGTCCGGAAACAGGGAGCGCCAGACGTCTCCGTGCAGGGCGAGCCTCCCGCCGACAGGCGACCCTGAAGCGGTCGGCGGGGGCGGAGGCGGGCAGAAGTCAGGGGGCCCTCCCACGCCCAGGGCGGCGGGCGGGCTTGGGCCAGGCCGGGAGGGCAGGATGGGCGCGGCCAGGACCGGGCGCACGGGAAGAGGAGTGTGGACGGGAGGCCGAGGCGGAGGCAGGGGCCGTCGTGGAGGGTCTGACGAACCGCAGGGCGCGACCAGAGGCCTTGCGGGCTGGCGGAAAGCGAGACGAGGGGGCGCTGGGCCAACGGTCCTTGTTAGCTTCCTTCAGGGACTGCCAGGAGGGGCCGAAGAGGAGCGGAGCGCCGACCGGGGCCCGGCGGAGCTGCGATTTCACATCACGGGGAAGACCCGGGCAGGACTGGAGCACCACATCACGCCGCATCAGGTCACAGTTGGCGGCCGCCGCCATGGCGTTGACGGACGAATGGTAGGCCGCTCGGTTGGCTGCAACTGCCAAGGTGTGAAGATCCGACAGCAGGGGAGGAGCGGAGGGAAGCCAGGCCGCCTCGATACGGTTAATGAAGGCTTGTGTGAGGAGCTCCAAAAATCCCGAACATGCGAGGGCGTTTCGGACGAGGGAGGCGGTACGCTCCAGGCCGCGAGGCAGGGCACGGTTGAGCTGGGAAGAGCCGCCAGCGAGCACCAGCGCAGGCGGATCCACTGGAGGCAGCGAGCACGAGAAGGATTGCGAGTGGCCAGAGTACCAGGACTGCCGAAAGGCGATGTCGACACCGGAAGGCCAGCGGCGGTCAGAGAAGAAGTCCGAGTCAGAAGCAGAATCTCGCTGGAGGTGCGCAGACAGGGCGTCCGTTAGGTCGCGGAAGGCCGGCGGCTGGGGAAGCGACTTGAATTTCTTAACCTGACGAGCAGCGTCCACAAAAGCGGCCGCTTTCCTCTTCAGCGGTGGGGAAGGTGGGCAGGAATCCACGGGAAGGCAAGCCGCGATGAGACGGGCGGCATCGTCCAAGGCTCGGAGAGTCTCGCCACGCGGAGTGGACAGGGTAACTGGAGACGCTGGATCATCCACCTGAGAGGGCGAACGGCTGCCGGACTCAAGCAAGGCCGAAACGGAGTCCTCCGGCAGCAGGCTTAAGGTCTCTCCATCGATGGCAGGCAGTGGTGGCGGAGAAGACCGAAGCACAGGAGGTAAACTGACGCGCGCAGGCGGCGGAGGAGGAGCCGAGGGGCTACGCTGACGCCGCCACGGGGAAGTAAGAGGCGAAGGGCGTCAGGAACGATGAGAGCGTCGGTCCCGATGGGAACTACTGCGCCGAGAACGAGGCGGAGTCCTGTCGTCTCTACGACTCCTACGAGAGGAGTGCGGTGAGGGGCGCCGAAAGGACCAGCGCTGCGGAGAACGGCTGCGCCGACGGGAAGCAAAGGAGGAAGTCGAGCGAGAGGACGACGAATGCCGGGGGCCACGTCTCCTATCCACGCGACGAGGGCTATGCCGACGGTCGACATCGTGGCGCCTGGAAGAACGGGGACGGTCTCTTCTGTCCCGAGGCGGAGGAAAAGGCGACAACTGTCGCGGTGCCCGGGGCTCAAGGAGGGGGGCACGTTGTGGGCTAGGCGACTCGCCGTAGGAGTCAGCGGGCTTAGCAGCTGGGGCCGAAAGGCCACGGTGAAGGGTAGAAGGCGACAACGGTCGCGGTGCCCGGGGCTCATGGAGGGGGGCACGTAGCCGGCTAGGCAACTCGCCGGAGGAGTCAGCGGGCTTAGGAGGGGGGGGGGGGGCCATAAGGCCAACACGTCTAGTAACAGGCGACAAAGGTCGCGGTGCCCGGGGCTCAAGGAGGGGAGCACAACTAGACGGAGGGGCCTAAAGGCCGACGTGTGTTTCGACGAGCGACAAGGGTCGCGGTGCCCAGGGCTCAAGGAGGGGGGCACGGAGCCGGCTTGGCGACTCGCCGGAGGAGTCAGCGGGCTTAGGGGGGGCCACAAGGCCCAGGCGTCTACTAACAGGTGACAACAGTCGCGGTGCCCGGGGCTCAAGGAGGGGGGCACAAAGCCGGCTTGGCGACTCGCCGGAGGAGTCAGCGGGCAAGGGCGGTGCGGACACCGTAGCAGGAAAAGTCTTACCAGGCAGACGAGGCGTGCGTTTCTCCACGTCCGAAGAGGGGAGCTTGACTGGGTCCCGGCGTGCTGTGACAGGTCGCTCGCGCCGGTAGAACCTCCAAAGCTCCGACCAACGAACCTCCGGCCACGAAGAGCAGACAGCGCAGGCGAGGTCCGAGGAGCAGCCAGAACATGGAAGACAGACTTCATGCCGGTCACTAGGCCACTGAAAGTCGCCACACAGGGGACAGGTGCGCACTTGATAACTGCAACACAAACCCAAAGATGAAAGGCGACCGGTGGCGGGAACTAACCCGCCAACATAACTTCCGAACCAGGGAAACGAGTGAAGCTCACGACGAAACGCGGGAGAGAACCAAAAAGTTCGAGACGAGACCGACGTCCGGCCCAGCCGGGCGAGACATAGGCGGCGGCCGAGACGTTACCTTTCCATGGCGGAGCGCCGAAGCACAAACCCCCGCGAGCGACGGAAGAGAAGCAGAGGAAGGCCCCAGGCCCAGCTAACAGCACGAGGCACAGACGAGGGCTAGCAGAGAAGGAGGCGACGCCAGAAGCAGAGACGAGAAGCTAGGCGAAGACAGGCCGGTAAGGACGGTCGAACCGTACACAGTCTACGAAGGGTCAGAGGCTCAGGTAAACGCGTGCATACGCTAACAGCGAAGTAGACAACTGGCTAAAGGAGACACCACCGGGCACGTGACCGGATGGGCAGGGGAGGCTACTCTCGTCCCTGTTAGGGACCCCCAGGAGAGCCTCCTGGGGGGACCCTTTGGGTCTTAGGCTAAAATTGGTAAGCAAGTAGACTATTTCCTGACAGTCATGTCATCGGTAATGTGTTTTGAGGAAACAAATACAGGTGAAAAGAGCACACACAAGTCTGCCCCACCTTTATCTTCATGTGTGACTTTTTACCATCTCAAGTGACATATCTACCGGCACCCCTACCAGGTAACGCACCTTCCATGAAGTGGAGTGTGCATGCATAGGCCACAAACTTCACTATCTGCCCCCCCCCCCCCCCCCCTTTCAATCCCTCCATTACCAGATAACGCACCTTTGCATGATGTAGAGTGAGCAGGCGCAGGCCACAAACTCCACTACACCCCCCCCCCCCTTCAATACCAGGTAACACACCTTCCCATGACGTAGAGTGAGCAGGCGTAGGCCACAAACTCCACCAGCCCCCCAATGAAGAAGATGAGGTATTTGTTGCCAGGCAATGAGGTGATCTTGAAAATCAGCCCGTAGTAACACGTGGCGATAGTCAACCTGCAAACAGTCACAGCATGTACAAGATTACGCATAAAGGGCAGGCCATCTACCATTCACCCTGCTCACAAGCTTTGTGGCTCATACATCACTCACGTAGCCCCTGCACACCACAGCAAGACATGATTCAACCACGACAGTTCAAGGATGGTGTCAGAATAGCTTGGCACCCATAGGTGTCAAGCTATTCTGACACCATCCTCGAACTATCACGGTTGATCTGTCTTCTAAATTAGCACACAGCCTTATCAATACAAATCCAAAATTTGCAGATTTTGACTTTAGGGCACACACGACCTGCCATCCACACGCACATCAAGTGTGGGCGACCTGCCCTCCACACGCACATTAAGGTGGGCGACGTGCTCTCCACACGCACATCAAGTGTAGGTGACCTGCCCTCCACACGCACATCAAGTGTGGGCGACCTGCCATCCACACGCACATCAAGTGTGGGTGACCTGCCATCCACACGCACATCAAGTGTGGGCGACCTGCCCTCCACACGCACATCAAGTGTGGGTGACCTGCCCTCCACACGCACATCAAGTGTGGGCAACCTGCCCTCCACACGCACATCAAGTGTGGGCGACCTGCCATCCACACGCACATTAAGGTGGGCGACCTGCCATACACACGCACATCAAGTGTGGGCGACCTACCCTCCACACGCACATCAAGTGTGGGCGACCTGCTCTCCATACGCACATTATGGTGGGCGACCTGCCATCCACACGCACATCAAGTGTGGGCAACCTGCACTCCACACGCACATCAAGTGTGGGCGACCTGCTCTCCACACGCACATTAAGGTGGGCGACCTGTCCTCCACACGCACATTAAGTGTGGGCGACCTGCCATCCACATGCACATCAAGTGTGGGCGACCTGCCATCCACACGCACATCAAGTGTGGGTGACCTGCCATCCACACGCACATCAAGTGTGGGCGACCTGCCCTCCACACGCACATCAAGTGTGGGCGACCTGCCATCCACACGCACATTAAGGTGGGCGACCTGCCCTCCACACGCACATCAAGTGTGGGCGACCTGCTCTCCACACGCACATTAAGGTGGGCGACCTGCCCTCCACACGCACATTAAGGTGGGCGACCTGCCATCCACACGCACATCAAGTGTGGGTGACCTGCCATCCACACGCACATCAAGTGTGGGTGACCTGCCATCCACACGCACATCAAGTGTGGGTGACCTGCCATCCAAATGCACATCAAGTGTGGGCGACCTGCCATCCACACACACATCAAGTGTGGGCGACCTGCCATCCACACGCACATCAAGTGTGGGCGACCTGCCCTCCACACGCACATCAAGTGTGGGTGACCTGCCCTCCACACGCACATCAAGTGTGGGCAACCTGAGCTCCACACGCACATCAAGTGTGGGCGACCTGCCATCCACACGCACATTAAGGTGGGCAACCTGCCATACACACGCACATCAAGTGTGGGCGACCTGCCCTCCACACGCACATCAAGTGTGGGCGACCTGCTCTCCACACGCACATTATGGTGGGCAACCTGCCATCCACACGCACATCAAGTGTGGGCAACCTACACTCCACACGCACATCAAGTGTGGGCGACCTGCTCTCCACACGCACATTAAGGTGGGCGACCTGTCCTCCACACGCACATTAAGTGTGGGCGACCTGCCATCCACACGCACATCAAGTGTGGGCGACCTGCCCTCCACACGCACATCAAGTGTGGGTGACCTGCCATCCACATGCACATCAAGTGTGGGCGACCTGCCCTCCACACGCACATCAAGTGTGGGCAACCTGCCATCCACACGCACATTAAGGTGGGCGACCTGCCCTCCACACGCACATCAAGTGTGGGCGACCTGCTCTCCACACGCACATTGAGGTGGGCGACCTGCCCTCCACACGCACATCAAGTGTGGGTGACCTGCCATCCACATGCACATCAAGTGTGGGCGACCTGCCCTCCACACGCACATCAAGTGTGGGCAACCTGCCATCCACACGCACATTAAGGTGGGCGACCTGCCCTCCACACGCACATCAAGTGTGGGCGACCTGCTCTCCACACGCACATTGAGGTGGGCGACCTGCCCTCCACACGCACATTAAGGTGGGCGACCTGCCATCCACACGCACATCAAGTGTGGGTGACCTGCCATCCACACGCACATCAAGTGTGGGTGACCTGCCATCCACACGCACATCAAGTGTGGGCGACCTGCCCTCCACACGCACATCAAGTGTGGGTGACCTGCCATCCACATGCACATCAAGTGTGGGCGACCTGCCCTCCACACGCACATCAAGTGTGGGCGACCTGCCATCCACACGCACATTAAGGTGGGCGACCTGCCCTCCACACGCACATCAAGTGTGGGCGACCTGCTCTCCACACGCACATTGAGGTGGGCGACCTGCCTCCACATGCACATTAAGGTGGGCGACCTGCCATCCACACGCACATCAAGTGTGGGTGACCTGCCATCCACACACACATCAAGTGTGGGCGACCTGCCATCCACACGCACATCAAGTGTGGGCGACCTGCTCTCCACACGCACATTAAGGTGGGCGACCTGTCCTCCACACGCACATTAAGTGTGGGCGACCTGCTCTCCACACGCACATCAAGTGTGGGCGACCTGCCATCCACACGCACATCAAGTGTGGGCGACCTGCCCTCCACACGCACATCAAGTGTGGGTGACCTGCCATCCACACGCACATTAAGGTGGGTGACCTGCCCTCCACACGCACATCAAGTGTGGGCGACCTGCTCTCCACATGCACATTAAGGTGGGCGACCTGCCCTCCACACGCACATCAAGTGTGGGCGACCTGCCATCCACACGCACATTAAGGTGGGCGACCTGCCATCCACACGCACATCAAGTGTGGGCGACCTGCTCTCCACACGCACATTAAGGTGGGCGACCTGTCCTCCACACGCACATTAAGTGTGGGCGACCTGCTCTCCACACGCACATCAAGTGTGGGCGACCTGCCATCCACACGCACATCAAGTGTGGGCGACCTGCCCTCCACACGCACATCAAGTGTGGGTGACCTGCCATCCACACGCACATTAAGGTGGGCGACCTGCCCTCCACACGCACATCAAGTGTGGGCGACCTGCTCTCCACACGCACATTAAGGTGGGCGACCTGCCCTCCACACGCACATCAAGTGTGGGCGACCTGCCATCCACACGCACATTAAGGTGGGCGACCTGCCATCCACACGCACATCAAGTGTGGGCGACCTGCTCTCCACACGCACATTAAGGTGGGCGACCTGTCCTCCACACGCACATTAAGTGTGGGCGACCTGCTCTCCACACGCACATCAAGTGTGGGCGACCTGCCATCCACACGCACATCAAGTGTGGGCGACCTGCCCTCCACACGCACATCAAGTGTGGGTGACCTGCCATCCACACGCACATTAAGGTGGGCGACCTGCCCTCCACACGCACATCAAGTGTGGGCGACCTGCTCTCCACACGCACATTAAGGTGGGCGACCTGCCCTCCACACGCACATCAAGTGTGGGCGACCTGCCATCCACACGCACATTAAGGTGGGCGACCTGCCATCCACACGCACATTAAGGTGGGCGACCTGCTCTCCACACGCACAAAAAACATGGGTGATCTATGGGTGATCTGCCATTCACGATGCACACAAGTATCAGGACTTGTGTGGGGGATCCGCCATCCCTGGTGTTGGAATGAGGAGCTTGTATATTGACGTCAAAGCTTGCGATACAGCCTCCACGTAGTCAGGAGCAACCTACAGCAATGGTGAATCCTGTGGCCGTCATGAGCGGTTTTGGTCGCGATGATTCCTGCAGGAATGACAACACCCTGACGTCCTGCAGGAATAACAATACCCTGACATCTTGCAAGAAGTCTGTGCAACCTTCCCTCACACTACTTCCTACATGACACGAGCAACTGACATGTCACAAGCAACTGACAGTGAAAAGAGCAGCGACTCACCAGATGTAGAAGAGGACTAGCGTGCGTCGCCGCAGCATGGGAGTGCGGAAAAGATGGATGAAATGATACTGTTGTGTTGAACTCTGACCCTCACAGCTCTCCTTCCGTACCGTGTCCCACAGTTCCTGCGGTAACGGCAATCGGTTCATGCGTGCCATGCGAGCCACCAGCTTCTCCGCCTCGTCCATCCGTCCCTTCATCAGCAACCAGCGCAGCGATTCCGGCATCACGCTGTGCACACAGAAACGATGATACAGCGGACAATGAGGTTGTTACACTAGTGAACAAATCATCACTTCCATCATCATCATAGTCAATACTCAAACCCTTATATGGACGAGAATAACAAATGTCCGTAAGCTAATTCATCCCCTGGCCACATTTCTTTAAATTATGGAGGGTCACCTAACGACCAGTTACAGGAGATGGATCAACCATGAAAATTCGAGGGTAGTGCCAGATTAGCTTGGTGCCATCAGGCACTACCCTCGAATTATCATGGTCGATCCATTTCTCGCTCTACTGCATCGGGACCAAATGGGTTAACGTACCCCCAAAAGGCAAAAGGTCCTCGTGCTCTCTTCAGCCGCAGCAGGTCTGTGCAAAGCTGTGCTCCGGCCAACTATGCCCTACGTCGGCCTGATCACGCGTGGTCACATCATCAACATGCCCCCTGACCCCATTCAGCCCCGACACACCACAGCAGGAGGTGGATCGACTATGATAATTCAAGGGTAGTGCCAGATTCGCTTGGCGCCTGGTGGCGCCAAGCAAATCTGGCACTACCCTTAAATTATCATGGTCGATCCTTTTCCTACAACTGGTGCCTGCAAAATCTGGAAAATGTGGCCGTGGGGGGTAACAGCACCAGACTGAACGGCGTGACCTCACACAGCCCAGGCGCTCACCACAATCAGCGCCTCTGACCTCTGACCAAGATGGTCTCCTGAGGCTGCTGGCATTGGTGGTGTTACTAGAGTTGAACGTTTTCTAGCCAGTCTGGCCAACGGCAAGCACACGACGTAGGTGTATGTAAAGTAATGACCGAATGACCAGCACTGATGGCAGACTAATACAAGTAATAGCCAGCTGTAATGACTCCAGTAAGGTGGGGGTGGGGGGGGTGGGGGGGTTGAGGTGGGGGTGGGGAAGGGGGGGGGGAACAAGGGTGGGGGGGGGGGGTTAATGAAAATTACTTGAACACGGATGCACTTCTGCTAAAACATCATGGAGACTAAAATGAACAGAATACTTGCTGATTATCCTCATGTTTTTCACATGGTCACGTCTATCAACTATATAACAGCCAAAAATACCAAACTTGGGTTTCAGGGTGCCATTGTTGAAAAGCCCAGAGTGCTTTGCGGATTGCCTACCTCTGAATCAGACAGTTACAATTTCTAAATCATTCACTGATCGAATTTGTTTGCTTGTTGTTTTTTCTTTGTTTCTTTTTTATCACAAAAAAAAAAGTTTTGGGTCGGCATGAAAATATAGGATCAGTTGGGTCACAGTAAAGACACAATTGTTTTTTTGCCTAATGTAATGTAAGTAATGAGCAACTGACCAGATATAAAACAGCGCCAGCGCCGAGGGCAGACTAACAGCCAGCTGTAGATGGCGCCAGTAGGGCAGGAGGTACGCCATGCCAGCCAGCAGCATGACGGCTGAGCCCCAAAAACACTCCATGACCGCCCCCACCAGCGGCCGCCGAGATGGCACAAAAAACTCCATGGCCAAGATGTAACTGGATGTCTGCAGACCCTGAAAATAGACAGAAAGACACATGGAGACCCTGCACAAACAGACAGAGAAACTGAACAAGACATGCACCATCGGGACCAGTGATAGAACCATCAGCTAGGCACAATTTCAAACACTTATTATATAAGTCCCCGAGGAAATAAAATTATGGAAATATCCTCCGAGGTCTTTGTCACAGTTCTGGAGACCGATCGACATACAGGCGCCAAGCACCCTTGAACTATCCTGGTCGATCTTGTCGTAGCATGTCAGTCAAGGGTGATAAGTGTTTTAGAGATGCTGCAAATATTACCTGTGCAATAATGAAAACATGGTGCGTTTTGTGTATTTTTCCCCCACCACAGGAAAGTAATTGCGATCATGTATTGTCACATAAACATTCCTTCACTGGAATTTTTTTTGTGATCAGTGTCGACTTCACATTTTTGTGAGTTTCTGTGATGTTTTCGTGTACACTGTTAAATTCATTTGCCAGTTTGTAAACACACACAATTTTTGTTTTTTTAACACAAGAGTATGGCTTTGACAAAGTTTATTTCCAATCGTGTATTTTTAACAAAATATATATTGTGGGCTTACATATTTTGTTCCTGGAATATACATATTGTAAAATGAGCAATCAGAAAGAAAGAAAAAATTCACAAGGGAAAAAAACACGAGCAACGTTCAGTTGCACGTAGGAATGAGTAGCTCGCACCGACTGCTATCGGCTGATGGTATCACAATCAAGCTCGCTTGATAGATTACAAATTGTAATTTGACCAATCCACTCCCACAATATTTCATGCCCGTGTGTTCGTTAAGGTCAGACAACGTCCGCTTTGGAAAAGTACGCCAACAAAGCCAGCGAGAAAGGTATTATCTTTCTACAGTGAACACAACCTGAATGCAAGAGACATAGATTCTCATGAGCCCCGCAATTGCGGGGGCTCATGAGGATCTATGCCTCTTGCAGATACGATGTTTGAAAGAACTCGACCTGTCCGTCAGACGGCTGGCCCCTCATGGCCCCAAGCAATTGCACG
Organism: Semisulcospira habei; assembly: GCA_036245525.1. Classification (NCBI taxonomy): domain Eukaryota; kingdom Metazoa; phylum Mollusca; class Gastropoda; family Semisulcospiridae; genus Semisulcospira; species Semisulcospira habei. Next base: position 352,925 of record BTPG01000010.1, on the reverse strand, counting down.
GGCGCATTAGGATCTGTCTCTTGAACATACCGGCGTTTTTGCATAAAGCCCGCTGGCCACCGTGCAACAAGCGATCACAGCGATTCCCAGAGAAATGGTACGATCACAGGCTTTACCACGTCAAAGATGCATCAGTTGACAACGCACAAGCATGGAATACTGCGAGGAGTGAGAGAGTGTATGTACAGGTCGAGGTAAGGACCTTTACGTAGCGCTACAATCTGCCTGTAGTGTAGGAACGTGTAGAGAAATAACAAAAGACATATATAATATGTATGCAACAATTCAAGGAGGCTTTAACCGCTTTCGGTTACAGCCTCCTTTCTAAAATACTTTCCTCAGATTTCAATAGTACAAGTTTAATCCCGTCCGTCCAGTCTCTGTCGGTCCGTCAAAAAAGCCAAATTTTAATACATCAATGACTGCTAGCGAAAAATCGTTGAGTGGTCACCTGTCGTTAAAGACAATCATTTAGGTGGCTATCGCCACCTAAATGGTCTTTAATTACAGGCGAGACTTGCTGTCCTTCAAGACTCTTGACAGAGTACCTGTTGTTTTTTTTTTTTTAACTATTGTCTACGAAACAGCTAGTCTATGCCATACAAATCTTATTTCCGAGGCATCTAACAATTTTGTGAGCTAAGATTCGAACGAAATGAGAAAGCGGTCCTC